>VXAC01006317.1:1560155-1596452 GCA_013399225.1 Rhipidura dahli
CCCCCACCCAGCAGAAAAAAAAAAAAAAAAAAAAAAAAGAAAAAAAACCAACCCCCTTTGTTTTAAGGCTGCAGAACGGCTCGGCTGCCCCGGGACTTACCGCGGGCTTCGCAGCTACAGCAAGAATCTCAGCGCTGCTCCACGCACTGCACTGCCCGAACCTAACTGAAGCTCAGGCACCACCGCCGCGCGTCTTTTATATAGAGCGCAAGCCGGCGTCCCATTGGCTGCTATTTATAGCCCATTCATTCCATTGGGCCGCGCGTCGGCGGGTGGGGCGGGCGTTGTGCCGCCGGCCGGGCCCGCGCTTGCCGCCATTTTGCTCGGCGTCGGGGAGGCCGGGTGGGGGTGGAGGGATCCCCGGGGCGCTCTCGCGGCGCTGAGGCGGCTCCGGCGCCGTCCGTTACAACGAGCGTGAGGGCAGGAATCCGTGTCGGGTACCGCCGGCCAGCGGGTGCCAGCGATCGCACACCAGCACAGCCGGTTGCAGGCTTCACACCTTTGTCAACGCTTTGGTCGAGGGTTCAAACACGGGCGTGATAATGCACTGTCACAAAATAAGGGTTATGCAGTGTGTGGACTGGCCGTGCCGTGAGCCTTGTGAGTGGCAACTGCCCCCGAGCTGGCAGAAGCCCCTGAGACGGCTGCGGATGTGGCGCCCAGCCCCCGGCAGCCTGGTTCTGCAGAGGGAGGACCTGCACCTCGCCTCCAGCACATGCGAAGCCGTGGGCTCGTTTTACAGTTTAATTTGAAAGGAAGTAGGGTGGTTGTGTAAATCACAGTGAATCCTCTGCTCTTGTCATGTGCCAAAAAAAAAAAAAAAAAAATCTTAAGCTTTTATTGGAGAGTGGGTGATTTCCTGCTAAAGACAGGCACAGGAACTCTGGGATCTGACCCATGTAAAGCTCACCTGAAATTCACGAAAATAGTGACTTCCACTGGTCTTTTTGTAGAAATGAGCAGGTTTGTCCCAAAGCTAAGATGCAGCTGAGAATCCTGCTGTTAGCAGAAATAATAACGTGTTAACAGTGTGAATGAGCATCTTGACTTGACTTTCACGTTTACATAATAGTATCTTTATCCTTCTCTGATGTGTCTCTCACAGCAGAATCCATGTTGATCCTCCTGTCCAAACAGAGCATACTTATCCATGAGAATGCGGATCTGAGTCCCAGAGTTGCTTTCCTTGACATGAGCTATGAGTGTCAGGCGACATCACCTGAAACTCTTTCCTCACCACAATCCTGTCAGCACCATGACCAGTACCCTCACCCTAACAACACGAAGCAAGTGCACTTTACAGAACTGCTTAGGACTTAAAATAATATACATATAGAATAATAATAATAATATACATATAGAAGAAATCATTGCAAAATAAAAAGCCTAGACTGCTTCAAATAAAAATGTGTTGCATTTGGCTGCAATCCAGATTTCCAAGTTATTCCAGGTCTGGTAGACTGAGATGCTGAGTATACAGATCTCCAGGAGAAGCCAAGGGCTCGGCATCTGTGCAAGTCTGGTCTCTTAGCTTCCGGATCAAAGAACAAATCCTCTCTCTAGGTCTCCTCTGCACTTTTAACCTCACAGAATCTTCCCCTACACACTACTCATTTCACACAACGCTCATGCTTTCGAATAGTGTAAATTTCAAATAATGCATGGCTAAATAAGTATTATATTATTAGAAGTGTAAAATTGTACCTAGAGTCCTCAATAAATTACAGTATAAATGTAATATTACTGGATTACCTCAGGTGCAAAGACAATTCTGATTGTGGAAATTTTTTTAATGTAAACCACAAATTTTTTAACTTGAAACAGAAATATACTAAAACCCTTTTCTTACATTACACCATATTTTTGTGGTCGTGTTATCCACAAAAAGAAAAAGAAAACCTATCAGGGTAGGTTCTGAAGGCTCCTTTTATCTTACTCCATAATCTATTGCCACACAAAGAAAGAAGCAATCAACTGTTCTGTAATTTAATTGTTCAGGAGATTTGTGGAGTCAAGGTCACCTCAAGATCCAAAACCCAAGGATCCATTTCTATTCACTGGATATGCTCTTTCTCTCCCAGTCTTGCAGAACAGGGAATACCAGTCATGGTAAGCAGGTAGTAAGTAGTCTCGGTGTGCCATACATTAGGTACTTCCAACACAAACATACCTCTTCTTCACAGAACTTGGGCGACATGAAAAGAGAGTCATGAATGTAAAACCACTAAAATATATCCAATTTACATGTTTGAGAAACAATATGCCCTCTACCCCCTTTTCTCACCACTATTTGACAAATTTCTAGCATGCAGTAAATCAGAAGTGGCTGGGTTTTACTCAGATAGCATTTTAAGATTTGCTGAAAGCTGTGTGTAAATTTGATCCTATCTTGGTCACAGCATTCCATGCCAGCTTCCCTAGTGACTTAATTACAGATGCTGTGCCCTGTGTCAACAGCCTCTGATCACCCGCTTTATCTGCCTCATCTGCTGGGAAACGCTTTGGATAAGCCTGTATGGCCTGTTAGACTGTGATAAAGGCACAAATACTCACTTTCCATGCTGGGATGGTGTCTTAGTGAATACTGATTTATATGCTACATTTCCGGATGGAAAGGTGGGCTTATTACTCCAGAGATCTTTGCACTGAGCTTTAACAATGAAGAATTAAGGGAAACTAATCATGGCCCATGCAGCTAACTTCCTAAGAGGCTTAATTATAAATGTTGTGTGGTGTACAAGTGCAAGAGGAGATGGGTGTTAGCTAGTGAATGTGTCTTCTGAAATTACTTGCGTGAACGTAATATGAACCTGAAGAATTAGGAGATAAACATCATCTTGGAAACACAGAAGAATATTCCAAATTAGGAAACAGCAAGAGAAAGTAGTTTGCTGTGAACAACTGAATTGTTTCCAATTCCTAATCTACAACTAAACACCACTTGAAAATTAAACATAACACTCGTGTACCGGTAGATTAAAGAAATTCGCCATAGCTGGATCTGCTTAACCTGTCAAATGAAACTTCTCTTCCCATTTATCACTTAAAATATATTTGCTTAGTTATTATCCTTGGTGTATTTTTTTTCACCACTTAAGCAGTCTGTTGAAAATTACTGATTGTTTCCAGAGAGCTGAGTGCCTGTGAAAATAAGGAGTTGCTTAGTGTCTCAATCTTGCATACCGTCAGGCCCACAGTGATCTGAACAGCAGCCCATCATGGGAAAGAAAGGACATGAGAACATAAACAATGACAAATATAACCAATGACACTAAAAATGACAGAAAATTAAACGAAGTGGGTGCAAATATAAAGGCACAGTAGAGCCATGATTGCCAGTCAGAAAAACAGCTGAGTAGGAGTTTGCAGTTTAAGAAACCTCTGAAACTGCATACATTATGTTTAGATTAGATGGAGGAGAGTTTCATAACTAACAAAGACTACTGCAATTATGGTATGGGCAGGTCAACACCATAACAAAAAATATGTTCTCACTGAAGGTAATAGGAAAAAAAATCCCTTATACCTGGTGGAACCACATTAATTTAAAAAATCACAGATCATCATCTAAACAGCTTTCCGTTACTGTGTTTGTGATTGTGAAAGGATGACTTTTTCTCCATTACCGTGTATTACAGGTTACTGGTGAATGCAGCACAGTACAGAGCGTTATCTGATTTAGCCGGGAACACTACCTGCACGTCCAGGGTGATTCACATGCTCCCTGCTATGCCCATACCGCTCCCATGCCAGGTGGCCTGGGCTTGTTGTGAACAGAAGATGAAGCGATATTCTCCTCCTTTGCTCCTCCTTGCCTCCTGACTACAGCCCCCGTACCACCAGGGCAGGCAGGGCTCTCCACATCACTTCAATCCTAAACACGAGACAGAAGTAGGAGTTAGTACCATGCTGTTAGGGGGTTAGATAACAATTCTGCTGCTTCTGAGCCCACAGTGTGGTTTCTCCAGCAGCCTTATGAAACCCCTGTGAAGAGCTTGCTTGGCCTCGAGCTGCCTTTCCCTGAGGCTGCCTTGGGGGAAGGGATCTTTCTGGGAGCTGCCTGCCTGGGCCCTGGAGGCCAGACCCAGGTCTGCCAAAGGCAAAGGCAGAATTATTCCCAGGGAATAATTCAGCCCTGCTGGCGGTGACCCTCGAAACATCCCACACGTTCAATGGGTGATAAACACCAAGTTCCCACTGGGGCTATCAGTCCCCATCGTGACTTTTCACAGTGACCCACTGGGACTCCTCAAGTTTCACTTCCAGAGCAGCTGCCCGAGGCAGGAGCACCCCACCGGGGGCGGGAGGCTGCTGAAGGTGGTCAGTGACCGTCCGCACTCCTCAGGACCCAGCAAGGAGCTGTAGACGATGGGGCGGGGGCGGTGACCATAGGGCCGCGGGGGACAGGCGCCTCGATGGGGCTGAGGGGACGGGTGTGCTGAGGGGGATGGATGCTTCGATGGGACTGCGGGCATGACGGACTGAGGGAAACGGGCGCCTCGATGGGGCTGTAGGAACTAGGTCTGAACGCGCCGGGTACCAGCGGCGGCGACTCCCCGGCTCCAGGCAAAGCTGGCGGGGGCGGAGGCTGCGGGAGCGTCAGCAGCCTGCGACCGGGGCGGAAGGAGGCGCTGGGCGGGCTCCGCGTGTGAGGAGAGCCGCGCCGGGTCGGGCCGGGCCTGGGGAGGTAACAGCTTGGGGCACGGGGAGAGCCGGTGGCAGCCGCGGGGACACGGGGCGCTGGGGTGATGGCGTTCCTCCCCTTCGGAACCGGCGCACAGGGCCGTCACGGCTTAACGCTGCTCTCCCGCAGGCGAATCCCGCCTCTCACCCCTTCCCTGCCCAGTCCGTGCTTCTCGCTGTCCCGCAGCTGAGGTTCCCGGGTCCTTTGGGACGGGCTGATGAGCTGCTAGGGAGCAGGAGACGCGTTACCGCCCTCGGGCTACGGAAGGGGGCTGAGGGGGGCCCTGGCACCGGGGTCACCTCTGAGCGAGGGCAGGGAGCGACTCCCCGGTCCCCGTGTGCCTGGGCGGTGAGGGGGCTGTGCCTACCTCGCCTGCGGCAGGTTCCCCTGCCCCCGTGCCAAGCGGCCAGGCTTCAGGAGGGGGAAGGGGTAGCCTGAGCGAGCTCCCAGTGGGATCTGGTCAGGGGAGAGAGGAGCGTGCTTGGGAGCAGAGAATCACGTTCGTGGTTTAGTTTTTGAGGCTGCGAGGGATGGCCTGGGGCGTTGGGTTTAGGTCGCTGCAGCCGTGGCAATCCCACAGCAAAGTCCTGACCCCGTGGCAGGGGGCACCGCCTCAGATTCCCACCACTGCCATTCCCCCAGCGCCATTCCCCCCACACCATGTGGAAACAGCGGTGCTGCTCCGATCCCCCGCGTGCTGCTCGGGGGAGAAATGTTCGGTGCGGGAGCTTCTGCGCTGCCAGGGAATGGGAAGTATTTCAAGTGGTTGTAGTTCATTGTGCTCGTTGATAACAAGGGGCGAGGCAAAGAAACTTCCAAAATTCCTCACAGATGCCAATTTTACTCAAAGTGTATGAATATAATGTGCCAGGTGAGGTCTGAGCCTGAGAGATGTGTCACTTGGGATGTCAGCGTGCACTGACATGGATGGACTCGCTGAAGCTGATGATCTTAAAGGTCCAATCCAACCTTGCTGATTCTGTGATTCACTGCTGTGACAATTGGCTGTGGTAAGAGTAGTGGCTCAAAGGAAGACAAGGAAGCTGGGAGCCAGTTGGTGTAATCAAAGGGAGAGGAGTTGAGTTGGTGTTCCTGCAGGCCTGCTGCAGGAATGTTCTTTTACACATGGGTGTAACTGCAGTAAATACCGTGAAAGGAATGGATTCCAGTCGAGATCCTTTCAAATGATACTTCTGAGAGCTGAAAACTGCACTAAATTAATAGTATCTGGAATGAGAACTATAAGTGTCATTTATGAAAGACTATGGTGTGAACATAATCATAAGGTGTAAGCTATAAAACACAGCATTTGTTCTATCTCACAAACTCCTTTAGTTATGCATTTCTGAATTAATGGGATTTCTGAATTCATGGGATGCCCGTCTCACCATATGTCCAGACAAGCCTCTTCTGCCTTGGTATCTGAACACCTTACGCAATAAGCATGTCATAAGCTTTGGAAGTTTCGGCCACAAGCACATCTGTTTATCAACCTCAGTGAGTGCAGTGGAAAAATCACAAATCTAGCTTCTTAACAGCAGATTGAGCTACATGGAGTTCTGGTCAGCAAAACCAGACTGAGAACTGAACATTTTTAAGTAAAATGTTGAAGCAGGACCAAATTGTTAAATATTCAATAGAAAAGTGTTGCAATTCAGTAATTATTCTGAAACTAAAAGTAACACTGCTTTTAATTCTGCTGGGGATGATGTACCAGTAATCTGACTTTCAAAGCCTTCTGTCATGGGCTTTAATTTCTAACTTTGGGATAGCTATTACTTCATTAAACAATTCTTGCATGAACTGATCAACCTGTAGTTTAGATAGTTAGCTGCTTTATCTGAAAGGCAACATCAGGTTTCATTGTAAGCTGCCTTCTGATTTCTAGATTGTCTTCTCAAAGCCATCAAAATTTAATTGTAATTCTCTAAAACAGCCCTGAGACCAATGGGGCTGAAGTGATTCAACTGTTAGCATTAGCTTGCAAATGGTTGTTTACATTTAGCTGTAGCAGAGATCACGTTCTAGACAATTACTTGGCACCCCCAATGGCAAATTAAAGGCCACAATATTCTTTTTTTTCCACGTAGTTAGTCAAGTGTATGCATAAATTAATGCGTCTAGCCTATCTGTAAACGTTCGTTTGGAAAACTTTCAAGTATACTTCTGTTAGTGGTCCTAATAGCTGGTGACTGAGGTCCAGGCAAGAAGCAGAATGTCTTTGTGTTGTAAATCACCAAGAAATATGCAAGAAGATGTGAATAAAAGTTACTGCTGAATAACATGCTCTGAGTGCTCATGAACTGTAATTGAACAGGGTGCTGAAATTGGTGGTAACCTGCAGTAGCGTTGTGGAGCAGGCTGAGTAAATAATGATACATTTCTGATTTTTCTTTAAAATGTGCCATAAACCAGGAAAAATAGTTGTTACATTCAAATCTGTGGGATCTTTCCATTGATTGTAATTGGATCAAGAGTACAGTGGAGGGCAGGTCTCTGAACTTCCTGGTGCTCTCTTGCTAACATCTCATTTGCACAGTGGGGATTTGTTCTGTATTGGAGAAAATAAAATTACTTGGGTTTATGTCTGTTGGTTCAGCTCCATTGTGGTCCTATGAAACTGTCCTGACATATTTATTCTTCTCTAGGTGACAATCATCAGTCAGCTACAAGATTGTGACAATGAGTTTTGTTGAATATGGAGATACAATAAAGGATGGTGACACAGCTATTGTGTTCCTGGGCCATGAGTCCATGTTTCCTGTGAAAGTCCAGCACGGAACTGTAACACAGACTAAGTATGGGGTCATCAGGCATTCCACAGACCTCATAGGCAAGAAATATGGCTCCAAAGTGACCTGCAGTAAAGGAGGATGGGTGTTCATTCTTCATCCAACTCCGGAACTGTGGACCATGAATCTCCCGCACAGGACGCAGATTCTGTATTCCACTGACATCTCTATAATCACCATGATGTTGGAACTGAAGCCAGGCTCCATAGTATGTGAATCAGGTAATAATTACTATGTTGAAATCCTTTATTAGGAACTAACACCAATACTTTCATGAAAAAACAGGGTTTTGTTTACATTTTGCAAAGAGTTGCATTTTTTTTTCTACTGTGATACAATTCTCCCTGCCCACATGTTGAAGAATTCTGTTTCATGTGCATGTTCTCAGCTGCTGTTTCTTCAAAAATTGATGCTATCTTGTGTGCAGCCTCATGTATGGCTATACCTCTGAGCATGTGTTTGGTTAATTCATCTTCTTAGAAGAAATATGTAAACATTTTCATTTCACTTGTCTAAAACTGTTGTTAAGTACTTAAAAAATATTTTTAAATACATGATTTGAATCAAGATTCCAGCTTTGAATTTTCAGTTTCAGAGGACGTAGTTGAGATAACCTGGTGAAAGACACTCTGGTGATAGGGTGCTGAACTAATAAGAGAAATAAATTTGCAGTATTTATATATATGTACCCTGTAAGTACATAAATTTCATTCTTCTATTCCCAAGTGTAATCTACTTGTAGCACCACAACCTTATGCAAAATCCCTGATATAATACAATGGATGATGTGCTCACCACAGGACTATGTTTTGTTTCTAAATTTGGTTTAATTTATTACAGCTTTTGTGATTTTGCTTGACTTGGAAATAAGAAGTGAAATTCGACATAAAGGATTTCTTGGTTACATAGAGTATATAATAATGTCTTCATAGCTTTATTACTACAGGCAGTATGAGGCTTGTTTGATTTGAGTGAATCTCTTTGGTTTGGAGAAATAGAAACTGAGGTAGTTTGCCCTTGTTTTTTCTGGCTAAGCATTTTTGTGAATCACTTTCATACACTTCCCTCTCAAGCCTAGATATGGCAAAGGATCAGCATGACAGAACTGTGATGCACTGTACTTTTTTGTGCTTACCATTTCCTGTTCCCACTCATGCATAATTTTGGGCAGCTTTTCAGGCATAATGACCACTTTCCAACACAACTGAAACACCACTTATCTCTGCATCCAATTTCACCCATTAAGAACCAGGCAGTGCATTGATCTGGCTGCTGTACAGCAGCACTTGAAGCTGGCAAAGCCCTGTGCAGAAGCCTCTAATACTCTGAAAATGGTTGGGTCCTATGAGTTTGTAATTTGGTCTGTAGAACGATCAGACATTTTTCATTTTGTCATGGGAAGTTGCTGTATTCATCAGCTCTTCCCCTCCTGCTATGTTTAGACAGGATGGGGAAAATAAATCACCAATTATTGGTGGGCAGGAGGGAGATTTGAATTGCTCCATGTCCTGTCTCACTTGGAGTAGTCAAATGTACAGAGCTGTACATAAAATATTTTCAATAATGTCAAAGGTGCCTAGAGAGGATGAAAATGTTTAATCTCTTGCTTATGTAAACAGCTAAGAAATGGAAAAACTCTGTTTCCAAAAATGTTGTGAGTCAAAAGTTATAGCCAGAAACAATCCTTTTTGCTAATGGGAAACTGTCACCAGGTTTATTTTAATGCCTGTACTATCAATGTATTGCAACCACAGCTTTCTAGGCAAAGTGAACATTTTTACTGCTGTATTTATGCCTTTATTGCTTGCAAGGTTCACTGTCCACAAAGAAAGAAGAAAGAGTAGATCTGCAGCAAATCCATCTGGCTAACCTTGAAGCAAGAGACCTTACTGCAGATTTACTTTGAACTAAAAACTTGACAGGTATTGACAACTGGAGCCTCCAGTGTGGTGATGTAGCCTGCTTTGGTGCCATCCTAAATTCGGTGGTATTTGGTGATCCAAAATCATTAGCTTTAGATTAACCTTTTGTGGGCTAGAGAGAACCAGCCCAATGATGATGAGCAGAATCAAGATAGGAAATCTGGTCTAGTAAGACACTTGAGTCTGCTTCCTGCTGATGTTGGGTTTAGGTGTATTTTGAGCATTAATTAGCACAGAGGTCTGTCCTTTTTATTATTTGGACTTATATACACAGTTGCTGTACTGACTGGCAAAGCATGCTCTGTAAAAAAGCTGGGCTCTTTTCCTTGTGTCTTACTAACTTGACTGTGGAAGTGTGTCCTGTGATAGCCATTGTAAGCAAGCAGGATTTTGAATCAGTCTCCACAACTGTGAGAAGAAATTATTGAAAAAGTAAGATGAAATACCCTCAGTGTCATGTTAAAATGCTGAGAATATAAATGATACTCTGCATGTGATAATAAAAATGGAGTAGAGTAACCAGAAGGCTTAATTTTATATCACTTTAATTATACAGTTTGAATTTGTTTAAATTGATTTGTCATGATTTGTCCTAGAAGATACAAACATATTAATCCAGTTTTTACTATTTTTAATCCTCTTTAATAAACAAATAAAGAGCAAGCTTGTCAGCAGTACATACATAATTAAAATGACCCAGGCATACTCTGTTAAGGAGGCTATAAGGAGACTCTGCACCTGCCTGATGTTTCATGACAGAGGTGTAGGAATATGATCCTTTTTCTGCCTTCTGCTAATTTCTAATTTATAAAGGTATGTTGAGTGTTAAAACTGTTAGCACTGTTACTAGAGCTAAGATATTTTTAAAATATTGGTCCCTGCTCTGAGGAATTCCCCACTTGGATACAGTTTTTAACCGCCCCATCTTTCCAGAACTTTGATACTCAAAATAGCTGCTTAAATACCTGCTATGAGGTGCCCAATAGTATGAAAGTTTCATTCTTGTCAGGTAGCTCTAATAATCCCATTTGTGTTTATTGCATGTGCAGCAATGCCTAGATAAATGAAAAGGCTAAATCTTTCTATTTTGTGTAACCCCACTCTCCAAATCTAATTTTGATGTCAGCTTCCCAGGCTGGGCACCCTGTAGGATAATAATTCCATTCGACAGCTGATTTTGAGGGGTTTACATTTATTTTTGATACTACACGGGAACCAATATGAAACCTTTAAAATATTTTTTCCAAACCAAAGTCCATTCTTTCCAGTCCCCTCACATCAGGGATTTTTTACTGTCCTCTCTCCATGGTGAGACATAAAAGAGTGACTGTCCTAATAGTACAGCATGTGAAACCTCATTTAATCTGATAAATCTCAGAAATATTTTGGCTTCGATGGAGCATAGTATTCAGACAAAACGTAATTTAGTCAAAAGTACTTTAACCACTATCCCAGTGATCCTTCAGCATTCACAAAATCAGGCTCACATGAGGAAAAATGTTAATTGGATTTTTTTGTTTCCCTTCAGCTAAATCCCAAATTAAAAATTGCTAAACCCTACTCAGTGCCACATAGCAATGGGTTTCTGAGCTCAGGGACTAGATTTCTTAAGGCTGAGAGCAATGTTCTGGCTTCTCATGGTTTCTCAGAGAAGGCGTAACAGGAGCTGCCACCCAGCCTTACACTAGAGCTTCTCAAAAACAATTATGAAATTTTCAAACTCATGGCCTGGGTATAGATTTTGTTAAATAGTACACTCCTGAAAAAGTAATGAGGACTTAATGATTAATGGATACTTAATAAATGTTTCAGAGTTTATTGTGGAGTCCCAGCAAGTCCGCCGTATGCTTATGACTCCTCTGAAGTGCTTATAGACTTTTTGACAAATACTGCTCATGTCTTTACAATTTTTGTTTCATAAGTACATGTAAATTGTTTGCAGCTTTGTTCTTAGTGTACAGTACAGACCAAAGTTTGGAAGTATTAATTTGATTCTGGAATGTGCCCAAACTAATTATGTCTATGTTTTTAAATGTCTCCCTTATCTACCTCTTAGCAGCTGTTCAGGTCAGAGCGAGAAAAGAATTAGAAATCCCATTCCTTGTATAGCACCTCTTGAACTATTCGAAAGGCCTCATCAGTACAAATGTCATAAACCACAGTATTCTCTTGGCATACCAAAGCACTGAACTGGTGCAGGGGCCCCCAAGAGAGGGTCAGTAAGAAAGATGTGGATCTATTGGAGCAAGTCCAGAGGAGGCCATGAAGATGATCAGGGGGCTGGAGCACCTTCCCTGTGAGACAGGCTGAGAGAGCTGGGGTTGTTCAGCCTGGACAAGAGAAGACTCCAGTGTGCTCTTAGAGCACCTTCCAGTACCTAAAGGGGCTGCAAGAGAGCTGGGGAGGGCAGTGCAGTGATAGGACAAGGGGTAATAGCTTTAAACTGAAAGAGAGTAGATTTAGATTAGGTATTAGGAAGAAACCCATTACTGTGAGGGTGCTGAGGCCCTGGCAGAGGTTACCCAGAGAAGCTGTGGATGCCACATTCCCAGAGGTGTTGTAGCCCAGGCTGGATGGGGCTTTGAGCAACCTGGTCTAGTGGAAAGATGTCCCTGCCCCAGGCAGATGTGTTGGAACTAGAGACTCTTTAAGATGTTCTTCAAACCAAACCATTCTGTGAGTCTCTGATGATTCTGTGAGCCAAACCTCTGACCACATGAGGCATCACTGTAATGTATTCAGATTTGTGGCTGTCATGCAGCTGGTGAGGAATGCTGTTCATACCCTAAAGCGTTCGTTTCCAGACTTTCTGGACTCACTTTCATCCTTTAATTTCACCTGACCACGAAGCACCCTTTTCACGCATCTCTGAACCTAACCATATTCTTAACCATATTATGTCCATTCTGTAGAAGATTCCTCCCTAAAAAATTCAGACTTTTGAATCTATAAGGGAAATTTGAATCTCTAAGGAAAAGTCAATTCTTCACATTCTTTTGTAGGCAATGCCAGTCTTGAAAACCTCCCTACTATCCTTGCCTCAGCTCCTCAGTCTGGTCAGTGAGCAGAGGCCCTCTCTGACCTCCAGCCTGTTGCCTAAAGTGCCTGTTTCAGCATGGTGTCCCTGACAGATAGGCAGGAGAGAAGCTAATCTTCTGTAAAGGGAACTTCTTGACTGTAAAGTGAACTTCTTGATTAGCTGTTTTCTCTTTCAGCCATCACCTCATCTCCTTGAAATTCTCTCCCCTCTATCTTCTTCCTTCTCTCTCTCTCTGCTCTTCCTGTGTCTTACGTCTGCCACCGTGATTGTGCCCTTGACTATCTTCCCAGTAAGATATTTAGGTTAATTTCCATCAAATGCTTAATATATTTTCATATAGTCAATATAATTCATTATACAAACTTGTCATATACAGTGAGCAGTCTTCATCTGTTCAGTGTTTCCTGACAGATTTTAGCCGTGGAGTTGTTAGCTCTTTCTCAAATTAATTTTCCCTTGGTTTTGAGGCTCCTTCCGTTCTCATGGCTGACTCATGACCTATCTTACTATTTGCTAGGGCTAAGTGGCGTAGCTAGGAGACAAGTAGAGCAACACTGTCATTGTTTTGTTGTATTTACTCATTTCGGAATATCTTAGGTAGCCAAATTTTGCATCAGAAGCTTAAGTTCTACTAAAATGTTACTAGATATTTTAGAGACCCAGTATTAAATTACACTTTGCATACTTTTTTCTTTTCCTGTTTCCAAGCAGTATGAACCTTTTTATGCACTTAAGAGCTTATTCAGCTTTATTCCAAAATGCTTTTGCTTACATACAGTTGTAAACATCTATAGATTCTAAATGACAATTTGTAGATCTTTTTTAAAAAAGAAGCACTATGATGAGAAATTTCTGGGGAAGACAAGCCAAGCGATAGCCTGCAAAGAGAAAACATAGTGGAACACAGAATCAGGTCACTTATATTTATGGCATGGGTAGGATTCCAGGAGATTAGTCAAATATCCTTTACAATAAAGAAACCAGACTAAACAGAAAACAGTGTCAAATGTGCCCTGTATTCTATATCAGTTAAGTGCTGTGCACGATGCTGTGGTGATGCTCAGTCTTGGCAGTATTCTGTGCTTTATTTTTGAACAGCTCAGATGTTGTCCACTGCAACTTTAAGAAGGTGAGAAATTATTTTAACATGGACATTGCCTCAAGATGGCTGAGGTTTGTGGAGGCTTCTCTGTGGAAAACCTGTCACTTGCATAAGCAGAGAGTGAGAAGAACAGATCTGTTGGAGGTCAGGGCAATCGAGAAATTTGTCTGATCAATACTTCCTTGTCTGATCAATATCTCCTTCTTGTCTAATCAGAAGGAAATACCAGTAGGTGCTGAGCTAGAGTGTTTCAATAGGTGTCCACTTGTTAGGACAGAAATCCTAAAACTGCAGTGTTCTCTTTGTTTTGGGAGAGGAGCAGAAATACTCCCCTAGAACTTAAGTGTATCAGAGAAGGAGAATGTCATGTGCTTGAGCCCAAGAAGAAGGAAAACTGCATCAGTGTGCAGGGCCATTAGCTACATAACTCGTGTGGGTTTAACACAGGAGCTTAATTCCTGCCTTTGGTCTGAAGTGGAGCCCATTCCTAATTTACTCTATGGTGATCCCCTGCACAGTGCTGCCTCCTCAGATGCTGAGCTTTGTGTGGCATATTGGGGCTCCTGCGGTGTCTCATTAAATGCCTGCAATGCAGATGTCTGCTTTTTGACTAAGATGTTTGAGATCACAGAACAGCCAATGTAAAAGAGCATCACATTTTCCAAGTGAAAATTGGCAATGACATAAGTGCTCACCTAAGTGAGCTCTGTAGCAGCAGCTGTGCTGTTAAGGTTGTCTTTGGTACTGTTTGAATTGTTGCTGTTTTACCTCTCTTCTGTAGAGTCCATTCATGATTAATATGCAGTAGTTAAGTGGGAATTATCCTGTGGTAGAGACCGAACAGTTTCTAAGGCTATTTATAGTGCAGGTTGTCAGAAAGGGAGCATCCTGGTGTTAAAATTATTAATTGGTTGTTCCAGTTGCCTTACCTTCTGCTTTCTAGGTCATATCAGGAACACAGGCATTTCACTGCACCTCTATGAGAATGAAAATCCATTGAAGTCCTTCCAGTTCTTGTCTTGCCTCTTTGATACAAAATAGTAATTTTTGAGTATCCAGTTGTTTGGTTCATTTGTATACAGATAATTCAGGAATGCTCTTTCTGGTTTGGTAGCATTCTAGTACATGTCTGCAGTAGTATTCCTCATGTTTTGCTGCTGACTGATTCTGTATCATGCTAAGGATACCTTTCAATTCCCAAGGAAACCTGTAACTGAGTAGAACTTACTCCAGACTGGTGCCTAAGACTCTGAGTTGTATTTTGTTTTTTTTTCATTAGTGATTTTGAAATAAGGACAAAGAGAAAAATTGAGAAGGTGGCAGGAGGACAGAAGTGTTGAATGTCGCGGATTTGCAGGCAAGAAGTTGAATATAAACATTAATTTCCCTTTCTACAGTATCACAAAAACATAGGGTTGAACCCCTTGTGTAGACAGTGCTGATTGGGCTTTAGCGCTTGTGGCAGGTATGGACTCATGCCAGACTCTCAAATTTATGGATCACATCAAATGTGCTGATCTATTGGGCACATAAAAGTTAAGGGTCATCATCATGTCACAGGTCTGGGTTCAGAATATGTTTTCAAGGAGAGACTTTACAACGGTGGGTGATTCATAACCATCTTGTTCCTTGTTTCCTGCAGTTTTGAGAGTATTGTCATGGAGAAGGCAGGCAGGGCAGCATCTTCAGAATTAGTCTCATTAATAATATTAATGTGATAGAATTTGATATGTTAAAATGTGATACATGTGTATTGTTCTCATGCTTGTGGTAGTCAGTCAACAATAAATAATTCCTGGCAACCTTGTTTAACAAAAGCTCTATCTGTAATATGCCTGCAAGTGGTGACTCCCAACATCCTGGTTTTAGTTCACGGTTTTGCTTGGAGTGTTTGTGAATAAAAGAAGAGTATCAGAAAAGAAGCCAAAAAATCTTAATGGGTTTTCCCATGGAGGAGACAAATGGTATCTTCTGTGGTGTTTTTAAGAGCAGATTTAAAAGGAAAGTGATTAAAAATGTAAAAGAATATGAACAAGGAAACTGGATACATGCACAAGCTGCCTCCCTGTTCTGCTTACAGCCCAGCTGTGCTGACAGGCCTCCTGTTCACTCCTTTAGATTAGCAGAGAGAGATGTGCAGCACTACACATTTGAGAAGTTAAAACAATTAAATTCTCTCATTCTACAATAGTTCTCAGTTATGTAATCCTCCCTTTTGGCATATAATGTAAAAGCAGAGTTTCAGTCTTTAGCATCCTGTGAGTAATAGTTCCCTGCTTTTTGTCATTAAAAACATATGAATGGAATACTATTTCTTTGCTATGCACATTTATCATTGAATTTTCACAGCCACATGGCTGCTGTGCTACCATTACTCCTTTGACCAGGGAGAAGCTCATGTTGACATTTAGATCCTACAAATGCCATGACAGGGTAGTTTTGGATGTACGCACATGTAGGTGTGTTTTGCTTTTTCTTTGTTTAATTTTAATACTATCTTGAATACCTGTATTTTCACTTTATTAAATGCATGTGTGTAAAAGTTTCTCTCTTCTCTTGGACCTCTCTGAAGCCAGTGCTAAAATCTGTAGGTCCCCCCTCTCACTCTAATCTGCCCTGCTGAAGCTGCAGGGGGGTGCCAGTCTGCCCGCTGGGTCAGAGCCCTCTCAGAGGGAAGCAGAGGAGCAGTGCTGATTCCGCGGTGCAGCCGCTTGATCCGGTGGCAAACATGGGCCCTGAGCTCTGTTTACAGTCTGAATGTCTCCCCTTTCAGAGCTGTCAGATTAAATACAGTGCCATAACAGTGTTCCTCCTCTTATGTGATTAGAGGGCAAGAACCTGGGATCTGCCAGTGAACTTGGACTTCCTGTATGATTATGGAAAGTACTGCGCCAATTAAGCGGCTGTGCCAGCCCCTGTGCCCTGTAATTAATTTCCTTTCTACTTGTTTCTGAGCTGCTGTACTTCAGATTCTGTCCTTTATAAGTTTTTTAATATTTATGTTAGCTGAAAGAACTTGCTTCAGGCTGAACAGTCATTGAAAATAGCTAGAAATAGATTTTATTTCTGCAGGAGAAATGTGTTCCAAGCACAGAATTATGAATCAATAAACAGATAATTTGGCGTTGCTGCGGAGTTTTGAATTTGGGGGGTTACTCTGTTAAATGCCACTTGAGTGAATAATTTGCAATGGGAATTGGTATATCGGTGTTTTCTTCAGTGAAAATGTCTGTTATTAGTCATTCATCTATTTAATATGCCAGTGGATCATTAAAGAAAGTTTCTTAAATTATCAAACTAAAACAAGGAAAAAAATCTTTGTCTTGTTAGTCTCTGTTTGTATGTGGTAATTGTAGTCACTTAAAATTTTGTGGTAGATTTTGTTAGACTAAGTTAAGCTTGTGTAGGTGTGTATGTGTGTAAGTGACCTGTGAAAGCAGGTGCTTGATCAGTGTGGCTGCAAGGAGCCAAGAGACCTTAGTTTTGGGTAATTCCAGTGGGAGTTGAGGATGTCTCTTAAGAGATCTGTGCAAAGCAAACTGTATCCTGACAGCCATTTGTTTGCATGGATATTAATAGGATTTTCAAGCACAGACCCTTGCCAACATCTTTTCTTTGTTTAGTGAAGTATAAGGTTTTGAAAATCCGTTAAAATTTGCCTTAATCTCTTTTCACCCCAGAAGAGTCTGACACTTTGGAAAAAACCTCTCAAGTAATTTGCCTGAATTTTTCCTGTTGCATTTACTACCTCGTGTTCTCTAGAGGCAGTTGTTAGAGCTGTAGCTGACCCTTGGCATTAGTTTCCTACTCCAGGGAGATAGGACAGACCCTGGGTTTGCCAGATTTTTTAATGAATGCTTTGAGGACTCGGTAGACTGTTTCCTAGGTCACCTAGTCCCTCTCTCCTTGTGAAGGAAGGACTGTTCTCTTTCAGGAGCTGAACCAGTGGTTTGTGTTCATTTGAGTTTTGAACAAGTGTTCCAAGCAGGAAGACTAATAGAGAAGACTTTTGTTCTGATGTTTGGCACTGACAAACTCAATTTCATGAGTTGTTTGTCTTTTCTAGGTACTGGCAGTGGGTCCCTCTCCCATGCTCTCATCCGGACAGTGGCTCCCACCGGGCACCTGTACACAGTGGAGTTCCACCAACAAAGGGCTGAGAAGGCACGGGAGGAGTTTCGGGAGCATGGGGTGGAGCACCTGGTCACTGTGACCAACCAAGATGTCTGCAAAAATGGCTTTGGGGTCTCAAACATTGCAGATGCTGTGTTCCTAGATATCCCATCTCCATGGGAAGCCATAGGACATGCAAAGTCAGCATTAAAAGCTGAAGGTAACTGCATTTTTCTCTTTCTGTTCAGGAAGCACTGTGCTCACATCTCTGCCTTTGAGCCATACATTAGATGTGCTCCCTTCCTTTGTGTGATCACTGTTCTCAAATGTCAGTCTCTAGGCATTTCTAAGGCTGTAAACCCTTCAAAAGGCGTCTTCAATTTACAGTGGAAGATTTGAAAGGAGAAGAACAATTTTTTCCTACAGGCCCATGTGAGCTGCTACAATTAGCATGGTCAGTTTATAAAAACTCCTTTGAACCTTTGACAAGTGCATTTTGCTAGATCTGAGGTGTGTGGGAAGCAGAAGTAACAATAAATGCTGAAAGGAAATTTCTTTGGCAATTCAGTGGAAAGGTGTTTGTATAAAAGGTGTTCAGCCTCAGTTCACATCCATCATTGCAGATTTGTACCTATTTAACAAAGCACCCCAGTGGTAATGTTAAAAAAATGTAGTTACACTTAAATATGCTTGCCAGTTTATGTCCTAAATCTTTGTGGTTGGAGCTAGTGAGAAGTTTGCCATTGGATGCAGTGGGAATGGAACATAAAGAATGTTGTAGTTTATGCCAGTTGCTCTGGGTTTGCGACAGCAAGTGAGAACTGCTGTTGAGGTTTTGCACAGATTTCATCACTTTATTATACATCTTTTCCCCACTGGAAAATAAGTTTCAGTGAATAAATAATTCTTTTATCCTGGAATAAGTTTTCCTCTAATTAATGTCATAATGCTATGGATCCGAATTAACTTTTGCCAAATTGCTTCCATCTACAAAAGTGACTTTTTTAATCAAGAGAGCATGGAGTGCTGAACAGTGCCCAAGCCAGGACGTGAGTTTAAAAAAACTCAATTACATGCCAAGGCCCAGTTCTTTGTTAAAATATATAATCACAGGCTGGACTTCTAGTGAATCACTAAGTCTTGAAATCACAGGATTTAAGCTTGTTCTTTAAGGTCACTGAATGTGCACTGCCTTGCTGAGTCAGGACCAGCCCTGCAGTTAGGCTACCTCAGCTACTACTGAAAATTTTCTAAAAAGCTTTGTAATACCCACATAACACACTTCCTTTAAAAAATCAATAAATGGAGTGAGCCTTGTTAGCACTCTGTACCTGCAATGGTTACAGCTCAATTTGTAGCAGCTTTCCAGTGTGTCCTAAGGGGGAAAAAAACCGCTGCACTGTACGGTGCCCTTCCCATGCTCAAATTATCTAATCTAGTGAGCACAACACTCAGCTGACTTCCCAGCTTAGAAGGCGCTGCATTGCGCAGTCCAATTTGAATTATTTAAGTGGTGCATGCTTAGAATACTAAGCAGGGCTGCTGAACAGTTCCAAGTTTTGAATCCTTGTCTCACTCGAGCATTTGAAATCCTAGAAAATGTATTACAGTCCCAAACTGGCCATACCATCTGGCTATACTTTTCTGTGCTATGCTACAAGGTTACATCTGCTTAGGAAATATAAATAAGACTTCAAAATCCCACATTTCTGTGTTTGTGAAGTGGCGTCATTCCCTTTATGAACCACTCAAAAGGCGAAGTTGCTGATCTTTGCTGCAGTTTTTGCCTGCGAACAGCCTCCCATATCTGAGATCTAGTCCTGGTCTAAGGCTCCTCTCTTGGCCAGCCTGATACCTGACTAACTGGGGGCATATTTTTAAGTTTTGCTATTTTGCATATAAACAAAAACTGTTTCTTATATAAAATATAGTTGATTGTAGTAGTAATATGTACAAACTTACACACTTTTCTGTTTTATTCATGGGGGTGGTTTTGTTGTGGCTTTTTAATGGTCTTAAATATAGAATGTGACAGAAGGTTATCTGTAACTGCTTGCCTTTCCCTACCACAGGCAGATAACTTAATAGTGCTCCTTTGTTTTGTTTTCAGAGTTATAGCTCTTCTGCAGTACAGCCTGTGTACATTCTGCTGTTATTCAACCCCGGAGGGTTGAGGGTTTGTAGTGATAAAGCATCGCTGCAGGAAATGAGTCGTTCCACTCTTCTCTGTCCACGCCCTCTCTCTCAGATCTGGACAGGGTCACATTTGAACCGTTCATGCTGTGGGTTTTGTTGTGATGTGCCCTGCAAATATCACAGCCAGCAAATACACTGCCAGATAGTGGTAATTTAGTCCCTGAAGTCTTAAGGTATTTTGAATTAAATCAGAGCTAAGCAAATTCAGTGTATAGCAATAGCTACTCTCTTCCGTAAAAGCACAATACCTAGTGATAGTGTTCAGCTGACAGTATGAGAGTTCTCGACCTTAACAAAACCTTATCAGATCAAGTGTTTTCTCTCCTGCTTTAGCTCAAGGTCCTGAATAGTTGCAGCTCCTGGTAGGCTGAGTGTTAATGATCCTCTTTACAGAGTACAATTACCACTCAAGTTATGGCTTGCAGTATGCTGTAAATACACTACTTACAGCAGCTTAGCCTCCCATTTAAAGCACTGCCAACCTCTGAAGAAGTGAAAGAATAAAATAGCACAGTAGGTTTGTGACTAGAAGGTTCTTATTCTGTGGTGATGCTCTCTGCCTACGTTCAGGTTTGCATCTCAGCTGCATCCTTTCGTGCTGATGTCACCACTCACAGTTCCAGCAGAAATGCTGCTTGAAGTACCTCTGAGGCACTGCTGCACTGCAGAACTTCCTTTCATTTCCAGACCTGCACTGTTTTTCTTCTGCAGCATCTGCTGATTAATGCTTTTCTCTAGTCATAGCTGCTGTTCCCAATATCTGACCTTGGTAGTTTTTGCAAGTTGACTTTAACCCCTTCAGGCTAAATTTTTAAACATTAAGAAAATGAGAAAATTGTGAGGTAACAGAAATATCCTCAATATTCTACAGTTCTTAAATGCCCTGAAACTTTTGACTCACAGTCATCTCACAGCTGAATACTGTAGTGCTTTGAATATAATTCTGCACCCACCTACTCTACTCTCATAAATACTGTCTATTTCTTCCAAAGCTGTGGAAGATGAGGGAGAAACCCACTGGTACAATAAATTTTGTACAGAATTTAAATTTTCAGGTAGGGGGATGGAAAATTACAGCCATATATTAGGTTGCATTAGCCTCTTGCATTTTAAGTTGCTCCTTGTGGTGTTTAACAGTCTGAGTCACAAAATTATTAAAACCACCTCTCTTTTACTTCCTTGCTTTCTTTAAGGATTTTACTCATAAATTCAGATTTTCCATTCCCTCTTGAGCGTCATAAAGCCCCTAAATTATGAGTTTGTCAAATTGTGATCCTTGAAATAGCACCTGAGTCAGGTAACATGGTGCTGTCACTTCTCCCCCCAAAACTCTGCAGGTAAAGTTCGCTTTGAACATCTCCCTCTTTGGGCTTCTGCAATTCCGTGTCCATGTAGGAAGTCTCACTGGCTGTTTTTCATGAGCTCCAGAGGTTGTGCATGGTCTCATTTTTAAACCACTGAGGTGTGGCTTTGAGGAGCAGCTGAAATCCCTGGCCACAGCTCTCACCCCTGTGGTATCTGGGTAGGGTTTAATCCCACTGAGAGCACCAAGAATGACATTGAGGCTGATATTCTTCGGGCTTGGGCTGTCTCAGGAACACACAAGGAATGTGTTGGGCAGGAAGTGGAGCCTGACAGTCTAGCATGCTGTCATCCTCCACCTGTGAGAGTGGTACTCCAGTTGGTACGAACACTTCTCGTGTCCCCAGGGATATTGTTTTGGAGTAAATGGATGATGCAATAAATACTTGCTAAAATGTCAGCACCAGCCTTTGCTAGTGTAGCACCTGCTTTGATTTGAAGGAAAATTAACTCAAGGTTAAAGATCCACAAACTTACTTGAAATTGAAGCTATCCCCTCAACATTGAGAGGCCATCTGGTCTAGTGCAAAGCTGTCCCACTAGGATCTAGGACCAGGTGCTAATGCACAAAGTGCCTTCATCTGTTTGCCAAGCAGTGGCTGTTTGCTGAGCCAGCCCCATTTGTTGTATCTTGTGGGAGGGCATTGCCCTGTGTTGGGTCTGTCAGGTGCACACAGTAGGCCTGGCCTGAAGTACAAGTGATTCTTTCACTTGTAGAGAGTCAAGCAGAAGGAAGGATTCCTGCATCAAAATCCTTGCTGTGGAGTGCCAGCCAAAGCTACTGGATTTTACACAGTTTGAAGGAAGCAGTTTGAGATGAAAGTATCCTTAAAGAAAGTTGTTAGGTTTTCTTCCCTGGTATGGAGCCAACTGATTTTTTAATTTCCTTGTTACATGCTTTTATCAGCCTATAATAATGAGCAGGAATAAATTCCTTTTGAATGATGCACCTACAAGTGCAGAGGTTAAGGTCACATTTGCAGAAAATCACATCAAGCTCCTATTAATGAGCTGGCAAGTGATTTGGAGAAAATTCTCTTTTCTGAATCAAGAAACATCCTTTAATTTCTTCCAACAGCCAAATCCTCTAATTTCACTTGTCAGGAAAGCTACATCAAATCGCCCACGAGCACACGCACTTAAAGGACATTCTGTCCCCTTTTGCAGAGACAATATTTTTAGTGTCCTACTAGCACAGAGTAAATGCCACAGTGATGCTGCTCAGTGACTCTCCTGCCTCACCCCTGCACAATGATAATGCCTGTGTGGTTTTTTTCTTCCTTGAGATCTTTGTAACGTAATCTTCCAGTTATGACAATGCAGTGAAGTCACAAAAACCAAGCTGTGTTCTTTGAGCGTCAAAAATGCTGTGCTGTATTCTTTGTCACAGAATCAT
Source organism: Rhipidura dahli (assembly GCA_013399225.1). NCBI lineage: Eukaryota > Metazoa > Chordata > Aves > Passeriformes > Rhipiduridae > Rhipidura > Rhipidura dahli. The sequence goes on from VXAC01006317.1 coordinate 1,582,763, forward strand.
TCTAAAATTACTGACCCTTTCCCCTGAAAACTTAACGGTGCTGCACTACATGTGTTCTTCTTGCATCTTCTGAATAATACTGGGATGATGAAAGAACCTGTCAGAGCACTTGTGACACATACAGTAACCTACAGAAGTGAGAGCACATTTCTTGGACATGTGTTCTCTATCATAAGCATGCACTGGAGTTCTTGTCAATTTGGTAGCACTGAGATTTTCCACACTTGAAAGCTAGCGCTCTTATTAGCTAAATAGAGCTGGTAGAGATGTTAGTCCTTGCTCAGACAAACCAGAAACAAAATTTGTTTGTTGGAGTTGCACAGGAACATTCTGGCAATTTCAGAGGCACTGGCCTCATGGAGATGCAATGGTGTGTCCCTCAATTACCAATTTGACACAGGTGGTTAAAATGTTCAGCATTATGTGGATGAAAATCTTCTATTTCCCCCTTCCCTTAAGTTCATTTTTCTAATCATTCCAGTCATTCCAATTGTGACTTCCATTTTCATATCCTCTCGACCCTGTTGCTGGTTACAATGACTGCCAGGACTGTGTGGGCTTGTTCCAGGCTATGGATTCAGGACATTTAACCTCTCTATTAAATGCTTCAAACTAACTCACTCCCTGTAAAATTGAAGGTAGAAAAAAGCTTAAGTCTTTCATAGAGTCTCATTATTCTCTTCTCCTCAACTGCAGCACTTGTCAGATGCATTATACATGAATAAACACATTTTTAGACAGCTCTTCAGATCAAAAAGCTCACACAGCTTCCCAATGTGAACAGGATTAATCTCTCATAATTACTATATCAATTTATGATGACACACAGATCTCATTAACCAAATTTAGGAACGGTAGCTTTTCTAAAAGGAGACCCCTGAAAGAACACAAACCCAATTTGTACAAAAAAGTTTCCATTCAGATGTTTTCACTGCTCTCTAGTCTAGTCCACCCCTTTGTGATCCACAAACAGAGCAATGTGCCCCAGCAAGGAGAGAAGAGGGAGGGAGTTCATGTCTTTTCTTCATTCACGAAGGAATCCTTGGCATGGCAAGACAAAGTAATGCATATTCAAGTCCTTTAAGCCCTAAAAGCCTCTTGGTGTCTAAAGGACAAGAGGGCTCTCAAAGAATCTGAGAACTGTGAATGCTGAAATCTAGATTTATATCTGTTTGGTGATTGTGACAGAAGGGGTGTTGCCTAGCTGGTAGTCCAGCCGGGTACAGAGGGCAGCCCACAATGTGCAGAATTCTGATATCTGCTCTGTTAAAAATGACAATATCTCTGCTCCTAGGACAGATGAGCATGTCCTTCTGAGTGCTGGTTTTCTACTCTTTTCTTTTTTTTTGCTGATCTATACACACCATAGGAATCGAAACTTCCCAAATGTTTCTATTTTAGACAGCCTCTCACAGTCTGGAATTGCAATTTCATTTTTGCCTTCCAACCTTCTGCTAATTGCAGCTTTCCAATCTTCTCTCCTAATATCTGCTTAATGAAATAATTCCAGCCTGTAACTGCAAGTCAGATCTGCCTGCCTGATGGTGTGTACAGAAAGAAGAAGAGGGGACCCCTCTCCCACTTGTTAGGATCTCTAAGGACAGATGCTTGATGGATTTGCTTTTAAGTCCTTAGTAGGTATGTTTATTTGGGAGGGATGTATAAAAATAACAAGAACAATAGGCATGAAAGGGGAAAAAACAAAATTGGCAGATCTACTAAAACCCTTTGGATGCTCTCAGTTAGATGGATACCAGCAGTTCACTATTTTCTCATCTTTCACACCTGAGAAGCTTCCAGCAGTGCAGGAAGTAACATTATTTTTTGTGCTTCCCCTCTGGATATTCGCTATTGCAAGCAGGAGCTTTCTTCTTACCAAACGGCTTGAAAGCCTGCTTTCTGTAACCCTACTTCCCCCAGCAGTTGTGAGGAGGCAGCTTGATAAATCTTCACCAAGTTTGGTGTTGACTTGCTGTGCTCAGCTGACCAGCCCGAGGCAAGAGGAAGGGTGCTCTGCCTTTAATTGAAGGCTTGACAAGAACCGTAGGTGGCTTTGCAGCTTGTATGGCAACAGCTGTGTGCAGGCTTTGAGTTTCTGACTGTAAATCCAGAGCATGTGAATTCAAAAGCCTAAACATACCTTCAAACCCTTAGAGTCAGAAAAAATAAGAACAGACTTACTGTAAATGTAAATATATATGGCTTTTTTATTGCAATATAAAACATCAAAACCAAAAAGCCTGAATGAAGTAGTAGTAAGTCTGTGGTCTCTCGGCAGATTCTTGCTTTGCAGACAAAGAGTTATTGTGAACTGACATTTAGTTAAGTCAGACATTTGTTCAGTACCCTACACAATAAGAATATAAATTCTTTCTTTATAACATGTGTGCATCATAGTAGCTTTCTAATTATGTAAGAGAATTTTTTTCCTGAGTTTTTCTGTTTTACATCTGCAAGCATGGTAGAAGTGTGTAGTGCTTTGGCCAGAAAAGATTACCTGTCTGATTCAGGAACATTTTGGTAGTGCTGGCCATCCTGATGAACATACAAATCAAATTTCATAGGAGTTAATGGACTGGCCATGCAATTAAATCAGCATCAGCAGACTGGGTTCATAAAGACACATAGCAGCATTAATTTTGCAGGTGATTATTAGATTTTGGTTTTAATTGTCACTCCAGGGAATTACTTGTTCAGGGTACTTTGTTCTGAAGATTCATGATAAGAACCCCTTGGTGCAGAGACTTTATCTGAGGACTAAAATTAAATCCCACTTAGTGTATGGTGGATTAATGGTTGTGGAAAGTGTTCTTCCCCAGGCAGTACCCAGCACATCATTGCTGCACAGTAACTAGAGTGCTACAGTGACGCTTTCAGACCTGATGCTTTCTTTTTTTAGAGATCTGACTTTAGAAATGAAAAAGGGGAAAAAAAGGGGGGGGAGTTTGAGATAAAGCAGGCTTCATGTAGTCCCAGCATTGCCTCTGTTTTTAGCAGGATGCTTTGCTCTGACTTGCATGGGCTCTTTAACTACTTAGATGAACTGGTGTTGGAGGGTTTGACTGGATGAGCCCAGGAGAGGACTGAGAAGGAACATAAATCAGTTCAGCAGGCATTTTCATCTATTTGTAATAAGTGAAACAATAGCTGAAGCTGCATTGCCCAGTGTTCCTTCCTCCTGCACAAAAGCTTTTCAGGAAGTGCAGTTGCCTCGGGGGACACTGTGTCCTGGGTGAAAGCACATGCCCTGGCTTTATGGCAGACAGTGTCCTTATAATTCTTTGATCTGATTTGGCTGTGGCTTTTCAGAGTAAATCTGAATCATTCTATTCTCAGCTGTTAAGGTGACATTGCATCACTTAGAAAGGTGTAGGCGGCCTATTAATACTCCGTATTCAGAATCAAAAATCAGAACTGTGCACAGACAAAGAGACAAGTGTTAGTTTATCGCTTAAAAGTCCTGTCCTAGAGTTTGACAGTGTTTACTGTAAGCATGCACGATGTGATAGCCAGTAAACTTCAGTGCTCAGGAGACATGCTAGTCAGCTTGACTAAAAGGGTAAAGCCTTAACAGCACTCCATCTATGGCCTGGAGAGATGCCTTTATTCTGTGCACGCATACCATCATCCTCAGCTAAACACAGCCGCTTTTGTCAGGGGCGTGTGCTCGCGCACCGGGGCTCTAGCACTGTGCAGTGTGTGGAGAATGACTTCTGGCTTTGTGTACGTGCCAACTGCAGTTTGGTGCCTCAGTCCAGAACACTGGAGAGTGATTCCAAAAGAGCCACTGCTCTAAAGGGATCAACTTTAACAGTTTTACTGTGAACAAATGTCAAGGGCAACGTTGGATGAGGAAGATGAATGAAGTTGCTGTTGTCGTTTTTAATGGGTCTGAAGCATCCTGTAGAGTTGTCCGTGTTTGATTTTGTGCTGACACTTTAAACCAACAAAGTTGCCTTGTGAAGATTTTATTCAAGAATGTTTTCACTTTGTGTAATAATAATTCTATGGGCATCTGGGAGAATTTGAAAAAAGATGAAAAGTGCTTCATTTTGGCTTTTGCTCTCTTTTCCACTGCCCGTCTTATTTTGCAGGTGGCCGCATCTGCTCTTTCTCCCCCTGCATTGAACAAGTTCAAAGAACCTGCCTAGCAATGGAAGAATATGGTTTTACAGAGATTAACACCTTGGAAATTCTGCTCCGAGTGTACAATGTAAGGACAATTAGCTTGCAAATCCCTGACCTTGGAAAAGAGGTTGAGGATAATTCTAGCACTGGCTTTGACAGCAGCAACCCATCACACCAAGGTAGCCCATGTGCTAATCTGCAGCAAGGGACTGTGCAGTTCAAGAGTGGCGTGCCACTGAGGGAGGTGGTTGGGCACACTGGATACCTGACCTTTGCCACCAAGAGCCTTGTATAGTACATGCCCAGTTTGTGCAGTCTGGAGTGGGGTTTGTGTGCATTCTGTTTTCATGGCTCTTTTTTGTATGGCATCCAAAGTTTTACTTGTCAGGGAATTCCATATATAGTCAGATTTGGTTGGAATATGCTTTGTTTAAATAGCACACAAGCATTAAGCAGAGCAGCATCAAGGGAATGTTGAAACTCTGGAATGGTGCTCTACTTGCTGTCAGAAAGAAGATAAATTAATAGCAAATGGCCATTCACTGGAATGTGCAGAATTAAGATCTCTCATAAGAAAGCAAAACAAACAACAGACAATTTACAAAGAAGTTGGATTTTTCCCTCCTTTTTTTCTGAATTACTTTCCCAGGTTTATGTTTTTATTTTTTCCTAGCACCACTGGACACTATTTTTTTAACTTCTCTAGTGTTGGTGTTGCTCTTAAGAATGTGAAAGTGCCTACTTCCTCCATTTTAGATAAGAAAGTTTCAAGATTATAGGGTTGCCAGCACAACTGTTCACAGAATCAGTGTTTCCTTGGAATAGTGTTCCAGAGGATTATTGGCAGTGCTCAGGAACACAACCTCTTACTCCATTCCAGGCTGGCATCTGCAAATCATTTTGACTACACAGAGGTCAAAGAAGTGTGGTAATCATTGGATTTAATTTAAATTGGTGTATTGTGCTCAATAGTTTGTAGTAGAAATTTGAACCTGGACATAGTCATGTTCTAATGGAACAACCACTTGCATAGTTGATGAATCCACTGTGAAAATTAACTGAACAGCTGGCTAATATTATCTGAGCACCTCTTTGTAAGTGGTGTGGATGAGGTTCCAGTTGTTTGGTGGTTTATTTCCATTATGGTGTATTGTTTTCCTGCAGCTGAATGACAGAAAGATTGCTTTTGGCAGGATTTCTGTCTCCAAATTACATCAATAATGCAAACTTAGTAAAATCCTCAACCAGACCTATTAATTAAGTTTTCAGATCATTTACTCTTTGGTCTTCCATACAGAGGTGGGGGGTGTGATGAACTGTTTGAATGCTGGATTACATTTTGTATTTATAGAGTAAAATAATTATGCAAATATATTAAGTTCCTTCTTTTTTTCTTTTTTTTTCTTTTTTTTCTTTTTAATAGTAAATTCACAGATATTTCTCTTCCAGCCACTAGTGCGGCCACTCAAAGCATTTAGCTGTGCCTTGTGTTTGGTACCTGAGCATATCGATTGCTGTGCAAGAAAAACAGCCATTCATAAAGTGCTGCCTGAACATTTAACCTGATATCCCTCCCCCATTCTTGACAAAAATAAACAAAGCTAAGCTTTTAACGTGTTACAGCAGAACGCTAATCCATAACAGTTTAAAGAGAGCTCAACCGATCACGACAGCAGAGATAAACTGTTGAGCAGATTAAAGGCAGAAAGCAATTCTGTTCAGCTAAATCAGTTATGTAAGTTGGCCTACAACTGCAGCATTTCCCCAGAAATTATGGGAAGGTTCCCCTTCTGCTGCTGCTCATGTTCTCCAGGCCGTGCAGTAAACTGCTGATGCTGTGTGTGGGGTTTGGTGGCTGTGTTAGAACGTGTGTGGATGTGTTTGTGTGTGAACATATTTGTGTGTGCTGGGATCACCACCAAGCAGCGTGGCTCAGCTGCTGAGAGACTCCAGAAGAAAGGATGGGGGATTTTGTTGCAGTCGCTCAGACTGCCTGCAGCGTCGGGGGTTCAGAATGGGTGGATTACCCCGCGCTGGAACCAGCTTCTGAGGAGAGGGTGGTTTGAAATTTCCTTCACCTATCCTGCTATTAGCTAGTTTAGGTCTCATCCCTGCCCCAGGGATACATTATTGGCCCTGCGCCATGCACGGCCAAGGCTGATTGGGTATCTTTGATATACCTCTCTCCTTCTGTAACTTTAAAGTTTGCGCATGGGGGAACAAAGAGGTCTTCTGCCTAGCTCCCTTCGGGACTCTCTGCCCTCCGGGGGCAGAGAGAATAAGCCTGGAATAAAGCTGCAAGAATTCCACTCTCTCATCTCTTTGTCTTCGCTTAATTGCTCGTTAACCCTGCCTGGTCAAACGATTCCTCAAGTTCCAGCTCCGGTGCCGTCTGTGTAGTAGTTGGGGGTTGCGGGAACGCATCCCTCCGTGCACGCTCCGAGCCCGAGAGAAACCACCAAGGGGACTGGATCAGAACCAAGCTGAGCTAGCCAACAGGATTTCAACCACAAGGTTCTTCTTAACTTCCTTCAAGGTGATCCTCATTCACTAGCAAGGGGGATCCCCAAGGTTCTCCAGGGATCATTCCAGTCCTAAACTTGACTGTTTTTTCCTGACAGACCTTATTTTAAACTAATGTAACATTTAAACAGGACTAAAAAGGAACAAAGTCACATTTCTGTGCTACAAATAGATGTGGAGCGGAAATACCAATGTGTCTTCCTGGAGTTTGAAACAAGGCTGATGCCTTTTTGCCTACAAAGCTCAATTCAAAACCCCTTGAAATACACCATTGACTTTTCTTGGTCCCATATTGATTTGATCTCTGCTGAGGAAGGGCAAGCACTGCATAAGAAGAGAAGGATTTCATTTCTGTCTTTGCAGTATTAAAAAGGCTTCTGTGTTTTTGTTGTGAATGGCAGCCATGGCCAGCAGCACTGCACCACTTGTGCTGTTGCTGTGTTGTCAGGGTCACAGGGAGGATCACACACTGTCCAGCATGGACAGTACAGTGCTGCCAGACCCCCCAGTGTTTAATGCTGCTTATGGTCACCTGTGTTCTACATTCTGGCTGCACTTCCTGCCAAAAGGGGTAGATCAGAAAGATAGGTCTTTCCCTCCCCAATGGGAGAATCTGCCTGGGCCACACTTCTAGTGACTCATTTCTCTTTTGAATACATTTTAGTCTAAAGTATGGAATAAGACACTTCTTCCTCCCCAGTGCAGTTCAGTCACTTGTTCAGGCACCACCCTTTTGCTCCTGCCATGCACTGGGATCCCTCATGCATGGATGAGCACTAGGACACAGCTTTGCACCACAGCCAGGTCCTGTTGTGCCCTGTGCCCTGCAGACTGGTGTGGAGAGCAGGCTGTGACACCTGGCAGCCTACGAGGCAAGCAGCAGTGACTAAGATGAGTGACTAAGAAACACTCCAAGCTCTGCTGCTGTTCACAGTTTACCTGTGCTTTAATTAAAGCATCTCACTGTGGTTGTTTCCTGCCTACCTGTTAGCACAACACTCCTCTCTGAAGAAGAGATGATCATAAATCCTGCTTGAGAACCTTAAAGGGATAAAGTGGCAAAAATTCTAGGAACTCACTCTTGTGCTCAAATTTTCTGCTCTGTCTTCTCCTTAGGTACTTTGGGATACGTGATGGTCAGGAGATGGTTCTTCCTGGGAAGCATTCCAGAGATGAGGGTTCTGGTTCACACTCACTCCCTTGAGAGTACATCTGTGCTCCATTAGTCGTGGTGAATGGGATGATTGCGGAAATCATGGTGACCTAGAAAGGAGGGGGGCCCAGAGATGCAGTGATGTATTTGGGAACATGAGTGCTCATCCCAGCAGAGTCTGCATCATTTGGGTGCAGGAGTGCGCTGGGCAGCCTGTGTGTTCATGCCTTCCCAGGTTCCTTCTGGTCAGGAGAACTGTGCCCTCCTGGGCTGCAGTTGAGGGGTGTTTGGTGCTCCCAGCTCACCTCTGTGCCAGTGGGAGCAGTACAGGCTCAGAAGGGAAGGTTGAGAAATGGCTGAGCTCTTTGAGGCCGTTGCTGGGCTCCGTCTTGGCTTCTGCTTGCACGAATAGGAAAAAGGCACGACAAGAGCAAAGTGGGAGAGTCAGTGTTTCATAACCATGATGTTACACCAAAGGTACGTGCAGCTGTGACCAGTCAAAGGGAGGAAGGGGGTTGCTGTAGTACCAGAAAGTTCTGCCTAAGTCACCATGAGGGAAAGCATTTACATGCTGCTTGGCCTCTTGGGTGCTCCTGAGGAACGATGTTGTTTAGATGCCAAAAGAGGGGAGCCAGACTGTGTTATTTCCTTTCTCCCTACGTGACAGCTTCTGAATTGGAATGAATCTGCATCAGCATCAATACAGGGAAGAGAGAAACCCTGAATTATATAGTGAAATAAAAATAATTCTCCTCACTGGTATCCAGCCCCTTACCTGCATATCTCGCCTAGGAGATCTGTGTTCTGTTGCAGGCTGTTCTCCTCTGCTGCACGGGAACAGCTTTGAACTCTGAGGTAAACTGGCTGATATGCTGATAGGAATAACCACAAAGGCCAGCTGGGAACACTGTCCTTTGGGCATCTCACTGTACCTCGTGTTTCCGTCTGGCTGCTAAGGTCAATTGCCTTCTGGGCGTCTCTTGCTGTGAGTGGTCCCTGCCCATCATCTGCTCCTGCCCTCAGACCCAAAGCCAACAGCCATACCAACAGTGTGCACCAGCTCTTCCTGCCACTCCGAGCCCACTGAGATTGCATAGCCAGGCTTTGGAGCAGAGAATCTTCCTCTCCTCTTTACTGGAGTGGAGAACAAGGGCTGTGTTTTGCCACCCCATCAGGACCTGCAGGTACACCTGAGTGCTCCTGACCAGGCACCCTGCAGAGAGCAGAGCAGCACAGCAGCATTTGAGCTGCTGAAGACCTCAGCCTGAAGTTATTTCGGTGGGGGCTGAGTGAGTTGATGCTAAATATCTTATTCCTTTATAGTTGTTAAGAGGCCAGTTTGCATGAGTGGTTCCAGTGGAGCTCTCCCCAGTGGTCCAGATAGCTGCAGGATATGTCAGAGACCAGGACCGAGTGAATTCAGAGCTGCTGCTCCCAGAGGTGCAAGCTGAGTAGTGAAAGCTACATAAGGAGAAGAAGGAGCCTTTTCCATGTCTTTCTGAAAGCTGATCCTGATTCAGCATGAAGCCCATGTGCACGACTAGGTCTAGTCAGCTCAGAGAAACTATTGCTTTAGCAACCTCCTTTTGTATTAGGTACTGTGCAGGAAGGGGAAGTCTGCAGTAGGATTTTCCTCTCCCTCATGTTGCCTTGGGAGAGCTGTAGTCTCCCCTCCTAACCTGAGGGTCAAAAATACATTTGCAGTAGTTTTGTCTACCATGTGTCTGCAATTCAATATGGCTGGTCCCTGAGCAGGTGGAATGAAAGTTTTTGATGTCAAAATAGTCTGACCCAGAAGTTTATTCCACTTGAGGGGTGAGGAAGGTGATGAAGTTGTAGGCTCTGATACTTTTTACACCACCCCCCCATCCCCTTAGAAATTGTCCATAAAGTACCATTTCAAAATAATTAAAATAATTACGAGCCACCTATTTGTAGGAATCAACTGGATTTGAGAACTGAATTGGCTTAGAGAAAGAAGGGGAAGGAGCAGTAGGAAGGTAGAGAATGATTTATAGGAGAAAGCTCTTCCTTTCCTGGCCATTTGCAGTATAGAGGCAGTTCCCCAGGAAATTCTAGATTCTCCTCTTGAAAGCTGTGGATCCGAAATGCTCATTAGGGAGGATGTTGGTTCAATCAGGCTGTTTTAACAAAGGATGTAGTATGGGATCTACAGCTGATGGAGTGGAAAGGAGGGAGGGAGAGGAAAGGAAGTCTGCAGTCAGCTCAACCTGTTGGATTACAGGTGCATCATGTCACACTGTTAGAGGAGTTCAGTATGGTCTAAATTATGTTAGCAAAATACACAGTGTAGTTACATATTATACAATAAAGAATCACCCATTTCAAGACATTACTGGGCAAGTGCATGGAATAAGAGAGAGATTTGATTGCTTATGCTGAAAAATCAGGTTTAACTAAGAAACTAGCTGCAGTTTCTGCATATTCTCTTGATGTATTTTTGTGTCCTCTGTCAGATAAGGTGGAAACATGTAAGAAAATGCATAATACTTGGGTGGAATACAGAAACCACAAGCACATCAATCTTCCCAGACAGGAGACTGACTTCCAGATTTTACCACCCAGTGCTCCCAGGAGGATCCTTCATTGTCAACATTTCCTCACTGATCTGAACAGTCCTTTAAAGAGAGAGGAAAATGCCCTTTTTCAGCAGGGTGTGCAGATACTCTCATGGTTGCAGCTGATTACCAGCCTGCAGACACACATCAGAGCAAGGATGGCAGCACTGGACTCCTGTAAGTTTTTACATGGACTATAAATGGGACTGAATTCCCTCCGAACGCATCACACCCAGCCCTGTGCACTGCTGGCATTAGAGCAGCACTGAGAGGCCCAGGTGGGCTGAACACATAAAACCTGGGGCCTGTCACAACTGAGAAAGCCAGCAGCAAAATGTGACCTGTGCACGACCACATGGCACTGCAGCAAGCCCAGGGCTTCCTCCTGCTGTGGGGATAGCGCTGAGTCTTGGAGCATCTACCTCCAAGGGAATACGAGGGCTCAGTGCTCCCCTCAGTGCCTTTGCACCTGCCAGCTCCTTCTGTGCCACTTGTGACAGAGCTGTAGTCTAAAGTGCAGCGTGCTTCCCTAGGAAAAGAAAATGCCGTTCTTCAGCTTGGTAACTCTCTGAGTGAGACAGGATTTCTGCTTTGCAAGGACACAGATCCTCATTTCTCATGCAGTTTGACTTTGATCCTGCAAACATTTAGTCAGAGAGGGGAAATGGCAAAATGGCTGTGGCAGGAGATGGAAGTACCCACGGCTGTTGTAAGAGCATGGTGGTACCTCCACGTTAGGGAGCTGCTGGCTGCCTAGAGAAAGAGCAGGTTTCTCAAAGAAGGTAAAGGGATTTCATGCCCCAGCTCCTACTGACTTCTCTTACTTAGTTATTTTAGTAGGATTTCAGCACAACTTCCTTGATCACCTGGGCTCTGGTCATACAGGCTTCTTTGGACATCACACAGCACTGTGCTCCTTTCAAAGGCTGATGCATGAGGGGATTGCACAAGGCAGTGGCAGATTGTAAAACAGGACCTGACATCCCAGATCTTCTCACAGCTCCTTCCTAAATAGCAGTGCTCTCCTAATGCTCAGCAAGAATCCCCTCCAGAGCAAAGCTCTCACATGGCAGCACCTCAGTGCCCACAAGTTCTTAAAGTACCTGGATGCAAATAGGGTCAGATAATGTCTTGACTCGTGCCACAACTCATTACCAAATCAGAGCATGCAGCCATATCAATGCTTAATGATCTTCTGGAACTTTAATTCATTTGACTCTGTAGCCATTTTCATTAATTAGCTGCATTAATTTTATACAGATTAAAAATGTAAGTCAATCTCTTTGAAGTAGAAAAGTGGCGTTTTAAAATCTATCTACATTCTATCCCAAGCCTATAAATACATCTGCCTCATAGAAATCAGCTGTTTATGGTAGTTCTTATAGCAGAGAGGGTGACTCAAAGAGGCTTATGTGCTGCATTAGTTTTATCAGAGCTGAAAAAACCTCCCAAATTCCCTGTGAATTAGAAGGATCAGTGACTATAGATAGATCCTGTGCTCTTCCTCCACCAGCTGAAACATGGCACTGGTTTTGGATAGTCTGGATCCAAAGCAATAACACTAGCAGAAAACAAATAACATTTTGTTGCACTTTTACAGAATACTTTCTCAAGTAAAAATCAACAAAGCAGCAACACCACAAAGGCTGCTAATTGCTCAAAACACATAGTGTTTTCCTCCATGCCTGCCCCACTTTGTTGTAGAATACCTAAGAGTGGTTGAGTTCAATTATACACCCCAAAATAATATTATAAGATCATGAGTAAGGCTGCAGAGCCACCCATGCAAAAAGCTAGGGAATCTAATAGAGTTAAGGCGCTTTCTGAAGCCATTAGTTGTAGGATAAATAAGGCTGAGTAATGAGTTCAGGGATAAGGGACAGAGGGTTGAGGTCCCAGCTGGATCTCACAGGAGTCTGGAGGTCACGAGTGGCGTCCTGTTGTCTGTGCTGGTACTTGTGCAGCTCAGCATTGTTATAAATGACCTGGAAAAAGGGCTGAGCACTTTGTCGGGGGAGTCTGCTGACGGTGCATAGTTATTTGTGGCACTAGGAGAGGGACAGGTTGTAAGGAACTATGGAAAGACTTTAAAGAGGAGTTCTGCCTAATGACTGACTGGGCAATAATGCACAGGTGAAACTCATGCAGATAAATGCAAAGGGTTACCAGGGGACAGCCCTGTTAGGAATTGTGAGTTGATGGTTGCTGAGGCTGCAGCACCACCACAGAGAAGCTCAGTGCTCAGCTGGCTTCTCTGGGCTGAGAAACACCATGAGAGGAGCACTGTCATGCTCTGAGGGAAGTACGGACTTGTTCCTTTTCACAGGAGCTGTTTGAAACCTCCTTGCAGAGCATGACTAAGTGGAGCTAATCTAGGAGATAAATTCCCATTTACCCCAATGTCCCTCTGTACTTTCCTGCCAGTGATAGTCTAAAGCTCTGTGACACTTCCCAAACATGTAATGGCTGCTTGGTGCAAGTCAGAGTCAAGTTCCAGTTGTGTTTTCAAACACATAATAAGATTTATCTTGCAAAACTTTAGTGGTTCTTAACAGTACATTTGCCCCTTTGAAAGACTGGAGGTTTTCGTTTGTTTCCTAAACATTTGAAAGCCTTTGAAAAGCAGAGGGCTTGCTCAGCTGTGTCCATAAACATTCAAATTATACTTGACTTGTTTTCTGCCCTGTATTTATGCTCTGTGTGTGTGTTGCCATTTAGCAAGTGCAGCAGTCCTCAGAGATGGATGACAGAAGAAACCTCCTACCTGCAGTGCAGCCTGGGGAGCTAAACCTCCTGGCTTGAATTTGTGATGGACCAGAGAGTAAGACTTTTATATTACTTATTTAAACATCACTACACCCCAAAAACGAGTGCATCAGCCACTGGAGCGCCAGGAATGGCACTGCCAGGTAGCACCTTTGTTTGCAGGGACTGGTGGAGAGCTGGGCACCCCTCCCTGTCCTGCGACTGCCCCTCCCAGCCCATTGCCTGCTCCAGGGGCTGGGCTCTGTGGCTGCAGCAGGAAGCAGCCCTGTTCCCCCGCCTGGCAGCTCCAGTGTCCTTGGGAGGTAGCACAGTTCAACAGCAGCAGCTTGTTTTCAGGCAGTGGGATTTTACAAGGATTTTTGAGAGGCAGCTCTGCCTTGGGAGCAGGCAATGCAGCAAACACTGGTGACGGTGCTCTCCCCTGCAAGGCACCACACAGCTGTGGGGTTTATCTGTTTCACTGCTCCTGATCACAGCTGCCCATCATATTTCAGCTTATTTATGACAACTCTAGGTCCAACTCTTCCACTTCTTTAAAAAA
>VXAC01006317.1:1596460-1681702 GCA_013399225.1 Rhipidura dahli
CACTCTTCTTATATTAAAAAAAAAAAAAAAAAAAAAAAGGCAATAAACACACACTACAGTTTGCACAAAATTTTTCAACAGCCCAGGCTAAAATCAGTCTTTATGTGCTTGGAATTTATTTAAAATAATTGCTATTTATGCTTCTTTTTTTTGGCTTTTTACCAATCTAATCAGCATAATTTGACTGTGCTGGAACAAGTCTACAAGACTCCAGAACTGCTCTTGCAGATCAGGCAGATTAAACATGAACTAATTAGTAGATTTCTGGATCTCCAAATCCATAACTTTGGAAAAAGCTGACAATGCCCATCAGTCTTCACACAACAAGAGAGAGACAAAACCCAGACACAAGAAAAACGGCTACAGATGGGCATATGTGTGAAAAATCTTTCTAAAGGAAAAGGACTAAAAACCAAAACCAACAACAACAAAAAGACATTGGGATAGTAAGCAACAGCATTTGGGTTTTTTCCCAAAATATTTCAAGAATAAAGGCTTTTTCTGTCTTTAGTTCACTCTTTTGTGGAAATTAAACATGGTTCTGTAAGAACTAGAGGCCATAAACCACCGTGGGATAAAAAGGAAAAAGTAGCAGAAGCTGTAAAGATGAATATTGAATTCACCCACGAGTTAGTCTGAGCACATCCAAAAGCTGTGACGTCAGTAAAAAGGAAAAAGCCTGACTATCGCCCTGGGAATGAAACCAAAAACTTGCGTTGCCAATATGTGAAGGTTTCTGACAGTCTCTCAAAGTTTCCTCAGGAGACAACAATAACTCGATTAGAAATGTTCCAGCAGATGATGAAGAACAATAACAGCTGCTCCAAAGCTCACGGCAAACAATGGAAAGTCCCCGTTGATTTGTTCAGTCTTGAACAGGGTCCAAAATTCACAGAATTTCACAGAAGAGGTAAAACCAGCTGTCTGCCTGTGACAGCAGCGTTCATGCAATGAGGGGACAGGAATGGCCCCATAATTCAAGTTCTGTCCAAAAACTGCCACTGACAGGCAAGAGCTTAAAAACAGGCACTGTAAAAGTGGGTTCAGCGCTGGTCTGGAAGAAGGATGCTCCCTTCCCAGGCTTGATGGGATAACCTGGACAAACTCGGAAAGGTCTCTCTGGGGTTAAACCTGCCGTGCCTGAGTTGATATTGTTAATTCCTACATGCCTTGAGGAGGTGTTTTTACCTTCCTGCTTGGCTAATCACATGGAATCAGGATGACCTCCTGATCTCACTGGTACAGTTTTATAGGAGGTCTCTCATCTGCATTTCTTGGCACTGAACTTATCAAGCTGCCCACGGGGGCTGAATGGGCTGGGCAGGCTCTGCTCTTTGCTCTGATCTGATAAACATCCCAGATTGTGTTACCTTCTATGCTTACTTGGGGGATACCTGTACATAAGATAGCTCTAACGATTTCCCTTTGTCACCACCACCTAAATCCTTCCTTCTTTGCCTTCCAATAGCAGGAAGCTGCTATGTCTCTGTCCAGAGCCCCTGTTCCCATGCCCAGTGCAATTAGAGCCTGTTGCCATACCCGGTGCAATTAGAATTAATGAGGAAATTTAAACCAATGACATCAGAAATGCATTTGGCTCATTATCTTTCAGATACAGATAAAAGAGGCAAGGCAGCCTCAAAACCATATGACAAATGTGCCAGTGCTGGAGTCAGAATTCCGGCACTGCACTGCGCCCGGCTGAGAGCACAGGCTGGGGGTGATGGAACAACCTTGTAAGAGATTTTGCTTTAGTTTAACTACAGATAAGGAACTGTAGGGGCAACAGAGTAAGCAGTGGGTTTTGCCAGTGAAAGGGCAAATTCCTCCTTCACCTCTTGAGGACCTTGGAGTAAACCTGCTCAGCGAAGCTTTGTGCCTTCCCACAGTTCAGAGCAGAGCAGCTTTGTGCTGCAGCACAGGAGCTGGGGAAAGTCAGCAGGAATAAACTGAATCCTAGGAACATCTGCTTCGCTTTCCTAGCTCGTCCCCCACTGCCACCTCACAAAAAGAGAAGCATTTGGGAATCCCAAGAGACGCTTTCCCCACGATGCAGCTTAAAGTTGGTTTCAAAAGACCACACTTCTCTGCAAATGAAGCTTTAACACCAGTATTATTTATTTAACAGGAAAATCAAGCTGAAGACAAAATAAAAATTAACCCTATTCCTGAGCCTTTCACTAGGTACATGTTTATTTTGTCATTTCTCACAAAATTTTGTAGTCTTGTATTTGAAGGGAGCTTGTGTTGCTCATACTTTTTTGACCAGGTACAATAAATACTCCTAAAAATAATCCTAATGAAGCTTGTGCAAGCATGCACATTATAAGCACACTCCCTTCCCAAATTCCTGTCCCTGCCCCATGGAACTGAAATCAGGCTTTTCCCATTACATGGTTAAAGCTTGTGCACAGGCAGAGCAGAGGCTCTGGATCCTTGTCCTAATAGTTAAAATCCCTCTGGAATTTGTGTCAATTTATCCAAAGGGCTACTTGGAAATACTGTGCAGGGCTTAAACCCCTCTCCTCTGTGCTATTTTGAGCACAAGCTCTAGCAGCTCTGAAGCATTTATTCCCAATTGCACCCACAACTTTTCATTTTAGTCTCTTTAATGTGTCAGTTTAAATCTCTTCCCCTTCCTAGGCAGCTCTCGGGCTGTGCGGTGGCGTTGGGGCTGATGCCTGAGAGCAGGAACAGAGCACAGTGCTCTCACAGCAGCAGCACTTTCTCATTTCGTGGCACTGCACATCGTGGTAGGCACAGGAAAGGATGTTTTATGCCCCAAAAGGCACGTTGGCACTTCAGCATGTGCCAAGGCCATGCAGCCTTTGCTTTATCTCCAGAATCACCTGTATAGCTTCACCTGCCTGTGTCATGTGCTGCAAATTCAGACATTAATTAGGGATGGGGTTTTCTTGCATTAAAGGTTTTATTTGGGGAAAATGAATCAGCTGTACCTCCACCACAAACAATCCCACTCAGCCATCAGTCCGCGCTTGCAAAGCAGCAGAAAGCTCCCCCCTGAGGTGGATGCTCCCCAGGGGCAATGCTGCTGTGAGCTGCAAGAGCAGGAGGATCACATGAGCACTGTGCCCATATGTCCCTTTCACCTCGTGGGACACTGCAGGGAATGGATGTTATCCCTCTGGAGGAACCATGCTGCCTCCACATCTCTCACCAGGAGCTCACAAGGAGGGAGGAGGCAATTTCAGAAACTCACACCCCAGAACTGGGAAGGCTTTTTCCATGTTCCTTGCTGAAATTAGTCTTTCCACTTCTCTGCCAGTCCTCCTCCTCCCAGTCAGGCCTGTCACTGAGGAAATGCTAAACTGCAGGAGCACCAGTGCAGATTTAGGGTGGGCACAGGCAGGGAAGCTGCCCCTGCCCCTCTCTGGGGAATGAATCCCTCCATTGGCAGGGCAGTTTCTTGCAAATTCACAACAAAGAAATCAAGGAAAATGCGATTACCTACGGGAAAGTTTCAGCTGATGGAGTAGGGGCAGTGCTGCCAGGCCGGTCTCTGTGTCCGACCTTGGATGGCTCACTTGGGTCCAGCACAGCACTGTCACAGGCAAGAGCTCTGCAGTCAGCCAGCATGGGGCCAGGCACTGCTGCTGGCTCTGCCCTTAGTGTTCTACTGGGTTTTTATTATTCATATAAAGCCTTCTAACATGCTTGTTTATAATATTACTTTCGACTCTACGAAGGCCATATGGACATGATGATCCATTATATGCTAAAAGCAAAGTGAAGGGTGCTTTATAAAGTCAGCTTATCAGGGGTTTATTCAGTAAATTAATGTCTTTTAGAATTCTTATGTACACAGAAGCAAAGTGCTCTCCTAATTACATCATTCAGGTCTACAGTTTATATTTCTGAAAGCAAGGGAAAACTCCAATGTAATTCAGCCCCATCTCTGCACAAAATAAGGACTCTGCTCTTCATTTAATAAGAAAGCAAAGTGTTTGGAGGTCTTTGGAGTAGAGTTGCAGTAGTCAAGTTCAGCTTTAACACACACTATCAGAGAGCCAGATGAGCCTGTGGTAGCACATATCGTGAAGGGATTAATGTGATGGAGCCCTGGGGCATCTCCTCTCACCTGCATCCCATAGGCCTGGGTTACACAGGGGCAACGTTTCCCTTTAGTAAAAAAAATGTTGTGTCATTTTTCTCCAGATGTTCACAAGATATAGCCTGTTCCTAATGTAAATATCAAGAATCTCAAAAAGTTCTCCCTTGCACACAAAGGTAAATGAAAATGCCCCTTCCTTACAGCTGGCAATGTTTAAAAAGTCTTAATGAGCTTTCCTTATTCATAAAAATGCCTTGTTTTTAAAAGCTTGCCATTTCCTTAACAGCTTTAAATGTGTCTTTTGCATCTCTCCAGATCTGCAACTTCTTTTCCTCCCACTTACCTCCAAAGTTCATGTTATGGGGCATACGTGATATGGTCTTGCAGCTGCTTCTCCCTGAGGAAAGTCCAACAACTCAAGAAATGGCAACCAGGAGAAAGTGTCAGTGGGGAAAGTTAATTTTAATGACAAGAAAAGAAAAAGCCCAGAGACAAAAGTCAAACCCAGCATATGTTGTCAGTGGAAACCACTTGGTTCTGTGAGACACCCAGAAAGCACACTCAGAGGAGTCGAGTCATACACACACCTTTCTTGATCTTTCTCTCAAAATTTTCTCTTAAAGTACAGCCTGACACAACACAACATGGACATCTTGCATGATGTCTCTCTCAGTTCTGCCTGCCTTCAAAAAATCGAAGAATTGGCATTCTCTGTTAATTTTTTTCCAAACAAGAACTATTTTTTTAATTACAGGGTTTAGGATGATATGATGTCCCTCCTGTGTTCTCAGGCACCCTGCTGTGTGCTTTTGCAGAGCGACAGTAATGTCTCACAATGATAACATCTTTATAAACCTGTTGTCCTAGTTAAACAAAGAGGACCTTGATTCTCCAGTAACATTGCTGGTGAAAACCTGATTTGCCGACAATCCTTTCCCATTAGCCTACTATACAACTCACCCAGTGACCTTCAAGGGCTTTTGAGTTCATGTCTAGCAGAGCAATAACACACTGAGCACTTTCAACCCATTTATCAGACCTGCCACTGCTGGCCCCACCTCAGCCTGTAACCTTCAGCCATGGATTTGGAGCTTGTAGTCAGCTTTTACCACCTGAGCCCTTTGAAATGCCTTTCAGCCTCACTGCAAATGGCAACACCGGTGATAGAGGGAGATTAAAGGCTGATGGCCGATGTCAGGGCAACTGTGGTATCTCTCCAGTTCTCTGCCAATATTTTCCAAGAACTTACTTCCCCTTATATAAGTTATAGATTTATTTTTTAAAAAAATCAATCTGCCTTATGCAAATATTTCTTATCAGCAAATAATGCACTTGCAGCCCCAGACATATGTGATTAGGGAACTTGGGCTCGAGGTGACAGAGTGGTAGCACATGGTACTGTACAGAAGAGCAGCTGAATTCCTTCCACCTAAAAAGTTCCTTGTTCTAACTAAAAGGAATGAACCATTAAGCACAAGTGACCCATTGAGCAAAAGACTTTACAGACCACCACCGAATGGACCCTCCAACGTAGCCTGTATGTGCCAGTTCAGAACTGGGGGGAGTGGAAAATATGGCTTTAATCCCTTAAACTCTTGAGATTAGCAAAATAATATAAATGTGTGTAATACAAATTGCATGTCTGTGATCCAGGATGCTTGCAACTGTGGCACCCAGAAGGTCACCAGCAATGCTTCCTTTCTTCTCTTGACAGTAATTTGGGGACCAGTTTTCAAGGCTGCCATGTAGTAATTCTCAATGAAACCATTCTCAGAATTTGGGGGTCAGACCTACACTCACAGACTTCCCTGGAAACCCTCCCATTGACTTCAACAGCCTTTGAATCAGCCCCTCATTTCTGTGGGTGCTGTGGGAACAGGGATACACAGTGCTCTGGCAGCAGCCTTTTAAAATGTATTTGGGATATTTTCTTCCTCTGTCAACCTCTAGTTTAGCAGCTTAATCATCAGACAATCAAAACAATCATCAATAAGAGTAGCTGAAAGATCTTCCACCTTCCTACAATGAGTTAATTCTCTCCCCTGCTATATTAGCCGTCATACATCTATATATATTGTCATTTGTTTCTCACCCTCCTCCAGATCAGAGAGCTGCTTAATCACTGCCTGTCAGCTCCCGCCCTGCCATATTTCAGCCTGTTCATTTAAAATGTTGTTATTTGCTCCCTGGGCAGCCAGTAGTAAACCAGAGAAGCAATCAATAAATGTCCTGAACCGGAGCTCAGGCTGCAAGCGGAAGCATTGTCTAAAGCAACGGGGGGAGGAGAAATCCCTGTTTCCTTCCCCCGGCACTGCTGATTGCACATACACACTGATTCACTTGTCAGCTTGCCATTAGCAGACAGCTCTGCCTCCCAAAGCAAAGGGGTTGTGAGAGGAGAGAGAGCAAACCACACACAGGAACAGCCACTGCTCCCGTGGCTGACCTGTCTCCTCTCCCGGCTGGTCTCACAACTCCAGGACACCTCTCCGTGGGGAGGGTTGGGTGCCTGCAGCCTGTCCCCTTTCCCAGCACCTGGGAAGGTGTGGCACTGGCTGGCCCGTGACTGCTGCCCTTTCAGAAGCAGGGAGGAGCTGGTCTCCTCTCCATCATGACTGCTTGTGCTAAGTTGCTCCATCCTTCCCACCTGTTGCCTGCTGTGCAGCTCATCAGCAGGAGCCAGGGAATTCTTTCTGGCCTTGAGCAGCACCCCAAGCCAGCCCATAGCTGTTGTCAGAGCTGCAAATACTGCTCAGATGCAAGCAATATCCCCTTTCTCCTGCCCTCCCAGCCTCCCGTGTCAGTATTCTGTGGATGCAAACTAACATTGTTATTCTCCTGCCAGCCATCCCTTTGGAAACTAGAGGGATTATTCTTCTTACCAGCATTTTGCACTTGGACAATACCACAAGGCTACAACAGAAGAAAAGCAAAAATCCATCCTGAGTGTTGCCTACTGCAGTTAAATTCAGTCATGGTCCAGACTGCAAAGTTGCCTCCTGTTGTAACTTGGCAATGAAGTAGAGGTACCAAGTGAGTCTTTAAAGGGCAACCTAAATAAGAGCTGTTAATTCCACTGCTGGCACAAACAGGAACTGCTTGGAAAAGGGTTGATGGGTGAAAAAACTGGTAGAAATCAGTTATATTTTATTCTGCTAGTGATGGAACTTTTATAGGTGGTTCAGTCCCTGGGTGCTCTCAGTCACTGCTGAAGCTCCCATCAGTTAGTGTCTGGGTCACCACGCTCCTGTCTGGCCTCAGCTCCTGAGCAGATGTTTCCATGCCATTTAATGCCACTGTGATGCACATTGTAAGGCATAAACCTGGCATTAGGTGAGCAGCAGGGACATGAGCTACCCCTTCTGGGGTTTTTGAAGTGCCAGACTGACTCCTCAAGGCTGGAGGAGCTGCATGATCTGGAACACGCCAAACATGGCATTAAAAAGTAGTGTCACAGCCACTTTGTCCCTGGGTGTACAGACTTAACTACAAAACCAAACTTGTTTCTGTGCTCAGTGATGGGAGCTGGGAATCCCCTCTAGGGGCAGATGCCACTTAGTTATTATTTTATTTTTAATTCACTACTTAAGCTCTGATCATCACTGTTGACCCATAGTATGACAATTCTCTTACAAACCATGGAGACAGATTTTCAGTTCAGCAGAGGGATTCCCAGGGGTGCTAAAGGAAGTCAGAAGTAGATACAACAAGCAGCAGCTGCAATAGAAGGGGAGAATATTGTAGGAAAAGGGTAAAGGAAACAGAAGGTTGCACTGATTGCTCAAAATATCCTTTCATTCCTGCCAGATATTAGTCAGTCTTGTCTCCAACCATAACATGTCTTCTACTAAAGAAGCGCCATTCTCTATCCTCCTCTAAATGTGATCCAACATCTTCTGCTTTGACACTGGAAGCAGGGAGCAGGCACCCATCTGTCACATTTGCAGCTGCTAAGATGGAGAGAAAATACTCAGGCAATCCTGGCTGATCCAACTCATGTCTGCCAGTGATCAGCTGTCAGCAGTGACTGGCTGTCCATGTTGTCCTGTCCCATACATTCTCTGAAACCAGAGAGTTGCATGCACAAATGGACCTGGCCCACATCTTTAACAAATTTTTCCTTCTGCCTCCTTCTTCTCTTGTAACAAACCTTCTCCCTGGAGGGGTCACACAGCAGCAGTACTCCACTGCAGCAGCTCTTAGGTACAACCAAGGTTTAAGAGATACTACCATGCTGCTGCTTAGAAGAAAAAACACCTTGTAAACTCCATTCTCAGATAATAAAATGTGTCACATGAATCATCCCCATGCCAGCCCAAGAGCACTATTAGTGTCAAGGGCAATAATAAAGAAGATAAGGAGTGCAGAAGAGCATGTGCAGCCCACTCTAATTACTCCCATCACTAACAAGTCAGTGAATCAAAGCATGCAAGTGAATGCGTGCAAAACTGTGTAAAGCTGAAGAAAGCATCCCTTAGTCCCTGACAGAGAGGGAGAACGCCTGTGTCAGCAAAACAAAGCTTCAAAAGCAGTATGAAAAGTTGAGCCTGAAGCTGTGCTGGCAACACTGTGCCCTTGGGTGACTTTGGATAATGTCAATGTTCATTCTACAAAATATGGATTCTGCCTCCTTTCCTGCACTGTTAATCATCTGGATCTGGTGTTTTTCCAAGTTCCCCTGGTAGGTGACCATCCTCTGCCCAGCACACAGGAACTCCCACATTTAGGCAGGAATCCTCAAAACCTTTGTAACAGTCTGCACAAACTGTGCTTGGCTGCATTACAGGCAGAGGCAATGAGGCAAGAGGCTCTGTCGTAGGCTGAAGACTACTAGATGTCCTCTCTGGAATCAGGACAGCCCTGTAAGGAGATTGCAAGTTTCCTATTTAGTGCCCTTGCTCCAACACAATCATCATTACTGGTCCAGAATACTCCTCTTTGTACTCCTCCCTCACTTCCACTTCAGAGGTCCTGTGATATTACAGCAAATTGGCAGAGAACGAGAGCATTCAAGCAGTTTTTAATCAAACCATGATTCCCCTTCTTGTTCTGCCAGCCAGGGATTCTCACCATCGTGCTCTGTAAACACCCTCTGCTCTTGAGCAGGAGCATCAGCCTAGACCCTGACTCAAGTTCTCCATGTCTGGAAGGAAAGGACTCATTCACAACCTGATTCAGAGCCTCCTGACACTCAGGAGAAGGGCTCATTCCAGTCCTGATTCACACTGTTGTGATCTGATTCAAACTCTCCTGGCCCAGCAGGGAAGTGGGACCAAGACTCAGATTTCCATGTTCAGAGCAGGGTGACTCAGGACACACATGGACCACAGCTGGGACAACTTCTCCAAAAACACCTCTGCTCCTCTGCTGCCTACTGGGGGACATGCTACTGCCTGGGCACTTGGGATGAGCTGTTCCAAGATGCCTTTTGGACCAGGTCAGTACAACAAAGCTGTATGTTCAGAGAAGAGTATGGCACCAGGAAATGCAGGCTGAAGTTGTCCCCTTGGTAAATAGGTGCTAATCCACCTCTGTTGATCACTGCATTTTCAACCTGTTGCAAGAACCTGCCTGGCAGAGCCCCTCCTCCTGACACAGTGCCAGGTCTTGTTCTGCAGACGCTGTTGGACTGATGCCCTTTGCGTCCCGCCGTGAAGAATTCAGTGAGCTTTTTCGGCTTCAGCAGCTCAGGGCTGCTGGGTTTTGTACCTCGTGCTTACACTTATGGGACCTGACAGTGGCTCTTTAATTCTTAATCCTTCTGAGAAGCAGACTGTGTGTTCCTTCCAACTTGGATCAGCCTGGACCTCATTAGCTCCTCTCACTCGGTTGTGCCCAGAGGAGGTGGCAGATGCACAGACCCAGGAAAATCACAGTCCATCACTGTGGTGTTACTGCAATCCAGCTCTGTGAATTCTAAACTAAACTGGAACTGAACTCCTTGATAAAGCCCCTGAGGCTTTCCTGGTATTTCTGCTTTCCCTTGATATACTTTCCTTTTTTTGCCTTCCATATTTCCACTTGTGTTCAGAACAGGGGTTGGGGTGAGCCACAGGATGCAAAGTGCTGATGTGGTCTCAGTAGTGGTGGGTGTTGACTGGCCCCACATCTTCAGGGCAGGTATGTGGGCATGTGTACCTGGGGGAGGTTGGAAATTTTAGAAAATCTTCACTGACATCATTGATGAGCAGTGAGAAGTCAAAGGCTTTAAAGAATCCAGGGCACAATCCACAATGTGATCTCGTGAGCAGGAGATTCTCCTGGTGCTCTTGGTAAGCACCCTCCTTGCATTAGGCCTCAACAGGTCAGCTTTCAGGGGCCTCAAGACATCAACACATTCCATTGCATCCCAATGCTCTCTACAGGAACAGAGATACATTGTCCATTGCTGTGTGCTTAGATGGGGTTGCACCAGCTTTCCTTTGGTATCTTAGATGTGCAAATGACTCTTAAAGAAGAGGAAAAAAAGAAAAAGGAAAAAAGAAAGGAAGAGAAGAGAGGAGAGGAGAANGAGAAGAGAAGAGAAGAGAAGAGAAGAGAAGAGAAAAACCCTCCCTGCAGAAAGATTTGTATCTCACAGCTAGTCTGCAGAAAAAATTAGCTGGGATGAAGGTGGGCTGTGAACTTTGCAGTCCATTTGGCAGCTGATTTGTTGGGACCAGCCTGGTACCAACGAGAACCATGGCTCCAGATTGGGCTTGTGGAAGCTGATAGGTACTCCAAAAGGACCAATACTGATCACAGTCAAGCACACATACAAATGTCACTAAACATAGCAACATTTGACCCCTCCCATAGGCCTGGGGGTCAGGAACCAAAGAAGGAAACCAGGATGTCTCTAGCATCAGCTGCCTCTGGCTGTTAGCAGAGGGCTAGAGTGAGTGACACAGCTCTCTGGCTTGAAGCCTTTACACCACTGAGAGTCCAACCTCCTGCAAGGAGAACTGAGGCTTTGAAAGCCCAGTTCATAGCAGACCCCAAGATGCAGTGAGACCAGTAAGAATTTTTACCAAGAAATGCAGAGTTTCCTTCTGCTCTTTAAGCTTTCTTCCACAGAGTAGTGCCCAGTTCAGAAAGGGAAAAAATGCCTGGCATGCCTGTGTGCTGCCTGAGAACTCAGAATGGAAAGAGGCAGAGCTTCTCCTAGGCACTGCTGCCCTGGAATTGTTTGCCTTACTAAAAAAAGTGATCCTAACTTGTTTTAACCCTGAGATCCCCATCATTTTCCACAGTGCACATCAGACCAATGGCAGGGAGCTGAGGCTGAGAGCTCAGCATTGTGAACAGAAGCATCCCCAGCTCAAGAAAAGTCCATCTCTCTGGGCAATAAAAAACAGGCAGGACCCTTTGTCTAGGGAGAGCAGGATTATTTGGGTTGGCTTTCCAAATGGGCAAGCAAGGACCAGAGCCAGATGCCATCACTTCTGAAAAATCCACTTTTTAAGAATTGAGAAAAGCTTCACTGTTATTTGCTGGTTTTGTCTTGACCCTGTTATGTGTAAGTGTGGCAAGGCCAGAGAGGAGGGGCAAAGTTTTGTTAAGGACTTGAGCCTTCACACTGGATCTCAGGGAAACTTTATTTCCCTCATGTTCCTCATACTGTAGGACTTCAGAATGCACCAGAGTCTTGGCCACTAAGACACTAAGCACCAGCCTCCCAACAGTTAATGAAAAACACACTGTAGCACAGTTAAGTAATTCCTTCTCATGTGATGCAGCTGCAATTTGTCCTTCATTGTCAGTAAAACAAAACAAAACAAAAAAAAAAGCTGGGAGTAAACTGTTCCAGGGCAGAGCTAAGTGACCAGCAAATCCTGCTACTTGTTGGCCCTGAATGTATTTTTTTTTCCGAAGATTGATACAGGCTGAGGTATTTGCATTTGCTTGCTCACTCTCACATGATCAGCAGTGTTTCACTCCCCCAATTTTCATTGTGTGAGGTTTATTAGCAGATAAGTAATCTATGTAGCCATATTACCATTTTGTTCTCTGAAGAGCAGGATGTGCACTGCAGCAAATCACTGGCACAGCCAAAATACAGAAATCCATCGCTCCAGGCAGCAGAAACAGCAGAGGTAACAGCCTGGCTTTGCAGTATCAGCTCTCCTTCCTGTCACATCCAGCACCTTGGGTGACCTTGCTGACATTTGAAGCAGCACACACCATTTATCTGAGCACTGTGTGAGCCAAATGTAATCCCACATATGATAAACTCAGCCTCAGCTGCCTGAGTGAGGGTTGTGTGTTTGCAGGTTTTCCCTTTTTCTAGCAAGATATTTCCTGGCCCCTTTTCCAGGAGGGGCAAAACTGGTAGGTTGGGTGGAACTGAGGTAAGTGCAGTCAATCTGAGCACAGTCAAACAAATCCCTGGTCATGTGGTTTACGCTGAATTAATAACCTGGGCCTCTATTGATTTCATGGTTGTAGCTTTACTGGTTTCACCACCCTCTGCCTGTGAACTTTCATGTAAAATGGAAGTTGTGAACTTTCTTTTGGGCCCAGTCAA
The DNA here is from genome assembly GCA_013399225.1 of Rhipidura dahli. Taxonomy (NCBI): domain Eukaryota; kingdom Metazoa; phylum Chordata; class Aves; order Passeriformes; family Rhipiduridae; genus Rhipidura; species Rhipidura dahli. Next base: position 1,609,039 of record VXAC01006317.1, read on the forward strand.
GACCACTTGGTGAAAGGATGCAGCAGCACACCTCTCTATCACTACTGCACCTGCCCCCTGCCCTATTCCCAACCTCATCCTGGGCACAAGTCTGCTGATGCCAAGGATCTTTGCACACTGCAGAGGCCTGCTGGCATGCAAGTCATTCCCAAGATATTCCTTTTAAATTAAGACATCAAGAGGAAGTACAATCATCAGAGAAATTATGGTTTTCTATTATGTGCTGCCAATCTTTGGAAGGTGAAGGTACAAGAAAAATGCTGTTTGTGAAAAAAATAGCCCTTAGCTGAAAGAGGTTTAGGGTCTTGTTCCTCAGTCTGAGAAATTCCAGCTTAGTTATTAAAGTCACAATCATCTTTCTTTACTTCTGATTTTTTTTTGTCCAATATATGCACAAGCTCCCAGCCTCTACTCTTATCTGACCTTTACTGAATGACCTTTCTTAGACCTGGCTGTTCTGTACCATGCTGCCAAACATCTCCTTCCTTCACCAGCTTCATGGGAGCTGATTTAATTGCTCTTTTAAAAAATCATCTTCCTCAAGACATTTCTTCTTGTAATTACCCAAACCTTTGTTTTTCTTTCACTGCCAGATAAGTGCTATTTATATCCACAGCTGCTGAAGTATCTTCTTCCCCATAGCAGGTGAAGAAGATTCCTATCATAGCACATGCTCTAAAAATCCTAATCTGTTTTCTGAAGTCATTTGATGCTACCTGTCTTTTGCCTTCTGGAAACTGCCTCTCTATATTTTGGTGGCATGTACTAAATGACAAGAATGTCCCTGAGAGGGGGAAAAGCAATGAAAATTAAAGGAAAGCACCAGGACAATACAGCTAAGCTGATTGCACAGCTGAAAATGGTGGTCCCACCTCCCCTCACCTACAATGAAGCACTGGGGTTTCTCCAAGTATGTGGCGAAACCAAACAGATATCCTCCTTTTCCTTGTGAGATTAGTTTTTCAGATTGTCCATCTCCTTAAACCTCCTCACTCTACTGGCACAAGAGGAAAAGTGGAAGCAGCAAGGGGAGAAGATGGTGGAAGAAAACAGCTATCCCATACATCCCTGGAAGTATGCTTGGGTTTGGAGATTTTTATCCTGGGGTATTTATTTTGATGAAGTTATAAATCTGCCCCAAACTCAGAGGAGACGTGGAATCATACACCAGTGATTAAATTAAAGTCCATCCTAGACAAATGGAGAAAAACACTATAGAACTGGCTGAGAAGGGAGCCATGCAAGAGGTCAGTTGTTCCTGGCCTTGTAGCCTGTGCTGCAAACCTTATGCAATGCTGCAAACCACACTCAGACTATGCTGCAAGCCTCACCCAGACCCATTCCACACAGCTACACCCAGGCAAACATTCCCAGGGCCAGCAACACCTGTGTTGCAAAGTCCAGAATCAGATTTTCAGCTGTGGTATCAAGAAAATCAAACTTCATTACACCTGGAGATGTTGAGCTCTGCCATTTGTTTGTCCTACCACAGAGCAGAATTCACATCTGAACTCAAACAGGCTTGGATCCCTTTTGTGTCTGTCAGTCTTCAAAGCAATTGTGGTTAAAATTGAAGCTTGTATTAAAACTGACCCTCCTATTAGCAATTTCACTGTAATTATGGAGAACCTCTTCCATTTAACCCTACACAACAGTGCCTTCAGGCTCTGCTGCGTGACCAGTGATTAAAATTAAAAACTCCATCCTAGACAAATGAAGAACAATGCTACAGAATTGGCTGAGAAAGGAGCTCAAGTACAGCACTTTGTAGCTTAAGGGCTGGTTTCTGCCACATGTGAATTTGCAGACCAAAGTACAGAGACTCTGGTAAGAGCATGGAATCTACCCACTGTAGCTGTGTGCCAGGCAGCAGAACTGACAGGGGCTTCGTCCCATCGGTGCCTTGATATCCAAAGGAGCCATTGCAGGATTCATCATTCCAAATCTCTGCACATTGCCTGGGCATATGAAAGGGTGAACCAAACTGCAGCAATCAGACCTCAGTCTTTAAAAGTTTTTGCAATTGCTCCTTGTACCAAAGGAGGAACGAGCCCACCATGGGTCTGTTCAGAGAGAGGTCAGCAAGCTGCATCCCAGCAAATCGCTGGTGGTCTCTGCCAGCTCCAGCTTTGTCAGGTGCACTGCAGGCAACAATGTGCTGCACAAATTAATTTTAATTCAAGTCCCAGCACCTGGTGCTCAAGTTCAATGTCCTGACCTCTCATGTGAGACTGACAAGATGTATAGTGGTTCTGGGAGTTCTCTTAACTCTCCAGTGCCAAATACTTTCAAGGGATGTTGATGCTAAAGGGATGCTCTGAGTTATTTGCATCAGAGGCAGCTGGATTGATCCATGGGGACAACCCCCCAAATGAACATAAAAAGTGCAAAACATGGAATGATGTGTTGCCTGAAAACAAAAAGCAGGCACTGTTGTGATTCCCAAGCTCCATGCCATAAAGAGAGGCAGTAACTCCATATTAAAACAAAGTTATGCAGGGAGGGGAAAGGGTAGGGAGTCAAAACAGAGTCATGAGAAAAAGAGAAGAATGTTCCTGTTATAAATGAAGAGAAAGTCTTCAGAATGAGATGAGCCACTGGGAGCAGACCAGCCCCTGGAAGGGATCTGAAATGGCACAGTGAGAACATTGCTACATTACAGTATGACCATGTGTCTGGACTCGGAGGGCAAAAATACCAGTTTTGTGCAAACACCTCTGCCAGGACACATTTATGGTGGTTTCTACCTACTGTGCCAGGCCAGCGTGCCAGTCCCTGTGTGTCACTGAGAGCAGACAGCCACTGTGAAACACTGTGTCCTGGGAATGCTGTACACATGTGTGCTATGGGGATGAGGAAATGTCTAGTGATACATTATGTGTCATTGGAACCTAATAACCTCTACTCAAAAAGTCACTCTGATTTTGGACCTCTCTGCCTTTGAAAGCCAAGTCCAGCATGCATGAAAATGTCCTGAGAAACTGCCAGGTAAAAAACACAGTCCTTGTCTCAGTCTTGTGCTGGGCTCGTGGGAACAGAGGGGCCAGGACCCAGCAGCCACATCCCGCAGTGAGCACCATGCAGGCAGCAGGAGGGATGGCAGCAGGAGGGATAGCCCTTCCTCTGCAGCAGGGACACAGCAGCAGAGGCCCCTCCACACCGCGGGCTGGCAAGAACAAAGGCGAGCAAACGCCCTTTGCCTTGTTCAGGATCTGTTGCCTGCCCTGGTGCGCTCTCAGGGCCATTATCCGTGAGTACTCTGTAAACAGAGGTGTGTTTGCTGCAGCGCGTTCCCAACGGGGCCGGTTGGAGCTGCCTTGGCAGGGCAGAGAGTGAAGCACCCGCCCTTCGTCTGCTGCAAGACAGGTGCCGGTGGCACGGTGCCAGTGACAGCCATGCCACGGGGTTGGAGGCTCTTTGCTGCTCCTCAGAAGAAGTCCACATTCCCCAGGGGGGTTGCGAGGGATCCCTGTCTGTCCCTGAATGCTCATTCACGTTTCTCTGTGGGCGCAGAGGGGCTCCCACCACAGGGTGCTCGGAGCTCTCTTGGGCAAGTGCTGGCCCTCATCCACCACATGCATCCCCTTCCTCCTCAAAGCATTCCCCCAGTTCTCACCAAAATGACCTGACTTCATTCGTAGTAGCATTCCCAAAGGTGGCACACATGGTGGAGACCTCTGGCTGTGCCCAGACTGCCTCCCCCCACAACAGCCCCGTGCTGGATAAAAGAAATCCCATCTGCCCCATGCTTCCCCAGGACAGATTTGCATATTGGCTCAGGCAAGTGTTTCTAGCCACTTGATTTCCAGGGGATAATTTCATTCATGAAGCTATTTGCAGTCCCCAAATCCTTGGTTGCTGTTTCTTTCTTTCTTTCTCACTCCCTCTTCCCTGCTTTTTACTCCCCCCTTGGCTGTTGGTCTGTTAAAAAAAAAAGTTTCCCTTGGTTGCACTTTCAGTAGGACATTTCAAAGTCAGGCTGAGATGGGTATTAAATGAGGATAGATGCCAGGTTCCTTTTCACTACATCCCAAACTACTAGAATAGCACCGAAAGCTGTAAATTAGGTCAGCTTTGCACAACAGCTTCCCGAGCCTTTTCTGGGAGCGACGCTGCACAGCCTTCGGGTGACTATTGCTTTAAGCAGATCTGGTGCAGCTTGTCTTGGGGGACTGGTGTGATGCAGTGACAGCTCTCCCAGGGCTGCCCCCTCCTCTATATAGACACAATTTGGGACCCAGATCTGCCCCTCTGAGGGTGCACAGTGCAGGGGAGGCACAGGAACCCCACAGAACCCCAAGGCTGGGACCTGATAGTGATCATGAATATGGGGCAGGGTCCCAGCCCACAGAGGGGACAGGCCGTGTGCAGACAAGATGGGCAGCAGCAGCACCTGGATGAACAGCAACAGGCTGAGCAGCAATGCTGAGCTCTGAGATTGACTGGGGGAGCTTCCCATCAAGTCCTGTGTGGTTTCCAGCACATCACTGAAAAGGCTCAAAAACTTATTTTTGGATATCAAAGCCTTCTTTTTGCGTACAGCCAGTGAACCAGGAGGATTGCTGGTGCTAAAATGATGCACCCTGCACCTCTGGACAGAGCGACAGGCAGCCATCTGCATGAGCTCTCTCTTGCCAGATAAACCATTGCCACCTTGGTACACCATTCACAAGGTGAAGCCAATTCCCTGCTCCCTGTGGTGGACTATTAGCTCCATATTTTGAAAACCTGGAAGCAAGCAAGTGAGAATATAGCAGGGGATATTTTGAGAGAGATTCCTGTGGAAGAGAATTTATGGTCTCATATGATTTTTCTGACTTTGCATAGCACTTGCTGGTGTAACACTGAAAAGAGCAACAAACAGAGAAAAAAAAAGTGCTCCTTCCCGAGAACACTCACCTGGCTCCCTGCAACCCACAGCTCAGGGACGTTCTCATTCAGGGGTCATGTCTGTGTGTTTAGTAGCCCTGGGCATATTTGCCTTCAGTGAGTTTGTCTAATTGCTTCTTGAGCCTGTGTAACCTTGGGGTGACATGTCCCATCCTTCACATTTGTGTTTGGGGAACATGCAGGCTGTTTCCTCTCTGCTCACTGGGATTTCGGAGTCCTGCCCCATCCCATGTGGCACCCTCAGCACCAGCTCTTTGCCTGGAACAGGACCATCTCTGGGCCAGGGACAGGTATGCTGGGAGGAGAGAAGGAAAAAGGAATGGGTCCAAGTCCTCAGCCATTAATGGAATAACAGGAGCATGAGGAATGTAATTAGTGTCTTGGCATAGTGCTTGGGAAAGCGAGAGCAGCACGTCAGAGAGGGCAGGAGAAAGGGATCAGGGGATAAGCCAGAGAGCAGAGATCACAAAAACAAAAAGCAAAGCACAGGGCCAACATTGTGAGCCCCGTGAAGGCTTGGGCAGCTCCACCGTGCCTCTTCTGGTGGCTTTGGGGACCTGTGGGGCCTCTGAGGATGTAGGAGACAAAGCCCATGGTGTGAAAGTATTTTTCAAGGACCTGCAATCCTTTCCAAACCCCTTATACCCTGAATGCCACTTCTGTGGTTTCCATGGAAATGTCATAGAGCAAGCAGAGGTCCCTGTGTCCTGGGTGGGAAGGGCAGGACCAGCAAGAGCAGTCTCACTTTCTTGCACCTATTACAAGTCTAAGCAAGTATATAGATACAGATTAGATAGGAAAATCTTCTCACTGCCCTGAAACTTGCAGGAAGTTCACACACAGTATCTCTTTGAGACCTGTGAATGCCAGAGAATGGCCAGAGGAGATGCAGAGGGGAACAGAGAGCTCCTTACTACCTCCAGCTGAGCTCCCCAGTGGCAACATGGTCCAAAACAGTGAGAAAACAACCACTTTCTACCCTAAATTGCAGAAGCAAACCTTCAGCAAAGCTTTGAGTTGGTTTAAATTGCAGAAGTGAGCTGCAGCTTGGCCACCCATCCCTGCTCCCTCCCGAGCAGTGGTCTGTCGTCCCACAGCACAGCCTCTGCCTCCTGAGCATGGGGCAGCACAAACAGCGAGGAGAGAAGGCTTGGACTTCACTGCTGAGTGTTTATTTGCAAGATGCTGTTGTGTTTGGATAGAGTTCCTGGCAGGATGTGTCTGCAGTAAACACAGGAAAAGGGCTGACGCTGGAGTCAAGTGGAAAGGCTGGCAGTAGTCTCAAGTTTAATTAAAATGGCCCCTCTTGGGGTAGCATGTGATTCCGAATGATGGCTGATAAAGGCAGGCTGGCTTCCGAGCGCTCCCTTCTCAGGGTGCTCTGGAGGTGCTTTGGCCTTTTGAGTTTTCTTTCTAGGAATGGCCCAAGGAGACCTCACCAGATATATCCGGGAAGATACATGCATGGGTTTAAACATCAGATAATTTTCTTCAACCTCAAAACCAAGTGCGTGTCTGAGACAGAAACAAAGCCTACGATGTGCAGAGAGAGTTGTGCACAAGCCTCTCTCCATTGCAATCATTCTTCCCGGACAGGGAGTAAAAGGGGTGATAAGGAAGCTCCAGGCTGCTCCGTCAGGCGCTGTAATGTCACAGTTTCCATGCTCAAAATGGCTGCAGGACGGTGGATGGATTTTCCATAGAGCACTGCCCCCTGCTGCTGTGTGCTCACCATTCCCACACGTTTCACTCCTCACAAAACATTCTTGCAGAAAAAAATCTGCAAAATCATGGTGGCCTCACAAAATTCCGGGCCATTCGCTGCCCATGTGTCTGCTTGAAGTCTTGAGAGTCTACCACAGAGGGTCAAAATGTAAGGAAAAAGTAATTCCAGTGGAATTACTCGAAATGTTCATAACAACTTGGAGGCAGGACTGGAAGGAATGCTAAGTAAGTTTGCCAACACTAAACTGGGATGAGCCATCGACTCTCTTGAGGGGAGAGAGGCCCTGCAGAGAGACCTTGACAAGTTAGAGATGGGCAATCACCAACTGCATGAAGTTTAACAAGGGCAAGTGCTGGATTCTGCCCCTGACAGAGGGCAACCCTGGCTGTGTGTACGGACTGGGGCAGGAGAGGCTGGAGAGCAGTGCTGTGGAAAGGGACCTGAGGGTCCTGGTCGATGGCAAGTGGAGCATGAGCCAGCAGTGCCCTGGCAGCCAGGAGGGACATCCCTGTCCTGGGGGGCATCAGGCACAGCATCGCCAGCCGGGCAAGGGAGGGGATTGTCCTGCTCTGCTCTGCTCTTCTCTGCACTGGAGCAGCCTCACCTCGAGTGCTGGGGACAGTTTTGGGTGCCACAATAAAAGAAAGACATAAAGCTGTTACAGAGCTTCCAAAGGAGGCCATGAAGATGGTGAAGGGTCTGGAGGGGAATCTGTATGAGGAGTAGCTGAGGTCAAGCTGAGGTCACTTGGTCTGTTCAGCCTGGAGAAGAGGAGAGAGCTCATTGTGGCCTTCCACATCCTCACCGGGGGCAGCAGAGGGGCAGGTATTGATCTCTTCAGTGACAGGACCTGAGGAAACAGCATGAAGCGAGTTGGGCGGGGTTCTGTTGGATAACAGGAAAAGGTTGTTCATGCAAAGGGTAGTTGGGCACTAGAATAAACCCCTAGGGAAATGGTCACAGCACCAACCCTGTCAGAGTTCAAGAAGCATTTGGACAATGCTCTCAGGCACATAGTGTGATTCTTGGAGTGTTCTGCTCAGGGTCAGGAGCTGGACTCGATGATCCTGAAGGGTCCCTTCCAATTCAACATATTCTGTGAAAACAAAAGGAGGAATGAGGGGTGAGGAATGAGGGGCAAGGAATTCAGTCAATGTATCCCTTTACCTCCACAAAATCCCCAACTGACACCTGAGATCTGGGGGCATCTGGGTGTGCAGCAGCTGCAGCCCAGGCCCTTGACACCGGGGCTTACCCTGCAGCGAGGCACACTGCGAGTCTCACACAGCCGGTGGCGACAGATGGGAGCAGTTCAGCCCAGCTGCAGAAACCCTGGGGCAAGCCCACATCTTTGTGAAGGGCTTGATTTTACTGCTCAGCAGGGGTGGAAAGAATACACACCTCTGAAGCATCACTTGCCCTAGTGGCAGAGAGATGCTGGCACCAAGCTGGACCCTCAGCTCGGGGAGTTACAGCCCTGCACAGCAGTGAGAGAGGCATCCAGGAATGTTCAGGCTGCTCACAGGGATCCACTCTGTAGGAGTTTTGTCCAACCAAGACTCTACCAACCAGTCAGGACATAAGAATGCCCCCCAAAGACATAATATTTGCACCCACCAAACCTCTCGCTAGCACGGAGCACATCCATTTGGAACAACAACTTGATTTTCACACCATGATTCTTCTCATTTACCAGGACTAATGTGTAAAGCTCAGGGTAAGTGTGGTAACTCAAAAGTCTGATTTCTGGTAACTCAATCTGCTGCTGAGTGAGTGGTCTGCCTGCAGCTGTGCTGCTGGACAGCCTCCTTTTTATGGTGGATAATGTGTTTCAAAGGTGCCCTCATGTCCCATGGAGGTGATGCTGGTCTTCTCATTTCTGGTAGATGAGCGTGATAGCTGAAGACCCAGCCTTTCACCTGCTGATGTCCATCACAGCTTTGCCCTTGTCTTTAGGAGAAGCTGGTAACAACTTTCAGTTAAAGAAGGAAGAGAAAAGGTAGAGGAATGAAATAAAGTCCTGTTAGAATCCAAGCTGCAGGAGAAAAAGCTGGTATTTTTATAAAGGGGTTGCAGAGAGCACAGGAAATTTTGGAAACCACATGGATTTTAGATTAAATGAGCTTAGTGTGCATTTGCTCTGAATAAACCATGAAATATCTTGTCAAAAGTCTACCCTATAGTAGATTGTAAAGTATTACATGGTAGATTATAAAATGACTAGTGGGAGAATACCTTGATTGGCAGATAAGAAGAAGTGGCTGCTGTAGTGAAATTCACAGAACGAAGCCCCCGGGCGCTGCTACCTACAAAGAGCAATTCCACCCACACCACAAAGACATGGCTGCAAGCAAGGGAAAGGGAGAGGAGAGTTTCTTACATGGCTGTAATTGGGACCTTGGGGAAGCAGAGATGGAGATGGCTCTGAGAGAGATTTTTTTTAGCCAGGAAGAAGGTTTTTTTGGTTGACATTCATACTTGGAAAATCTGTTGGTGCTGGTGAACTGCCAAACTCTCTGAGAACCATTGCATCATTCCCTGTTGGCTTGGGAGACACAAAGTTTGATTCTGCAACCCGGCTTCTTATTCCTTACGTCAACAACTCCCAGCAAAAGGTAGAAAATTTATCTCTGTAGTGACATCTGTGCCTGGGCTAGGAACTGAAATAGCAGAGACTGAGTAAGTGCTCTGCTGGCCTGGAAAAGTCACCAAGGTGGTGCAGTGTAAGGTGTATTTCTGCATTCTTCATCCACTTTGCAGTCTGTCTGAGACAGCCAAAAGAAAAGGTTTGGGACTTTTTTTTTACCTCTTTGACTTCCATTTGTTTTCTTGATGTGGCTCAATGTTGTCAATCAATTAAATGTATCCAGGTTATAGTGAATTTACGCAGGGATTAAAATAGGCTAATTAAAATAGGTCATTGAAAAATTCCTTAGCTTGCTACTGAATGAAAGCTCAGTGCTGACCTGCACAAGTATTTCTGCCCAGGAACAGAAACAGGTCTAAAAGACAGAACTGAGAAGACAGCTGACAGGATGAAATGAAGAAAGAGAATGTCAGCTGCCTCTCCGAGGACCAGGCCTCTTTGAAATGAGCCCTGCCAGACAAATAGAAGTATTGTTGCTGGGCTCTAGCAAAATGCTAGCAAAGGCCAGATCCTGTAAGCCTCAAGGCTGGGGTATATCATTGTAAGATAAAAGTGGTAGGAGTGGATGGAATGTGAATGCTCCAACTCACTGGTCTCTTAATGCTCAAGTCTCACTGGTCTCTGCTCCTCGGCACACCCAAGTGAAAAGAAACCAGTTTGCCATGGCCCTGGGACTGGCACCCATCGATGCTGAGGGCAGTCCCTGGTGTCTCCCTTGTGCCAACCCCTTGCAAAGGACCAGGGACAATGAACTGTGCCCAGTGCATCAGGAGGATGGACCAGGAGACCCACTATGGGTCTTCTCCCCACAGTGCCAGGATGCTCCCTCTCAATCTTTCCCACTAAGAAGACACTCTGTTAGCTGGTGTAGGCAGACTTCACATGAGCTGAGGAACTTACTGAAATGTCACCAAAGAAGAGAAAGATTTTTCCTTTATCATATTGTATGACTGAAATCTCAAAGCCGAAGGGGTTTGGACAGAAGGAAGGATTGTAACCCATCTCTGGCCATAATTATTTCAACACGGCTGTTCAGACAGGGCATGGGCACTCTTTGTTCTGCCGTAATTATTTTTGCAAGGTGGTTTTGTTTTTGGTTTTTTTTAATTGATGTATCCAGGAAACAAACTATATAGGAAGTTCACTGTTACAGGATTCGTGTTGCTAGCCATACAGGTCCATACTGTGGCTGCTACATAGGACAGATTAATAATAAACCTGTACTTACTTCTGTATGGATAGGAATAAATATTCATCCCACTAGCTGGTAAATCCCATTTCAACTACTGTATATAGTTATATGACTAATCCCCTTAGTGCATAAATTGTTCTGTTATAACAAGTATATGTATTTTAGACAAGAAGAGTCATTTAATTTAGCATGAGTAGCTATCCCAATACAGATGTATTTATACCAGCACATCTGCAAGAGAGCAGCTCTACCTCACTCAAAAGGACTTTTGCCATGTTAACTGTGTGCACAGCTCAGCATGAGAGCACCTTCCAGTCAGCAGAAGCTGTCAGAGAAAACACAGTCTGCTGTAACACATGCTCCTCTGCAAGACACGGTGAGTCCCTTTCCTCCAACAACTCGGGAGGTGAACAAGTAGAGCCAGTGTTGAAAAAAAAGTAAAACAGATGACCTCTGACATCAAGAGAGCTTCAAGGAAATTGTGTCTTTCCTCCAGTGGGGAAAGTAGAGTTGTTTATTCCTCTTTTGGTACAACAGCAGTGGGTGTAATTAAAGGCATGGCCTGATTTGTTTGACTCACTGACAGCCTGAACAGCCACCTCATGTTTTGTTTGACCACACCAGAAGCCAGCCTATTTTGCAGGCTGGGGTTTAATGGGTGAAAAGCCCCCATTCTAAGGAGCCTCTCTGTTCCTCTGAGCCATCAGTTTCTTTCAGCATGTGACACTTCCATAGAGCTTTTCCCCCCCATGGGCTTTCCATATTGCTATTTTTGGGATATTCCAGACTTGCAGCACAACCTTTGCCTGTTCAGCTTCTCTTTGAATGTAATAAAGCCTCCCTGCACCCCTAATCATCTCAGTGTTTGGTATTAAATTATCCATCAGAGCTCCTTTGGTAGCAGAGGGAGTTGATTTTACTGTCTTTACAGAGGATAAAAATAGCAACCATTGCAGGCAAGGGCAGTGGGGAGGGCTGAGGCAAACGGAGGCAGCACTTCCTTTGTGACTGAAGTTGGTGCCTTCACCTGCAGACAGCAGGGATTGGTAAAAACTGATCTAGTTTCTATAATAGATTGAAATATAAACGGTGGTGTCTAAATTAATGCTGAAGGCTTTGATCTGTTATGCAGGGAACAAGGCACTGGGTAATGAAAATTTCCCTGCAGTACCCTGAAAACTCCCAGTCACCAGCTCAAAACCCTGCCTGCTTCTTCAGCTGGCTCCAGGAGACAGCCCTGCTTCACTTTTCAGTGCCAGCACTGTGCAGAGCTTGCACAACCCAACCTTTCAGGAGGGACAATGAGCTCCTGGACTCTGACAGAGGGGAAAACATCTCCTTGGAATTTCTGCAGCTGTTAAACAAGTGGGGCACCCTCCTGCACTGCTCTGATGTACCCCCAGCCCCTGCCAGCCCCCTTCCAGCTGCTCCACTCCGAATCCAGGCTCTGACATGCCTTTTCCTCCACGCCCATTGGTACCACCCATGCACTGGAGCAGCTCTCTCTCCTGACCTCACTGAAAAACTCACTGGTGCCTGGAGCCCAGAGGCAGGGTTGACATGCAGAGGCAGGAGGCATTTGCTGATGGCGTGTCCTGAAGAGGGGAGGAGGTGGGAGTTGCCTCCTGAAGAGGGGAGGAGGTGGGATTTGCCTCCTGAAGAGGGGAGGAGGTGGGATTTGCCTCCTTTGGCCCACGCACGGAGAGCCCGCAGTCGCCGGAATGTCGTGTGCCGCTTTCCCTGCTCCCTCAATGGGCTGGCCTAGGAGAGCACAGCCATCTGGCAGCTCCAATGTGTGAATGATGCTGCTAAAATAACGAGGATTTCACATTCAGATCTCTTTTTTTTTGCAGAAGTGCCAATCAAGAGTGTGCTACTTGGACTGGGGAAATGGTTTAAGAAGTTTGCCAGGATTAATGGAGCTTCATATCAGTTGAATGGAAAGAAAATCAATAGGAGCACATTTCCCTGTCAGTCTAGGTAATTTTGTGCCCATAATTCAGTTATTCTGGGGCTAGAGGTGTAGAAAGACCCCAATTATCAGGAGTATTTCAGGAGACAGCAGAAGAATACAGTGCATCTAAGTGCAGATCAAAGTGAGTAGGGGGTAGTGAGTTGGGTAGTGAGTTTATATCTTTCATCTAGAGAAAGGGATGTGCTCTGGTAGCAGACAAGAATCACTTCTCCTTTTCACTAGGATGAGGTACTGGTGGCATAAATTTCAGGGATCTGAACCTACATCCTATGGTAAAATAGGAGCAAAAAAAGAGTAGTGAATCCTTTACTGTTTCTTGTCACTTTTTAGGCCGCTGTCAGAACTTATGCACCCTCTCAGATACCCCCCTGTTCATCAGGACCTCCTAAGGCACAGACCACTTATTGATCTGTGATCACCTTTTTACAATACTAAGCTTTTATTAACCAATGACTGGATGACTGTGTCTCAGAAAAGTCTCTGATGCTCTGCTGTTTCAGCACTGCACTGACAGCCAAGGACAATCCTTGTCCAAAAAGCAGCAAGCCCAGTCCATCCACAGCCCTTGTGTTTTCTGGGAGTGCCCTACTGGCTCAAGCAGTCTCTGAGAGCACATCTCATACCTCCACGTGCAAAAAGCTGTGGATACCATTGGAAATGAGACATGGTACTGAATTCCCAAGAATGTGCTGGGGAGGCACAGTGCCAAGCCACCAGTGTCAGTGCATCAGGGCAGCTCCTGAGGCTGTGACTCATGTGAAGAGAGCTCAGTGGTCCTGTGCGGGTGCAAAGCAACACAACTCAACACATGCAGACATCTGCAGTCTCAGATGGGACCCAAACAAGAAAAAATCTGCCAAATCCCTCATCCTTCCAACAACTCAGAGGTTGCCAGAGTGAGTGCTGAATGCAGAAGACCCTGGGGTGGGGGGAGTGAGTGGGCACACTTAGGCTGAATTTGGTGCACACCAACTGTGAGAATCTGCCTTTGTGTTTGTGTGGCTAACCACAAGTTATGTATTCAGCTCTAGCAAAGTTTTTTAACTGATGGAGACACTAAGGCACAGAGGAGATACAGTCCAAGATGATCCTGCCTTGCTAAAACTTACATCTGCAACTTATAAAGCAAATTGCCATGGTAAATAGTGATCAGTGAGGCTGAATCATCTCCCCATCCTCTGCACATTTTCACTTTGACATTTGTTGTCCTTCTTCTTCTGTTTAATGAGCGAGTGAAAGATATTTGAAACTCAACTCAGGGTGTCCTAGCAATTGAAAAAGTATTCTAAAGAAAAGAAATACATTTAAAAACTGGTTAAAGGTTTTCAGTGTGAAGAAAGTAAATAGAATGATTCACCTGAGCTATTATGAATTTTATTCTGGTCTGCAGAAAGTAAGAAATAATAAATCTGAAGATACAAAGCAATTAATACACTGTTTTCTCTCTGCCTTTCCTTGCCATCAACTCCTTTAAACTGTTTATCCTTTAACTTGGATAAACTAAGCTTTGATAGTTCAGCTTTACATATTTTGCATAAGAGATATGCATTGAGATACAAATGGATATAATCTCAATATCTTTTTATATACATATATATATAAATTCTGAGATAAATAATGTATAAATAAGTATAAAAATAATAATAAATATAATATTAATACATGTAAATTCTGAGATATATTATTTAGGAGAAAACTGAAGTTTCATGGCACCTGTAAAAAAGATGAGCATTTCATACAGATGAGTTTTGTGAAGATAGCAATGTGATGACTGGTCTCTGAGTTACTAACACTCCATTAGCTCTTTTTCCAGCCTATTACTCATGTCAGGAAAAATGTGTCTTTCTGAATAATCTTCTTTTGAGTGCCATGTCACCCAGATCTTCACGAGGCTATTATCAAATGCAAGGAAAAACAGCCACTGGATAGAGACTTTATATTCTCTGTGAATGTCCCAGTGGTGTGAAGACAATACCTTTCCTTTTTTAAATGGGAATAAATTGTTACAGATTCAGGGCCAAAGTTATTGCTAGTGCAAACTAAGCAACTCTTCACTGACTTGAATAACTTGCAATAAAATACAGCAGGACCAAATCAGACCTAAATCCAGCCTGGAAAATATGGAACAGTCAATGCAGTTTTTTGCAAACTTGGTGATCAGGGTGGTGGGAGCAATGGCTCGTTCTGCAGAGAGGAGCTGTGACGTGATGCACAGAGCTGTAGGCTCTGTTATTTATGAACCCTTGGGAGGTTGGTGGGGATCCTTGTCAAAACCCCAGAATGTGTTGAAAACATGAAAAAGGATCTCATTTTACAAATAAGGAGCTCTGCTTGTTACCCAGTACCAACAGAACCTCACCTGTGAAAGCCTCTAATATGCTTTCCCTGACTCCACGAGGTGATGATCATGGGCCATTGCACTGACACTGAACCAGGGGACTAGAGCCACCTGTGGAATTACCTGTTCCAGTGTGCAGTGCAGATGCATGGACTGATTCCATGGCTGGGCAGCCCTGCCATGCCTGGCCTGAATGAGGGCAAGCACAACGGGGCCAGGGGAGCCTGTGGGACAGAAATGCCATCCTTGTGACAGCTGTCTGTGGCAAGCAAGAGAGCTGCACAGCCAGATGTGTCAACTCAAGGGAAACAAAGGTGAAGGAGGCAAGCAGGAGGGGAGGAGTGATGTGTGGGGCATGATCTGAATCAGCTATCACTGCTATTAAGGTGCAAATTTAAACAACAGGTGGATATACATATTTATAGACAGAGTTCATAGCTGGTAACTGCCTGGATTTGGCTGGTACATCTCTGTATGAGAAGCAGAAGATGAGCCCAGACAATCAAACCTTGAAAGGAGCCCTCCAGGTAAGACTTTAAGTTATTCACTATTTAATTCCAGTCACAACCAGCATCCAGTTGTGTGAAATTCCAGAGGGACATCAAACTCCTCCTGACACATCCTCATCATGCCCAAAGCCTCAGTGGTTGCCATGTCTTGTACTCCCAGTGATATCTCCTTGCCCAGAAGCACCTGCTGCCTAGTGAGGGACAGGAATTGCCAACAGCAGTACTTGAAGCTACACGTTTTCCATGAGCAATTTGGTTCCTTATACTCAGGATACCCTTTTATTTACAAGGGGAAGAAGAAGGAGCATTTGCTTCCCAGCCCAGGGAAATGCTGCAGTCAGGTCATACATCACTGTGTGAGAAAGTCAAATAATTATTCCCCTGACAGAGGTATGACACTCTTTGCAGAGATGCTCTACACTTAGTTATTATGCCTGAGGCATCACACTTTTCCAGGGATAACATATGGCAGTGTATTTATCCCAAGGCTTGAAGGGCTCCATGTTATTGTTCATAACTCACAGGTATAAAATTTGTCCTTGTGACCTCATGACATTTCAAGCCAACACACAATCAATAAAGCACATTGAATCATCAGCCAGCTTAAAAAACGAAGCCAGCTGCAAGCATCATTGTAACAGCGACAGATGAGCATTGCTATTAAACAGTCAGAAGTGTCATTTGTCCCCAACCCGCTCCACTGCTTTGGTCTTTGGGGTATTTCAGAGCAATTCCTTTCCATCGTGTCATTTAAGCAGTAAAGGGGAATCTTTTATAAGCTGAGAAAGGGCTGCGGTAGCAGCTGACATGATTTATGTTTAATAAAGGCCCTTTAGCGCCAGGAAAGAGGGGCCCTGCCAAATCTCAGGCGTCTCTCGAGCCGCTGCTATTGTCCCTGGGGCAGGAGCACTTTTTAGGTTCTCTCTCCATCCCTGTGAACAAAAGGACAGCTGTACGCTTGGCTGGCTCGGGACGGGGCTCTTTGTGCGCGATTAGTACCCCGCGCACATCATTCACGGCTCCTGAATAAAGATGACCTCTCGCAGGACGGGATGAGGGGGAAAAAGCCTCTTTATTCAGCAGGGCTTGAATTAGCATGAGGACAAGGAAACCGTTCCTTGGGAGTCACAGGATGAGCTAGATAAATAAACAAGCAAACTACAGGTTCCCTGCAAATAACCGGTGTTCCAGAGTTGGGCTCGGGAGCTGTAAAATCCCCGGGAAGTTGTCCCCACCGCAGCGGCTCACGCGTGTGCCCCCCCTCGCTCCGAGCGCCGCCCGGCCCAGCTGTTGGCCCGCAGCTGGGGACGCGGCTTTGCCACCGAGCTTGTGGCCCGGAGGGAGAACAAATGAAGCGGCGACGCGGCCAGCGTGGGCTGATTTCCACCGCCTTGATCCCTCCACCTCCCTCGGCCCGAGGTGGCGATGGCTCGGCCGGTGGCTCCCGGAGTGGCAGTAATATTTGCTTTTATTCTCCCGTCCTGTGTGCAGGCTGGCGGCGGGTCAGGCAGCGAGCTGTGCAAGCAGACAATGACAGACCGAATTTTTTCGCGTGCTGGGTTTCCCGGCCGATGAAAGGCAATTCAGAGGCTTATCACCATGTATGCTGCTGCAATTAAGAGCCCTGGGAGCAGTGGCAAATGAAGTTCTCCTCCCCCGGCGCCCTCCGCCCGCATCCCTCCCCCCTGCCCATAGGAACAGGCTGTCTCTCGCCACCCACCACAGCAGCACAATTGCAGCCCTTATCCTCCGAGCTGAGCTCCACCGAATACTCTGTGACCGGGTAGCCAGGGGCATGGCAATGAGCACCAGGGTGTCCTCCAGACCTAACCTTCACTTCAGATTAGTTTTCAGCTGAAGTCCTGCTGTGCCAACTGTAACGGCCCTTAGACACATGAATTTCTCTCCTGGAAGTCTTAGCAACAGCCGAGTTAGCTTGGACTAAAGATTAGGTAAAGGCAGAAGACAAGAAGTGAAACAGAGTTTAAAATTAAATTAAATTCCAACACTGTTTTTAAAGCAGCATTACCACCTTCTTTGGGTTTATCAATGCTCACGGTAGTTGCTGTTTTCCTACGTTTCACCTCTTGAAAATTATCCCGTCCCTCTTTTTTTCTTTTTGTTTGCACCCTTTTTGATGAAAAAAATTGAATATGTGGCACTGGCCGTAGTTGGAGGCTCCAAGTATCAGAGGAAAACGTGAAAAAATACATATTATTTCAGGACTTGATTTTCAAGTCAGTCTCATCACTTCTAGCCCTCTGCAGCCAGCAGCACAATGAACAAACCAGAGTCTTCACTGTCATTCTTGTGTTCTGTAAAAGTTTCATGACTCTCCAAAGAATCTGAGGCAGAAAAATGCACAAAAACACGAGACAAGGCGAATTAATGAGATAGCATCAGCCTCCTTCAGCAGTCTGGGTGACTTTGGGGTGGAGATTAACACAGGCCAGCTCCAGCCGTAGGCAACAAAGTGATTTACACAGGTGGGCATTATCCCTTTCACTCTTAAAAGGACCAAAAGCCAAGTGTTTTACCCCTAGGGTGTGGTTTATCACTGGAAAACGAAGTAGTAGAACAATACCATTCCATGGAAAACATGCACATACATGGAAGGACATGACACGGAAAGACTTCTGACAGTGGGCGGTCAAGAAATATTGCTGGAATAAAGACAGTTCCTGTTGTGCATTACTCTTTGTAGCTTAAATGACAGAAAAAGATATTTCCATGTTTGTTTCCTCCCACTCTTGCCTTTTTCCAGCTCCTTACCCTGCATCTCATTTGTGTCCTGTTTGTTTCAGCTCCTCTCATGGGGAAAACAAGAGTCTGAGTGTAACTGAGGCTGAACTCAACATCTGCAGCAGGAGCCACTGCTGTATGTGATGGGAACACACCTGCACCATCAACAGCCGTGTTGGAGCTGCAGCAAGCAATGAATGAGTCCACAAAGGAACTGAAATACAATAAAAATTTCTGAATGAGGCTGTGAGAAAACTCAAGTGCGTCAAAGGGGGATGCACTAGAACTGAATGAAGGGACTTCTGAGCAGAGTAGATAGTGAGAAAAAATTATCAAAATGCTTGTTATTTAAGAGCATTATTAATACAAGGGAACTCCTGCCATCCTTGGAGGTACTCTGCCTCTCTGTCTCATTATGGAAATGCTTCCCTCAGGCCCCATCTGTCTGGTTTTCTGCTGCAGATGAAGGTGACCCAGAGGGAATTCGTTACCACACATCTCCTACGGCAAAGCAAGCCTTGCTGCAAATCAGGCAGCACAGCCTGGCAAGCGCTGCCTGCCGAGGCTCTGACAAGCACAAGGCTGACAGGACACCACCGTCAAAAAGATCCCCATGTGACAGTTTGTGCTTCCTCCTCATGCAGCTGGACGTCTTGGCAGCATGCAGGGAGTTTGGGAGAGTGATATGACTCATGTACGGCTTTTTCTGGGAACATGCTCCAACAGGACACAAATTATAGTGTGTGCTTGGATCCAGTACTGTCCTGGATGCAGGCAAGACATGAGACCTATACACAAAGGAGATATTCCTACCAGAGAAATCAGCCAAAATGATGCAGGTCCCAGTAAGGGAATATATATATTTATCTCTCATCTTTCATTGCTCTTCTAGAAGCATTCACAGATTAACCAACAGCTGGGAGTACTAAAGCAAGCTTCACTAGTTAGTGTTAATAGAAAAAAATGGGGCATAAAATGTGAAGTATTTCATTAAAGACCAACATGAAGTCATAAACAGACCTCCTGCCTGTTTTCCAGTACTCACAACAGAAAAAACCAAAACAAAACCCCAAACAAACAGTGAAGTTAGGCTTTGCCAGCTTTAAAGGGGAAGATAAAATATGTAGGGACAGACTTGACAGTCACAGAAAATTCCCAGGTGAGGCAGAGGGGTGAGACTCTCAGCCTATAAGTAAAGCCAGGGCCCACACGACAGTAAGATTTTGAATACATGGTACCTTTAAATAAAACCTTTTAAACCTTTTAAAGTAAATTAGACAAAATTAACAATCTCATGGTTTCTGTGTGTCATAAATCGGGGAGATGAGAGGTGGGTAGCTGTATCTCAAGTGTTGACTTCAACATAGAGGACCACCAGGATTTTCTGGCAACCCCCATGCCAGGTACAGTTCAGCTGGGTCAAGCAAGCAGTTGAAGTGAGTTTCTTGCCAAAAGTCTCAGTCTCATAAAAACTGTTGGTAGCATTACACACCCATATGACTCAGGCTCTCAGCTTCTTCAGCTTTATTCTACAATAAAAAGAAACACAGATAGGCCCTCAAGCTTAGACCAACAGCATTTATGAGGGCCTATCACCCTGCAGGTTGTAGTGCCAGTCCAGCAGCTGACTGACATCTTTGCACTGGTTCTTGAAACTCCACATGGGATGGCTGGACATACAGAAAGGAGATGCTCAGTGAGTCTGGGGGACTTTGCCAAAATAAGCCCTGTGGTTCCTCTGCTGCTGCTGTGAGAGGGAGAGGGCCTGGCAGAGGAGACATGGCATGAGCCAGCAAGTTGCCAGGAGTATTCCCAGCAGAGGATGAGCTCAGCACCTTTTCCAGCAGCTGGCCAAACATCAGTTCAGGAGAGTTTTGGGAAGGAGATTCCCTCCTCCATGCCTGCTCCAAGCTATGAAACACCACACCCTGTGGAAGGGTTACCCTAAGAAGGGCCATTGTCTCCTCTTCCATGTGCAAATGGTTAGACACGTGCAGTATTTAGTTTTTCCACATATCCGTGGAGCTGACTCCCTGTCTTCCTGGCAGCTTTGCATCTTTACTAAACCCCAGCAGCAGCTGAGGGGTGCAGCCTTGTGGGGCACATATGGGAGCATGGGGAGTAGGAAGGGGAGCAGCATCATGTGAAAGAGCAGGGCATGTGCTGGAGACCCCACCTCACCAGTGGGACAGGCAGCCTGGAAAAATGGGATTTCAAGGGTTGTTTTCTGCAGCCTGAGCTATAAACCTCAAGGTTTATAATCTCTTACAAGGGGAAAATTGCAGTGCTTTGTGTGTCTCTTTCTGACCTCGTATGGACTTTCTCCAGCTTCTTGAATTTCTAACCTAGTTCTTGCTTAAAAGCCTTGATTTCAGTGTGGGGCTGTGAACTTGGTCTGGTCTGTGGCATGAATCACATGAAGAGCAATGGCAGAAATTTGTGTTTTCTGGTGAGATGGCATTTGTGTGTCCCTGACTGGAAAGAGATGTTCAGGAGGCCGTGCATGTCCCTCACTGCCCTCAGCTGTGGCATGCTCAGAGCAAAAACACAAGCAGACTCACAAACCCAAAACATACTTTTTGGAGCATGACTGGTCCTCAAATACCTCGTTAAAAAGAGACTTATCTCAAGCCTCAACACAGGCTTTAAAGTGTTGAATCCCAATCTTTGCTGTAGTATGGCAAATTGACGCAAATGTTTACAAACATTTGCAGGCATAGCATGAGAAAACAAATGCCACCAGCCCTCCAGCAAAATGCACGATTTATTTTCTACTTCACACACAAATATTTGTCTGTGAGAGCTGCTGAGTGAGAGCAGTGAGGCAGCCTTTCCAGCCAGCTGAGCAGGAGCTCTGCCTGTACACGGCACCTCCAGCCCCACATGGGCACAGAGATAATGCAAGTGGTCAAACTGGGACCCAGCCTGGCTCCCACAGTGGCAAATCATCCTGTAAAAATTCATTTTGTACAGGCTGTTATCTTTCTGAATGGGAAGAAGTTTATATTTATACTAGGTAAAACCCTAGGAGAACATTTTTTTTTCTTTCCTTTTTTTTCTTTTTTCTTTTTTTTTTTTTAATGCTAAGAAATAATAAGATAGCATTTATAGTTCATCCAGGCAGAATTAGTGGCAGATATATGAGGAAAATTTAATGAAAAGCTTGTAAGTCTGTATGTCAGACTATGAAATTTCCCCAAACTGTCCAATCCATCCCATCCTTCTCCCACCTCCACTGTTGCCCTCAGTGTTGCTCAGTGGGCTTCCCAGGCAGAGGGGCAATGGGGAGGATGCCCATTCCCTCTGCCCCCCAGAGGGAAACCAGCAAGGGAGCATTTCATTCCTTCTCCCACCCTCCCAGAACTGAACCAGCTCACTGAGTATTGTTGGGAAAGAAGATCCCACAAACCATCAAACCACCAGCTGGAAAAAGTGCAGACAAATGCAAACATGGTTTTCTTCCCATCCACAGCACTGGTAAGGGCTTTTTCACCACAAGCGGATGGGATGGGATATAAATACATTTATAGCTCAGGGGAATTTGCTGCATCACCTCCACTGCTGCAAGCCTTTCTGCAGGCTCCTGTTTTGGGGAGATTATTTCTCCCAGGTCCCAAAAAGGGAGGTTATCCTTGCCAAAGTAGTATTTATGTGAGGATGTGGCTGCAGAGAGAGGTCAGCTTTGGGGCAGCCTGGCATCCTCACCCCAAAAAGGCATCAAGGGAGACAGGGCAGCAGGATACCAGCACTGCACAGCAGAAGCACAGCAGGGTTGAAGCAGGCCAATCCAGCATCCACAGGGAGACACTGGATTCAGGGAGGGCTCAGCTTCCTCAGTCTGGGGCAGCTCCCAAAGCTTCTTTGGTTTCGTGCAGACAAGAACTTGGCCTCTATTTCTCCCCTAAAGCATGTTTCCACTCGTCATCACTTCTGTGTCAATGCTCCATTTGCTTGGACCGATGACATGAACCCTGTCTGAGTGGTAACCACTCACATTTACCGACCAGGACAGGCTCAGATGGGGAGGGGATGAATCCCTGCAGATCTCTGCTGCTCACCATGCACTTTGGTTCCCTTCCCCAGACAGATTGAGGCAGCTCATCCCTCCATCTGGGCACTGCTGGGAGGATTAGT
Source organism: Rhipidura dahli (assembly GCA_013399225.1). NCBI lineage: Eukaryota > Metazoa > Chordata > Aves > Passeriformes > Rhipiduridae > Rhipidura > Rhipidura dahli. Next base: position 1,631,192 of record VXAC01006317.1, read on the forward strand.
TAGCATACATGACATGGTTACCTGAGATAGCCCAGGGCTGGATTCAGCAGCTGAGGAGCTCCCTCTGTTTCTGGCGTTTGCACAGACTTTTAAGCCAGAAGCACTAAGCACTGCACGTAAATGTGCAGCAAACTGTGTTTGCTGAGGGCCAGATGCTTACAGCAAACAGCAGCTGGGGGATGCTGTCAATGGATATGATGAGCCATTGAGAGGAAGGGGTTGGAGTCTGTCTGTTAACAGGAATGATATTTACATGTACAGCTTTGATTTCTTTCCCCTTGCAATAGGTGCATGTGGTGGGGTTTGCACCCCAGGCTCCCTCTGCAGCTGTGGGTGCAGCACCCTGGGATGCTGCAGCTCAATGCACCAGGCATTTGACCTGCTGTCTCACCTCCAGGGACCTTCCCCAGACTGCCCACACCTTGCCACCCTCTCCATGACATTGCTGTGGGCAACAAACCACGGGGCCCCTCTGAGGGCAGGCAGGAGAAAAGGGGAGATGACAGGGACAGTGGCAAGAGAAAGGGGGTGCCTGAGGGCTGTGGCAGCCTTACACCCCAGCACCAACTTTGGTCAGGGAAAGCTTCCCATGAAGCTTGGGTTACATTAGTCAGACACAGGTGCCATTTATTTCTTTTGCTGCCTGATCTAAGTGCCTGCCCATCTGCTGGCTGGTTGGCAGCTCTGGGCACCCGGGGCGCGCTGTGCCTGCGGTCAGATGGTGAGTGCCTTCACCCCTGAGGGGAGCTGGCTCTGAGCTTCAGCCTCAGGTGTTGGCTCTGCTTTCCCATCTCCCATGTCACCAGCTCTCACCACAAGCCAGCCCTGACTATGGCATTATGCCCTACCAAGTGTTGCTGGGGGACCCTACTACAGCTTCCAGACCTGGCAGTAATCACATATTGGCCTCTTTGGGATGCTTGAAATGAGCAGAGCAGCCTGCCCTGTTTTACAGGGAGCTGCTGCTCCGAGTCTCAGTCCTTCTCTCACGCTTAACTGGGAATTTGCCTTGCTCCTGTGATTATATCTATTTCCCTGCCGTGCTTCCAGCATCCCTGCCCAAAGATGTAAATATCTGTAAAAAGCAACCCCTGTGCAGGCATCATCTCCACTGTGTCCCACAACTCTGATTAATACTGAACATGGGACTGATTTGTGGTCACTATCCAGCTGTGACTTTAAGGGGCTGAGAGGGATGCCATGCTAAAGGTCTTCCCACTTGCTTCCCGGGAAGAAAGAAAAGAGAAAAGAGAACAACTAGCCCTGATTAAAAAGCTTTTTTTTTTTTTTTTCCTCCCCAAAGCGGTCTCCACATGCAAAGATTTGGTTCAAGGAGCATTAAAATCACTGCTGTCAGTTGAGAAAGAAGGGGCTGAAGGGAATCTGGGCCATTGGCATTGTGCGAGGGTTGCTATGGCAATCCCGCAGAAAGGCAGCTTAATAGGCTTTCTTCCCAGGAAACTCAAAACTGCAGCTCGCAGGCTGCAAAGCGGCGCGTGCAAAAATATTGTCATGAATAGAATCTCTGTGGAAAATTTTGTTGGCTGTTTGCACCCTCCCTTCAGGAGCAGGGCAATGGGGAAGGTGGTGGAAGATCACCTAGCGGTGGCTGGTGACACGAGGAGGGGACAGGGACACTGCGGAGGAGCCCGCGGCAGTGCACGGGGAATGGCAAATCTCTCTGCTCAGCACAGGCGTTGTGAGCCTCCTAAAAACACAGGCGATGGTGATCCACCCTGGCACACTGAGAGATGCTTCAGCAAACAGGCAGGACCAGCAAGCTGGTTGCCCTGAATGCTCTGTCTCCATTCCATGTTATCCCCAGCGCAAAGCTTTGCTGCCTCTCCGCTCTCCCCTGTAATATTTATCATATTAAAAAAATAATGGCATCAGCTAAAATATTCATGAATGCTACTTGAACACACTGCTTTTTATCAGAGGAAGCTTCAGAGAATTCTGGTGATTCAGGGCTTACCTGAAAAGCCCTTAAATATTGTGGATTTGGGAAACATATTTTATCTTAATGGAAAGAAAGCAAGACTGAGGATTAAAGCATGAGACTGGGAGAGAAGATATCTCTGGCTCTGGCAGGCCTGCATTTCATGACGTCTGGCAAGTCACATAAATCTCTCCATGCTTCTGCCCCTCCCTACCACCTGTAAGCTGTTAATATTACAAGCAGTTATTTACTTTTCTGGTACTACAAGATTTCATTATTTTGGTGTTCTTGACTGCATGTTATATAATATATCATTTAACATGAAGAAATTACAATCAAGTATGCATGTGTCCATCTTACTGGGGAAAATACAAACAGCTCACCAGCCTGGCATATGGCAGGGAAGATTTTCCCTTTTCTTTGGCAGTAAATGCATTGAGCTTTGGAGCAAAGGGAGCTGAGTATCTCTTTCCTAAAGCCAGGAAATTCCACGTTATCATAATGTGTTGCACAGAGCTAACCCACAAGTCTTAAAAGGTCATGAGTTAGGTTTAAGCTGCTGTACTTTTTGCTGTAGCTCTATTTTCCATTTCATCTGCAATCCCAGTGTGGATCTCTCTCAGGGCACCGATAGTTAGCGCATTAGCTGAATAAAAACCTGCACTTATTATAAAACACAGATGTGTGGCCAGGAGGAAAAAAATTAAACCGGAATTACATTATATTTGAAAATCAGAAGCAACCATAGAAAAAATTACTTGGGATGAGTCAGGATAGGAAAACAATAGATAAGAGCCTGAATGCTTTGCTCCCCACTGAGTTTGCAGCCGTCTGGCAGAATTATGCCATTTCCCCATGTTATGTAAAGGGATTACTGCCCTCACAACATTAAGAGGAAAGTCTGAGCTCCTAATTTTTACATTCAAAGTCTGGCCCATGTAATGAAATGGAAATCAGAAAAGAGTGAAGACTTTGGCATCTGTCACATTTTTTTGTAGGCTCACCTCACTTATAGGGAAGTTTAACAACTTACTACAAAAAAAAATTGCGTGCATGCCTTTTACTTTTCTCTATTAACTGAGACAAGTCAGATGTAGGAAATTCCAAACAAGCTATAGCAGCCCTTCCTCCATCACTAGCAGACTGTGAGGCCAAGAATGTAACAACACATTAATTTGTAATGGTTGGGGAAAATTGTGTCCAGAGGAGCAAAGCAATTCCTCAAGGTCCCACAACCTGTGAAGATTTCTTGAACTTCAACATTGAACTTCTCTCTTAACTTGATTATATAACTTCATTAGATTATGTATTAGTAAAAATTCAGAAGCTGGTCTATTCTTTAACCTATGAGATAGTGAAAAGATGGTATGGAGGCAGAGCTGCTTCACTGTGCCCAGGTGTGCAGTGGGAAAACTCCTACAAGCTAGTAATCTCTGTTCTTGTAGTGAATGACTACAGGACAGTGCCCCCTGTTTATCTTTCAAACCCTTCCAGGTAGTTAATGCACAAAAAGTATGGGCTGATGGATTTTTCAGGAGCCAGACAGCACATGAATAATTTTAGCAAAGTCTTCTGCCTTGAAGCCAAAGTTGGAGCAGAGATTAAAGACCTTCAGGGACCTCCATCAGGTCTCTAAACTGAAAGCTACAGTGAATCCAACTGGAAAAAAAAAAGTGCAATTTACATGTGATTATAACTCATCTGCATAAAATGCAGTTGTTTCGGTGCTATTTTTGGCAAGCTTAAACTTCAACAAGTCCTTTTTCTTCACACCTTCAAATTACTTATTTGCATTTCTCATTTTCTCACCTTTGTTTCCCTGAAGCCCTGAATGTCAGAGGATCAAAGGATTATCTGGGTTACCGGCTGCGGGGGTGCCTGAATCCTGCACTGGGACCTGGCTTCCCTGAGCCTCCAAGAGCTCCTGTGTTTGGAGCTGAAGCCCCGCTGTATGATCTGAACAACCGGGGCTTCCCTGCATTCAGAAAACCTATTCTTACGGCAGCTACGAGCACTTAATCCACTCAGTTTTGCTCCCTGAAGATTTAACCAAAGTTTATCCAGTGCTGGCTTGTCTGAAGGCATTCAGAAATTGCCACAAAACCTCCTTTGGAGCGGCAGCTAAAGCAGCCGGGTGATTACAATGGATGAGCTCATGCTTTTCCCTGCAACAAGCACGGCTTTGTTCCCCGTTCTGGGGATGGGAGCCATGAATGGCAGGGAATACACCAAATATCAGGGTCAGATGACGCAGGAGTAAGGAATTAAATTGTTTTCTGTGGTGAGTAGGTCAGAAAAGTTAAAAAATATGTTTTACAAATATGCTGGGCAGAAGGGGAGAATATTGTGCAAAAACCGTTCAGCCCTGCTGCCTCCTGCGTGTGAGTAGTATTTGCCATCTGCTGCAGAGCCTGATCTCTCTCCCATGGATGCCAGTTACAAAATCCTGGCTTCAAGCAGCAGAACAGGGATTTTATAGTCTGCAGTGCTGTTCTGCAGTGCTAACCACGAGTCCTTTCACTTCACCCTTCAATTGCTGTCGCTACAATTTTTCCTGTAGAAGCACTAATGTAGAACCAACATACTAATAATAAACTACTGCTGGTATAGCAAAGCTAAAAATGCTCTACTGCTAAAAAATTATCAAGGAACAAACCAGTAAGGCATTTGAAATATTGTGTTTCTATCTTGATGTATAATTCTAGAGAAAAGAAAGCTCTCAAGTGAAATTCTTCCCAAGTGAAACCTCATGCTGAACAATAGCAGAGACTGCAACTACCCTTAAATGGCTGAAAAGGTTAAGAAGGGATTTATGTGAAAAAAATGGAGATCATTAATTCAGGTTCCTATTTTGAGATCAGCTTGATGATAGGAGATTAAGACAAAAACAGGCACAAATTCAGAACAGATGCCAAGATATGCTAGTTTACTACAGGAGAAAAAATAGTGGAATTATTCTATTTCGGCAAAAATATTAAGACACATAATAAATGTTTAGATGAAGAAACATTAGGAAAATATGTAGTTTCTGTACTTCTCTTCCTAGGACTCCTGTGTATTAAAACAATGCAGAAGCTGGATGATTAATTTTGCAGGAATAAAGAAAGGGAGTTAACCTGAAATGAATCACAGCTCATGAAGTTTATGTCATATTCTTGAATTGAAGGAATTTCCTCCATCCCAGGAACATTGTGAGCGACATCTCTGCTGAACAGCATGCTCAGAGTGCCACCTGATGGCTAAGCCCTGCTTTTTCCTCATCCAGCTGCCTCCATCCCTGGGCTCATCACTCTTTTCCTCAGTAACAAGAGAAGTATTCTGCTTAATTTGTGAATGCTCCTTTGCTCTGGAAGGGGTATCCCTGGTGTTACATTCCCACCTGCTAGTGCCAGTCTGATAAAGTAGACTGGCCCACTCTGGACCTTCATTTCAGGGGGTACATTTGGGGGACACACTGTGGCACTCAGTGGGGCTCAGTGGGCCAGGGATTGAGCTGAGGTGGGGGACTCCCCACCATCCAGGGCTGATGGGCCTGGGAGATCATCCACAGCTCCAGGTCACCTCCAGACAGGAAGGAGACAGCTTCAAGCTTCAGAGAACCAGAGGCCTATGGATTTCAAAAGACACCTCAAAATCTGCATTTATGGATTAAATAAAGACAGCCTTAGTTAATACTCCATTTTGCCTTCTAAAATTCACCCAGATTTGCAGTTGAGGATGGCTTCTTCTGGGAGCATATGCTGGGTGAGCCAGGTCACATCTACTGAGCTGCAGCCTGGATCTGATTCCTTTCTACTGACACTGGAGAGAAAACGTGGCCTGACCTCTGCCAAGTCAGCAAGAGCAGCCTCTTTCTTCCTTCAGCACTCCATATAGAAGTGAGACATAATCCTGTCCTTGAATGCCTGGTGGAAACAGGGCCATGCTCCCACCTTCCCTTGCATTCATCTGCAGGTTTGGAGAGAGGGAAAGGAGAGCATTTGCTCTTCCCACTGGGGAAAGCAGGCATGAACTTGCTTTCTGGGAAGGGGATGTCCAGATCCTCTTCCAGAGAGAGCCACAATTCCAACTGACTTCTATAAAAAAATTATCTCATTCTGTTTGATACCCAGTTTTAGTGTAGAGGGACTCCACTTTGCCACCTGCCTGGGCCAGCACCTGCCAAGTCATAGTGCAGCCTGAGGTTTGACTTTGTACCAGAGCAGCTGCAGAGGCTGCTTCCAGAATACAAAATAAAAATGACTGAAATATTGCTTTTTGTTCTTAGGTATCTCTGGTTCTCGGGAGAAACTGGAGGCAAAGCTTACACACAGCAAGCCATGGTTTTATCTTTCCCAGAAGAAAGCAAGAAAGAAGCTCATCACTGTTTTTTAAATAACTATATTTACTCTTTAAAACAGTGTCTCTCATTCCTCTCCTAGAGCATGATCTGATAAGATTTCAGAATAAGCATTCATTATGGAACTGTTTGCAGGAAACCACCATCAAGGACAATCTTACTTTATTTTAATCCTTGGGAGGTAAAACACAAACCCCTCTAAAATCTCACACTCTACAGAAAAACAGAAGAGGCAGCATTCTTTATAATAGATGAAGATATTGATCCAAGCTGATACATAACAAAACAATATTTCACTATGACAATAGTGGGACACTAGAGCACAGGACTGGAAACAGGTGAACTCTTAATTCCTGGAGAAAAGTCAACTGGGAAATGCCTTGTGCACCTTCACCTGAGTTCAGAGTCAGGCCTGTTTCGGGCAGGAGCTTGGGGCAGATCACCTCCCGGGGTCCCTTGCAGCTGAGATCATTCCCAGTTTCCATGATGTGGACAAGGAGACACCCTCTCACTGTGATCAGCAGCCCATGAATTTAGCTCTGCCTCTCTGTCCAGGGGAAGGCTGCAGCCACTGAGTCTCTGATTCACCCAGCAGTCATGTCAAGCCAAGTCCTGCAGCGTCACCCCTGGGGAAGCTCTTCTGGCTGAGGCTGACCACAGGCCTGTGTGTCGTCCCACATTACAGTAAACTCACAGAGGTCATTACCATTAAGCAAACACAGTGTTTCAAATCCAGCTGACAAAACAAAGTTTGGGGACCATATAGCACACCCTTTGCTTTTGAAAATCCCCATTAAATGTAGGCACATTTCTTACTCATCACGCTAGCTTTCCCACGAAACCTTCCTCTGGTTCATACATCAGAAATTATCCCCTTTCCAGCATCCAAAAGCAAAGCTTTTTCATTAACTGCATCTGTCAGCTCATTCCCATGGCCCAAAATGCAGCTCTTGCTGGGCCTGTGTGGACCTTTTCCTCTGCTCAGGTGGCTTTTGGTTTTGATTGCTTCCCTTAAGTCCCTCTGAGATGGAGAAAATACTAATTTCCAAGAGACACCTTCCCTCCATTCTCTAACAGAAAACACTCCCAAGTTTCTCTTCACGTCAATTTTACATTTATTATCTATGTTATTTCTGCTTTGTCATTGCAGCCAGTGAACACATGGCCCTATGAACACAATTACTTTTGCACAGTGGATCTTTGCTTTGTGTTTTGACCAGTTTGGATTGGAAAATTCCTGACCTAACGCCTTTTTCTGCTCAATTTTCACTTTATAATTGCCTGATTTTAGAGCTACTCTGAGTTAACTGCTGTGCACTGCATAGCCCTTCAAGGTCTGAAAACCTCAGAGAAGGCCTGAGAAGGGGCAGAGGGACATGCCTGAAAAGACACTCAGAGTTCCTTATGGATGGATGATGGTTGACCTCACAGATTTCAGCCTGATGGTGCAAGGAGTGAGCAAGCACCCCACAGCTTGAAGCACATGCCTGGGCACATGCCCAAAGCAGGGAAGGCTGGACCTCTCCCTAACTCTACTGCCACCAGGGTCCCCCAGAACCAGAGTAGATCTGGGCTAACAGCATCCACTGCCTGCCTCATGACCCTATTTAAATTACTCTCAAGATGCCAGATATGATTCACAGACTGTGAAAACCAGAGGGAGTGTTGCAGCACTTTGTTGTGACTCCTGAGTAGCCCAAACCAAAGTCTCTGCCTCTAACCCCAGCAGCAGAGAATTATTTTTAACTTGTGATGTGGACAGGTATCTGCTGGGACTCAAGCTCGTGACGTGCTGCCTCATGTGGAGTTACCAATAAGGAAAATAAATGGGCAGTGTGTCATGCTCAGGGTTTAATTAAATGGGTATCGAGCAGCCCAGCTTCCTCAGCCAGCAAAAATCTTCTGGAGGTACTGGGACACATCAGCCTCCAGTAATGTGTCATTGGTCACCATCCTCCCTCACCAAGGTCACCAAAGCGTTTGGCAATGCACCAGTTTCCTACCCCCTCTGAGAAGAGCATGACTAGCAGACCCACCAGCTGACACCTTGCTCTTCTTCAAAAATGTTGAGGTTTTAATAGGGAAAGGAAGGGAGGGGATGAGCCCATGTGCCCTGACACTTCTGTTCACTTGGACACAGACTGGCTGAGGGCTCGTGTTTGCTCCTCATCAATGCACTGCTGGAAACAAACCTGCCAGTGAAACACCGTGTCCTTCATGCAAGCCAAAACCAGCACCAGCCCTGCAAGCTCCGACTTTATAACCCACTTCACTTCTTTCCATGAGCTCATGCAAACAGCCCCGAGCCATCTCTGACAGTCACAGCCCTGACTTCCAGGGAGGTGAAACAGAAATGAGGGAGATGCCTTCAGCAGCTGGTGGTGGCAGAGGCAGCCTGCAAAGGCAATCCCTGGCTGCAGGAGCATTAATGCACCCACAGAACATGTTCATAAACTATTTCAGCAAGCTCCCTGCTAATCCTCAATTCTGAAAAGTCTGTGGAGGAGATGATAACCTGTACTGAGTGTACATGGGGTGAGGCATGGGCAGTTTGTGCTCCTTCTCCAAGCATCCCAAGGGCCTCATGGACCCTACTGGCCACCACGCCACCAAGGCAGGGGTGAATTCACCCAGTGCCTGGGACTCAGTCCCTCCATTTGGGGTTGCTAGGGCACATGTAACTCCTGGAGCAGTTCTTCTTGCCCAGGCCCATGCTGGCCAAAAGGGCTTTGAAAATACTGGAGGGGACAGAGACAGGTGGATGAGGGGGCCAGGGTTGCAGTGGGGTGCTGGCTTGCTTGGCTGGGAGTCTAATGAGCCTAAATACCTTGATTAAACACTGCTGAAAAGCATCTGTCATGTCTGCCACTGATTTGGCTGCTTAATGCCAGACTCCTGAAGAGTTCCAGGGTATTGTCTCAAAACCAGAGGAGACATTACATTTGCTGCTTGCAGTACTAAGGAATTGCTGCAAATCATTCCCTTTGGGGCTTTAGAGTGAGAAGGCTCTTAGACTGGCAAATACAGTGGATAGAAAGTGAACCTCAAGGACATAAGTGTGGGCTTCTTCATGGGAAGCACAGTGCAGGAAATGCTGGTAGTGGGATTCAGGGAAACATAAATTTATTGGTGCAGCTCAGGACATGGGGCTAAACTGGTTTTGTACAGAGCTGGTGTTTCTGAGTCCCTTTCTCATTGCAGGGAACAACAGAAAAGGCCATCTGCAGCAGATAGCACACCCCAGGAGAGCTGGAGCCTGGGTGCCCCAGGTCACTGGAAGCCCCTGGAACATCCCTCGCCCTGTTTGGGCTGAAGGGTCATGGAGCCACACCACATCAGCTTGTACCCATCACTTCCTCTCCTTTTATTGTGGTTTCCTTCTCAGAAAAGAGAAGTGATGGCTGTGCCCTGTCTACAAAAAATGCTTTGAGATCCTTGAATGCAGATGTGCAAAGGGGAACAGGCAGCTGCTTCCTGCTGTGGCTGCCACTGCTGCTGTCCTCAGGAAGGCAAGCAGGGCCACCAGGCTGAGCCTGCTGGTTTGTTAGCAGCTGAATGTGCAAAAAATAATTAAATACATATAAAGCAGAGGACAGGCACCAAATTCCTTTAGCTTATTCCTCAAAAGTACATTAAAAAAATGTGAATGCTTTGAGATTTTAGCCATGGGGGAAAATCCAGGAAGAGTGTGCTTTTCCTTTCCAGCCTTACCTGGTTGCTCATTCTCAGCATTCTCCCCTGACATTGGCCACATCTTCTCTTCTTCATATCCATCCCAACTACACAAACAATGCTCTCCATCCATCCAGTCTCCCTTACCTGGCACTCAAAAGTACACAAACTCAGCTGGCTGTGTGGCTACAGATGGAACCACAGCTTGCACAGTGAACACACCCATCACTCAGAGAATTAAAACCCAGGGCAGAAGGACCCATGACATCGCAGAAGACACTCCTGGGAACAAGTGAACCAGTGCTTATCTGCCAGGCCATGCCTACCCACTTCCAAACTGCACTGAATAGCTCACACCAGAGCTCTAAGAAGCTCCGTGGCTATGCAGGGAATGTGGATTTCCCTCTTGAGCCCGGAGCCACAACCACTTGGTACCCTCAGCAGGAGCGTGAGTGCAGCCCTCTCTCCTCACAGGTGGAGCTAATGTGTTAAATGACCTTCTACCATCTCACGTTGTTTGCAGACAAGCAAACAGCCTGTCAGGCCTGGCTGTCACTTGTCCTGCCAAGTCCCTGAGGCAGATCAGTGTTGGCAGAGAGATGGAAAATCGCTGCCTCCCTTCTTAGCTTTTATTCAGGGATGTTAAAAAAATTCTACTGCTTACTGGCAAAATTTGTGGATTTAACAACAGGAGATCAATAACTGCTAGATTTTTATATTGTTTGAGACTACTCAGCACAAGGATAACAGCTGCTTTTTGCTTCTGAGAAAGGTCTAGAAGGAAACCATCAATCAGCTATTCAGCCAGGTGCTTCTCATCAAAGGAAAAGTCATTTGCTTCCCAAGGAAATGGTTCTAAATTTGGATTGATCTCATCAGGAGGGTACCAGGTACGTGCACTCTGTGCTGTGAAGGTCAGAAGAAAAATCCATACCTCGTGCATTAAATTCTGGGCTAGAGAGGGTGGACACTGGTGCGGTAAAAAAATAGGGAATGCAAAATCAACAAAGGTAAATGAACATTAAGCAGTTCTGTGTGCAGGTACCAGTGTGACAGCAGTACACCCTCTGTGGAAAGCCCTGTACAAGCCTATTTTTATCCCTCTTCTTTGAGTCAGAAGCAGCAAACACAACACTCCGGCGCCGTCTCCAGACAGCAGGGCTGGTTCTTGAAAAAACATTCCTGTTAAAGCATCTGCACCTCTCACACCTACCCGCTTCTATTCAGCATCTCCAGAGAAAGCGGGCAGTTTTCCAGCCTCCCGTGGAGGAGCAAGAGGATGCTTTACTTTTGTCAGTGCCCTGGGCATTTGTAGCTGTGCGCAGCCAAGTTGGCATCACAGAGGCAAGGCTGGGGCTCTCCCAAGGCTGGGGCACTGGGGATGCAGTGGAGGGCAGGGACACCTCAGTGTGTTATCTAACATACCTCTGGTGGCCACTGAGACACAGCCTAAACTCACAGAGACGGACCAGAGTTCACAGTAGGAATGAAGCCAGGAATGAATTAGTGCACAGATAAAGCTCTCTCTGAGGAAACATGAGAGACCTTTGGAGAAACAGTGAGAAAATTGTTTATTGAGGAACATGCAGACTGGTGAAATGTGGCCACATGCCTGAAGACAAAGACCCCAAGGAAACCCTACACAGACCATGCTGGGACAGGCTGCTACATAAACACGAGCTGACCCAGGGGAGGATGTGATTTTGAATCTAAAGGACAAAGCCAGCACAAGGACAAATGGTTGGTTGTTGTCAGCAGCCTTAGGTGGGACACAGCCAGACTGCAGCTGGCAGGGAGGCTTGAGACCGGGGTCATGGGAATATTTTGGGAGGAGGCTTGATGAGTTAAAGAGGGGATGTGTAGGAAGTGGTGTTTGCCAGAGGCAGGGTCAGCAGGCAGCAATCCCCACAGCGCCAGCCAGCAGGTGTGGGCTGGCTCTGGTCCCTGGCAGGGCACCTGGCAGTGCCTGGCCAGGGCTGAGCTGTGTGCCTGAGCAGCAGCCCGTGCCCCACTCTGGCTGACTCCGTGTGAAGGGGCTGTGCTCACAGAGAGCAGCCCTGGAGCTGTTTGCTGGCGATAGAGCCCAGGAGCTGGAAGGGTGCCCTGGGTGTGTCCCACTGCCTATCGCACCACCAAGGGCCTCCAATTTCCTTCATTTGCTTACCCAGCTATGCAAACAAGATGGAGAGCAATTCTTGGAAATGCTTCCCTTCTCCATATGCTAAACCAGCAGGAGGGGAAGAACAAAGCCCCTAGGTCAGCATGTTGGGATTCATAAGTACACACCAAGCAGAAACTCGGGAGCAGATTTTTGACCGAGTCTTCCTATGGCCCCTTTCTGTTCTGGCCATGCTTATATTTATTTTGTTGCTGTTGTAAGGCAAATCTTCTATTATTTTATCATTGATCTAGGGTGTTCTTGGTCAGGAAGAGCCAGCTTAAATTGGGGTCTTCAGTTCATATTGACCCTGAGGTAAAAGCTCACAGTCCTAGGCAGTGTTTGTTCTGCTAAGCAGGTCATCATGCGGTTACCATCTGGCCTTTCGTGCCATCTCCTGTGCATGGGTTTGCACATACAAATGACTTTGCTGGCTGAAGTAATAGAGTTTGCATTTATAAGCCAGAAACAACTGAGAGACAAAAAAAAAAAAACGCTGGTTAAGCACTGGTGTCATGATTTTTTCAGAAAAGAGCTCTATTAACCTAAACCTCCTTCTGCTCACCGAGTTGCTTAGTGCTTCTCCTACCATTTACATTTGTGAAGGGCTTTTTAAAAACTCCTTCATGACAGCATTTATGTTGATGAGTTGTATTTAAGAAGTACACTCAGTCTGAAAAATGCAGACACGTTCATCTTCTTCCATTTCAGTGTTTAATTTTTGGAAAATCACAGTCTTTTCTTGACTGGGCACACGATGAGAGCAGCTGCAGTGCTCTGTCTTAGCCATTTATCAGACCCCTCACAGCCTCACGCCTTCAGGAATTTAACACCAGTGGCTGAAGACATATCAGCACCATCTAAACACCTGCCAGTGCTTTCTTGGCACCATAAGCAGACAGGTTCTCCTCTCCCTCTGCACAGGCCAGGCCACTTGAAGTGAGGAGAGGCTGAGGATTTTGCAAGACTGCATTCCAGATAACTTTGGAGAACCATGTGTTTAGGGATGAAAGTCAGAGCTGGGTTCTTTAAACAAGTGAAGGAGTTGAATCCTGTTCCCTGCAAATCCACATGCAATAATCCCTCTGTCTTTCTGCACTGCCAAAATGCCATGTTTGTTTTATTTGTTCTATTAGTTGTTTTGCAAAAAGGTGAAGCCAACAAAGAAGTAAAAGCCCTGCTGCTTTCAGTTAGAAAAGTGACAAGTCAGGTTGGCAATAAAAGCCCTGATGAAAGCTGAGGAACTGCTTTTCCTGTTCTGCACCCTGTGACAGTACAGCAGCCAATAAGTACTGCAGCTTATTTTGAGAAGTGTGTCATGCACTCCAGTTATAGACAGAAAGCAGCAGATTAGGTTGTGCCCTGTTTCTTTCAAGACTCTGATGAGATTTAGGGGACCAGGCACGAGTCTGGTGCCCAAGCACAGGAGCATGTCAGACTAAAAGGGTAGGTAGAGAAGAAATGGAATTTCTCACACCCTGCAAGGCAGCAGCCATGCACAGTAGAGAGCAAGGATCTGGAGTGATGCACAGAAATAGAAAGCTGGTGCTGTGCCTCCCCCTTCCTTCCCAAATGAAACCTATTTGCACCAAAATGCTGTGGCACCTTAGCCAAGGGACCGTGTGGCTTCGTGCTTCAAAGTAGAACCAGCCTGGTGAGATTAAAAGGTCACAGCAAATACCAAATCAGAAGGAAAATCAAGGAGCAGCACAAGACACTGCAAGGTGTTGTCAAGGGTGGGTTTTCCACCCACACTGAGGAGGAGAGATGAGATATCCTACAGCAGAGAGTGATGATGCCTTGAAGAAAAGAACAATGGTCCAGGCAGACAGCAGACACTCCCAACACACCCAGCAGCTCATACAATGCCTGGAAGCATCCAAGTGCCTGTTGCAAAAAAAAAGGAAGTGTTTTAACCCTTTGATGTGAGGGAAGGGGTTGCTTTCATCCATAGTCAGAGGCTCCTGTCTGCACCGAGGCTCTGCAGTTTGAGTCACAAAAAGAGCTGGGGTTGCCTTTTGCAGTCCTGTGTTTCTCCAGGTGGGCTGATGCCCTTTGCATCCACAATGGGAGAAGGGAAGGAGCTTCTTCCTACAAGGTGACTTCATGTGAGGGAGAGGCTGGGATTAAGCTCAGGCTGGCAATCACAAACAGGAATTGCAGTGAAGGTGTTTGTGCAGAAGGGTGAGAATCTCATGGAAAGGCCTTGGAGAGACCAGAGCTGACATCCCAATATTTACGTTCAAAAATCATATTTGAAACAGGTTCAGTGATCTGTGAACTGCTTGACCCCTGGGAAGGGTTGCTCCCCTGCCAGGTGTGGTGGCTTATCTCTGCAGGGGTGGCTTATCTTTGCAGTGCCTCCATGCAGACGCTCCCAGGGCTGGAGCTGTGGCGGGACACTGAAGTCAGGCTGGAAACTCCAGTTCAGCCCATGGCTTCAGACTGAGGCAGGTACTGAGGTCATGCACAGACACCTACCCTTCTCCCCAGGGTCACCTGTCTAATTCCTCACTGGGCTGGGTATTGAACAAGTAGAAAGTTATAATCACTAACCCAGGAACCAGCAACTCAAGGGCCAGATGGCAAAAGATTTTCCCAGGCCTGTGGTAATGATTGCCACCCACATTGGTTTTCCACATCTATCTTCTTCCTTTTAAATATATTCCTTCCCAGGTTGGAACACAGATCAGAAATACTGAGTGCGCAGAGAAAGCTTCACCTTAAAACACAGCCTGGCAATCACTAATGCAGGTAATACAATTCACTGTCTGCCTTAATCCAGACTATGTGGAAGAGAATGTGTTCATTGCCAAAGAGCTACACAAGCCTATAAAACCGCAGAGAGAGAGTGCCCTTGATTGCATGAGCAGATGGGAATGCCAGAAAGCAGAAGGCACTCCTATTTTCAGCAGCTGAACATGCAACACTAAGGAAGGGTGTGGGAATAAGGAGAAGGCTTAGCAAAATGATAAGTTTCTAGCGAGTATGGACATCTCTTTAAGTGCCCTGATAGAGCTCTCTGAGCAGTTCTTTTTCTTCAGAAAATGTTTGGGAACTATCTCTGAATGAGGCCTCTTTTGGAGGTTTTAGATCAAATAGGTTAAATACGCCTCATCTGGTTGGAGACCTTCCCTTCAGTTACCCACCTTGATAACTCAGGGAAGAGAAGTTTCCATCTGAATCCTTTCTGCCTTTTGAACTTCCAGAAGATCACAGAATCAGACGTGGAACAGGAAGGGACGTGGGGGTTGCAGGTTTTTTAAGCATCCACGTGAATTAATGGCACCCAGCATGCCTGGCTGGGCAGGACCATCTGGCACCTCCCATTGACAGGATGCAGCTGGAGCAGTGACCTTCTCAGGGGGCACAGCCTGGGTCAGTGGGCTCCAGATGGTGGGAGGCAGCCATGGCTGGCACACAGAGCCGTGGGGCAGGCAGGAGCCTCTGCCCAGCACAGCTCTGGCCCTCGCTGCGGGCAGGCCAGGGGCAGGAACCCGAGCCAGGAGCCCTGCAATCGATAGGTGAGATCAGACAGGTGGGGCTTGGGCAGGATCCCGTGCTGAACATGAGTCAACTCTGTGATGCTCTTGCAAGGAAGGTGCTCTTGGCTGTGTTTGTAGGACTGCAATAGCTAAAATATGAAAGGCAATTATGCCGTGCTACTAATTGCCAGTAACTCCCCAGCTGTAGTCCTGGGTCCATTTTTGGGAATAATAGAAATAGCCCCATGGTGAGCATGTATGGGAGAGAAACCTGAGCAACAGAAATGTAAATTCCATTATTCTGTGATGGAATACTGAAGCTATTTGAGTGCTTAGTCTATAAAAGCAACTGCTAAAAGGGGAGCTGAGGAAGCAGCTATTTTCTGTGAATAATAAAGGATTAGTTATTTATTACTAATTATTACTTACTCTCCAGACTCACCAAGATAGAGTAAGAAGAAAAAAAACCCCAACATTATTTAAATCTTTAGATGAAGAGTCAAGCTGTTAGGAAAAAAACTTGCTAATTATAGAAGTAAAGAGCTAGAACAGGCTGCCAGCAGAGGATGTGGATTCTCTGAGAAGGTTACACAAATATTTGTCACTCATGATCTGTTGATATTAATCCTCTTCTAATGCAAAGGTTTTCATTAAATGCACTCCCTACATCCCTTCGAAATTACTAATTCTTTTGTGGTCTAAGTCACTAATTCTGTGAGTTAATGTCTACCAGATTTCTGCTTCCCAGCTTCCTGCGAAAAAATACCTTCATTTGGAGGCTGTGGGCTCCTGAAAAGCATACTCCCACACAGACAGTGAAGGCAGGTTAGAGATGATCATCTAAATTTTAACACCCTGCATACTGGGTATGGTGCAGCCTATCCCACAGGCTGGTCTCCAAGGCCAATTAGGAACAAGGAACAATAACAGCCTGAGCTCCCCAGAGATGCTCTGAAATTGAACTCACCAGTGTCAGTGAAATCTGCTGAGCTTATGACAAAACTAGTAATGGTATACTCAGAGTAGAATTTATATTATTTGCAGGAAATTATATCAATTTGAAGCCAGATACTGAATAAGGAGTTTCAAAAGAAATACTGAATAACATTTTTAAGGATTGTTACTTAGCCACATTACCATCATAGGATGGCTTCTTGTCTGTAAGAATTTAAGAGAACCTTACAGCTGATCTGAAATTGTCATTATTTCCAAAACAGGGTAAGCTAAATAGGAATATGTGACATGTACTAGCACATCCACAGAAGACTTAGGAAGGCAGATACTCAAGGACTCAAAGTTATCTTCAGGGTAATCAAGGCAACATCTCATATGGCTTCCTTAAGAAATTGCCTTTTTTTCTCATTTCCAGCCTGCCTCATTTCCATCGATTTGTATCTTTGCCCACACCATCCATTAACTTAAGTAATTGTTCTTTCAGCTTTGATACTTACCCTATTTAGAGAGAACAACAATCTTATATTTTTTCCCCTCAGTTTTCATTTTTCTGGGCTACAAAACCCAGCTCTTTTACTGCCTTCCACTAAAGCAGGCCCTTCACTCTCCTGGGTTTTATTGCACCTCTTTGTGGTCATTAAGCTTCCCTGAGTGGGAACGACCAAAAGTGCATATGATATCTCAAAGGGGATTCCTTACTCCCCTCTGCAATGACAGTAATGTTTCCCTTTTTGTAATGGAGATGTTGTCTCTGGTGCATTCTAGGAACATCTTCATCATCTTTATGTCCATATCACACAGGGGTAGCTAGAAATACTCCAGAAAGCTCTGTGTGAGGTGGTGTCAAAACTGAAAAGGATACTGGAAGTGACCACTCACATTTCCACGGGAAGCTCTGTACAGCTTCAGTGAGTCAGGATCAACTGGCCTTGCATTAAATACAAATATTGCATCTGCTAGTCTTCAGTCATACAGCCTCATCCTATAAATCATCATCCCATATAGCATAGTAAGCATGTCAGAATGCAATTGCATCATGAACCTTGGATGTGCAGGTGTGTGGCTGACTTTGTGTCGTACGATCAGAAATTGCACAGTTGCTGAAGGTCCAGAGCTTTTCCACACTCGGGTCCCTGAGATAATTCAGCAGCTGACTTTGCTCTCTGGATTTATAGGAATGCAGCCTTGTGACCTGAGACCAACCCCAAATTTCCTGTGGTTTAACCTTATCCTGTGATCCCCTAACTGCTTAGCAGAGCCTGTCTAAAACACTGGCACCTTTGACTGTTATCTTTGATTATTTGGACCTGAACCCAACTCTCTGGCTGAGTTCCTGGCCTATCCTCAGACCTGCTTTAGCACCAGCCTTGTCTGGTGATCTGGTCTCCTGGCAGAGCCTGGGTTTTGTCTCAGGTCCTGCCCTGCCCTGCCCTGCTGTCAGGCTGCCTCCTGGAGCCCCATCCCATTCTCCATTTTGTCTCCCACCTTCCATCAGCTAAGTATATCAGCAATATTAGTAACTTTGTTGGCTGTTCTTCTACCTCCTCATGGTTTCTTATTTGTTGCTGCAACCTCCTAACACTCTGTTTTTCTGTACCAGGACTGAAGCTCATAAAAGTCCTCCCATCTGCCTTGTATCTCAAACAGCTTCTTCACAACTACCAGGGCCTTGGTCCCAGAGATCCATAACACAGTAACTCCTGTGGAAAACATGTATTTTTTCAGTGTCTCCAGATCTGACCAAGTGAGAAAAATCTATCTTGGCCAGAGAAATACACCCTAAATGTCAGCTGTGAGGTTTGCATGAGGACAGAGAAATAATTCAGCCATCATTGTGGAAACAATGCCCACAAAAGAATTAGTAACTCGGGAAGAAACTTGTGCTTGGGAAGAACAAGATGGACCAGATATGATGAAATTTGCCACAAAACTGAATTAATGCTTATTAATGGAAAGAGAGAGAGAAAATACAGCAGAAACACAATAGCTCTGGAGAAACAAAGGAGACAATAAACTAGCTTCTGCTTTGAAAACAGAGATGCTGAGAAATGTTCCAAAACACTGAGTTGAAATGAGGCTATTCTGAGGTTTTCTAAAACAGCCACTGGCTTTACTGCATGTCAGTAATCTTTCCAGCTAATGTTCTGCAGACTCTCAGCGATCCCTGGCACTTTCAGAAGCTCCCAAAAGGCAACTGTGGTCAGCATATTTTAATTAGCCATATGCATTTTTGGAGTTTATAACTTGAAGAAGATTGAAAACCACAGTGGACAACCTATATGAATGTGCAGCAAGATTTTTTGAGTTTATGATATATTTTTTCTTTAGTGTTTAGTACTCTTAATAATGAAAATTTGAAAACACATCTATATATGACACCAATGTAAATAATTCTTCTACACTATGGCCATACTTACTAAGCAGTCTCCTGTTTTAACTGATGATTTCAAAGACCTCTGCCATGAACTGGAGTGGACTCTCCCTGAAGAACCTTTTAATCTAGTTTGGCTCCTATTGCACTTGCCTAAGTAAACTCATAATTCCAGTTGAGTGAAAGCATCAGCGAGAAGTTCTGATCTGAAAATCACTCACACACATTTCCTTCAAACAACACACCTACTATTGATGCAAAAACACTCCAACATAGCAGAGGTGGAAAATGTTTCTAATCCCCCTCTGCACTCAAAATTACTGATTGCTAGAATATCCAAATGGCAAAGCAAGCTGGGCATGAAGATGATGTCACAAAGAAAGTACTGAAAATAAGTAATTCAGTTTTACAATTACAGTTCTACAGAACTGATATTATTTTCCGATTTTCTTTGAAACAATACATCAAACAGTGTACACATATGGACTTCAAGTTGGAAGTTTTTGTCAGACCTGAAAAAACTCCTGAAAAATTTCAAAATTTATAATACTACTCATTATTTGCTTTGGATTCAGAGAACAGAGATTTTCAAAGGAGCTCAGCCTGTTTGGGTGTATTTGCTTGGTAGCCAAGCAAATCTGGAGCTGAGAGGCAATTCAGCTGTGGCCTATAAATATATTGCAGACTACACACTAGGGGAGAAGAAAAGCTTCTCATGAATATGTTTATGCTGGAAATTAGAAGGTTACTCAGTCCTCACAGCAATGATGCTTTGGAACAACCTTTCACTGGAGAAATGAGGCAAAGCCATTTTAAGTGGCTTCTTGATTAGCTGCAGGGATGATCCTGTGGTTGCCTGTGACAAGAAATGACAGCGTTTGGGTCTCTGGATGGGCTCCTTTTCAAAACATGCCCATACTTGTCACGGTGGGAACTCTGGATGCTGAGTGTTTTGAAAAATCTGGCTTTTACTACATGTCTGAAAATGAGCAGAGGCCATTCATAAATATCCATGATGGTGGAGCTCTTCAAATCTCCTTTTCATGTGGTATTAACATGAGACCTCTGGAAGGTAAGAGACACTTGATCACAGGCTCCAGGTTTATTTGAATAAAACGTTATGAAGAATTTTCTTTAAAAGCCTAATAAATTCAGCATAAACACACAAAAGGTATCTTACTCAGACTTGCAAGAAGTTATGATACAACCCCTTCCAATTACCAGTTTATTATAGGGTATAATCTTCATGCTGCACACTGCCTTATGCAAGCCATGCTGATATTCCAGGAGTGTGCTAGGAGTTGCCACGACCACACATTTCAGAGAGAATGAAGGTAATTATGGTATTCCAGGAGATGGGTGGCACCCTCTTGCCCAAGGGCACTCCAAGGCTAAACCCTATCAGCTACATCGTGCCCAGGAGGAGCACTTAGGGTGACATAGGGTGGAAAACAATGTGGAACTGCAGGGTGCAGACAAGGTGCAACTGCACCAAGCCAAAAGTGAGCTTTGCTTTGCTTACTTTTCTTGTCATAAAACTAGATTAAATTGATCAAACCTGACAACTGCAGTAGTTCTTCCTTTTGTTTTCCTTCAGCCTTTCTTGTCTCTTTGCTTCTTTGGAGTTTGGATTTGGCTCATGGACTCTTGGTGGCCATGATCACAGATTGGTTTGGGTTATGTGTTCTGGACCTCACTAACACTGCATCATTGCATTTCCTCCCTTGTGAGATGCTTTTGATTAGCTGCCTGAAATACAGGTTTCACAAGGAACTCCTGTGGCACAGAAGTTTGTCTGGCAAAACTAATTGAGGAGAAATGGCCCAATTAAGAAACTCATTGTATTTTTCCATTTCTAATGGCAAACTCTGCAACAATTTATGTCCTGTAGGAGGAATTTGCAGACTTAGAAAAGGTCCTCGTTATTTTTTGAGCTGACAAGCAGTGCAATTCATGCAATCATCTATGCTTGGCAGTCCCCAGAACCAAATGCTGCAGAGAGAAAGGGTAAGAGTTGTGCAAAGCCTTCAACAAAAGCACAGCTCATTCTCAGCTTCTTCAGTTAATGACCAGCTTTCAGCTGACCTGTGCATGCCTACCCATGTAGCTGAAAGCATTATGGACATCATTGTTTCATGTAGCAAACCAGAATGAAACCCAGGTCAGCCCCACCATAGCTCAGCAACAGCTTTAAACATAATTTCTCAGCTTCATTTAAAACAGAAAGCCCAAGAGTGCTTCAGGGATTATTCTTTTAAGAATCCACTTTCTCAGTGAAAGCTCATAAGCAACAGAGGAACATACACAGAGCTTGCTCAAAACATCAGCTCTGAAAAACATTTGGTTGTGTCTCTGCTAGTAGTTTCCCCTAGCAGGAATGTTTTCCTGGATCCTGCCATTTAAATGTCTCCTGCTGGCAGCCAGTTTGAACCCCCAGGCCTTCAATCCACGAGCTCAGTAGCAATGTCCTTCCACTCCTTAAAGTTCTCAGCCGAGAATTCTCCAAAGGAGAGGATACACCTAAAATAAATATAATAATATAATAAAACATGGAGTTTTTCCAGTTAAACCATTACAGGCACCAAAATCTGCCCGTCCCAAACACACACAAAAAATATTCTTACAAGGTAAATTCTCTCCTTTGACAAGTAAACAGGCAATCAAGACAAAGAGGTCAGCTGTTGCCCAAATCCGGCTGGGCAACATCTAGAGCCATGGCCCAGAGGATTTACTGGTCTTTTAAGAATATATTTCCTTCAAATAAGCTCTATTGTTAAAAGGGAAAGAAGATACATTGAAGTTGTTACCTGCAGGAATACTCAACCTTTATAAACCTTAGCCTTATCCTTAGCCTTATCCAGTATCTTCTGGGTAAGACTTTTCCAGACCCTGTAGCACTTCGGCATGATTGTACTTTGTAGAAAGGTACAAAAAAAGACCTTGGCAGTCTTTTCCAACCTTAATGATTCTATAAGGATTCTATGAGCACTTGTGACATGATCGTGGAAATGCAGTTGAAAGCTACTGGTTTATTTTCCATACATGATTCATTTGTATTGCCTTCATCATATCCCATTAGTAAAGCAAAAAATTCCTACTTCTCTGTAGGAGTCGATAGTTGACACCTTTCCTTCTTCCTCCTCCAGTTATTTAACTATGCAAGTTGATCTAATGACTTGCTGCTACCAAAAATCTCACTATTTGCTCCCTAGCCCATGGCTGCACCACCCACCCCTTCATTTTGCAGTAACATACCTTCCTGAAAGCCAGTTTGTCTCATTAAATCCCCTCCTCCATTTTTGTTGTTTGTTTTCTCCCATTTTATTGGATTAAATGAGCTCACTGTAGTTAGCCAAGCAGCACAAACTGCACAAAGCTGGCAGCTTTCTGGGCAGAAAGAGAATTCCCAATTTCCATGAGCAGTGAGCCAGTAACGTGGCTCATTGCATCTCGAAAAAACACCGAGCCCACAGAGCAGTCAGGGAACCTCCCTCGTGCACAGCCTAAAACCAGATTAGCTGAGCCCCTGCTAAAGGCCCTGGAATCCACACTGACTTTGCACAAAGAGACTCACGCCATCAGTGTCGCCAGCTCATCTGCTCAGGCAGCATCCTTCAACAGCAAAGTGGCAAGATGTGAACACTGCCACAAGCACTGATGCAGTGATCATCCAAGGGCAACCCTGGAGGGTGCACAGCTACTGCTGAGGATTGCAGAGAAAACCAATAGGCACCAGGTTTATCAAGTAGGAGTGGTATCCACACAAAGAACTTTATTTTAATCAATACAGCAATGAAAAAGCAAACTTTTAAAGGAGGGGGGGGAAAAAGAAGAGAGCTTTATGTCTGTATGTTTAATAAAAACACTTGCTCTAAGACAAAAATCATTTACATTCTGATAACTCACATTCAAAAATAGAGAAAGGCATCAGGGCATAACATTCAAATGAATACCTAGTAAAAGCAATAATGTATTTGTATTAATAATCAAGAATGTACCACTGCAATCATTAATCTTGGATCTGTGTATACAAATGTCATCTCCTACACAGCAATAACTGAAGACAGATACACCATTAGGAGCACAGACACTGATTTCTGTTAAATTAAAAAAAGTAGGACTTGTACTTAAAAATCATCTCCAAACTGGTATCACAGAAAAACCACTCTGAGTGGCAAACAACAAAAAATAAACACTGAAATAACTAAAGAAAACTAGTTTGAAAAGAAATTCAGTTAACAAATAGGAATCACGATGCAGGATTACCTCTCCTCCAAATATCCACTTGATTATTTTGCTCCAAGGTACATAACACAGCACACAGAAGAGTTATTCTACTTTAGTATAGTACTAAAATGCAGGCTTTTGCCATTTGGTCCATTTACATTTTGTTCATTATTTTAGCCTGCCGTATTGGAAAGAAAAGTTGTGTCTCTCAATCTTTGGATACAAAAATCAGAGAAATGACATTCGTCAGCATAAAAGCAAATTTTTGAGAAACCTGTGCATTTCTTCTTCTTTTTTTGGGGTTTTTTTTTTTTTTGGTTAAGCACATTTATTGTATTACTTTCAGTCATGCAAAAACTGTGAATTAATCCCATTCCAGATGAGAATTTTACCATTAAATTTAAATAGTCAGTTTATCAGACTACAGAACAAAGGAAAAAAGCTTAATCCACATAATATCTTGCTACTGAACTCTATTCAGTTAGTCAAATTACACTAACCTTACATATTTGCATTCTTAGAGATGCAGGCATAACAATTCATTCAGAAAAAGACATTTAAAATAGAACAGATCTGATAACTATACTTACTCATTTTTACATTAGAGGCTCAAACATTTATAAAACTACATGTATCCTCGAGAGAACACAAACACTAAATTGTTTAAACAAACTACAAGTAACCACTGCAGACCCAACAGTAATATCAAAGAAAAATTAATAATATTATTACGGTATCAATCCTTATTTTTCCTAAAAATTCAAGTGCAAATCACAAGTTGCAATTCAAATGTGTAGAGAGTTTGAAATGAGTAAAACAATTCAGGTGTATAACACTACTAATATTCTGTGTTAGTCACATAATATTCAAATAGTGACTGGAAATTCAATTAGGGGAAATTTTTTTTAGTGAAGGGGAGATAAAGTCGATGGTGTTGTGTCTCTGAAGGAGGAGGAAGAATCCTCCAACAAACATTCTGTCATTGCCAAATTGTGCCTTAGGCACTGTACTCAATTAGGTCGGTTTTGGCAAGTAGATTTGCAAAGCAATCACCTGTACAATCACAAACAAAATCTATTCACACTCTGAAGGTATGCAGCCTTCAATCAACATCTCCTAGTATGTTATGGAACAAACATATTACTCTTGTAGCAATAGGCACAGAAGACATGTCCAAAGTCTCCCACCTCCACACCAATGCTTTAGTTTTTAAAGCAGAATCTGTATTTCCCAAATTTGATACTCATTCTCATGACTCTATAGGGCAACTATCACCTATTGTATTATGTTAACTTGACATATTCTACAGTAGAATCAGATGTATTCGTGAAAAATCCAGTTTGCAAAGATTACAAATGTATCAAGCTGCCAGTAAACAGTTCCTATATCTACATATGACGGTGCAAGTTAGCAGTGTCATAAAGGCACTTGTCTCTCACAGACAGTACTGTCTTCTCTAATCAGTCAAAAATAGATCTTAAAAATATCTATTGTAACATCCAAAATGGTTTTTACTCCTTAAAGTGGTGCAAATCATAATCTATAGAACAAAAATTCATCAGTTCATCCTGAAAGAGCTGAGTGCAAATTATCTGTAATTGAATATATCTTTACACTTAATTCATTTTAATGCCATGCTCTCAAAAAAGCCAAAAAACATGCTATAGTAGAAATGTGATTGGCACTAGTAGCCACAAAAAAAAAGGTAGGTGAACACAATAGTACAAGCAAGCTTATTTATGAAGCTACTAAAACGATTAAGTGAATGAGTTGCAAAGAGAGACATTTGCCACAACTCTTTCCAAGACATGCTTGAAGCCACACCTGACCATGTAGCACACACTTACATCATTAGGGACATCTTTATAGCTGGCTACCTAATTTTACAAAAATAATTCCAAAATGCACATTTCACTTAAAAGTGAACTCTGTTTCTGTTTTTGCCAAATGTGAAAACCAGATGCAACAGCAGAGCTTAAAAGGACACCTAGGCAGCCACGAAATAAAGTTCAGTGCAGTGTTCAAGGGTTTATGGATGGCAGCTTGAAATCCTCAAAATCCCCTTTATCTGTTCAGTACAAACGTACAGATATTCCTCTTCAAGTCTCAGTACCTTAAAGCAGTAACTCGAAAGAATTTCCACCAACAAAAGACCTGGTTTTGCAAATCAAAAGGCTCAGGTATTTCAAAATTGACATAATTTGCTTTGTCTATGTAAATGCTAATTTGCAGCTGGCATTATAGCTCTGTTAACAGAGAAATCTAGATAGTATGATGGATGGAATAAATCAAGTAAATCCAAAAGCCAGCAGGCTTTTTGCCCTTAGTACTTTACGTTGTAACAGCACATTAAGAGCACATCCAGACTGCTGTGAAGTTGCTGGATGGAGCCTCATGCCTGAATACTAATTTTCATGTCCTGTCTTCTTAAATAGTTTTGCCAGTACTATACCATAAGGAAGTTTCAGTGTCTTTGAAAAACCTGCATTCACTGAACATTGCACAAGGCTACTGAAACAAAAACAAGGAAGAAAAAAAATAAAAAATAAAAGAAGCTATTTGATCAAGTATTAAGCTATTCCTTCAGAGAATTGCACTTCTTTGCTAATAGCAGTGACCAGAATTGCTGATGGTGTACTGACAGTTGCCATGGCAAGTGGGTGACTGCGTGGGATAGCAGACATATAGCCAAGTCAACTGCTTATGCAATCTCCATGATTTCTGCAAGCACAGAATACTTTATTATGTGCTGTCAATGATCTTCATAAAGTGCCAAAGGGAAAAATGTTCATCTGTGTCAGACCATGGCTGTTTCAGTACTCCCATTCATCTGTTTTCATGTCCAGATAGTAAAGAATATTCTGGGCAAGCTTTACTGCCTGCTTCCTGGCAGCCTTACACCGCTCGTCACCTTGAGGATCAACAGCATCCAGGGCTAGAAGTTGTTTTGTAAGAAGTTCTTCCAGTCTCATGTAATTTTTATCTGTTCTGTTTCCATCAAATGAAATCACCTCTTGCTGAATTTGAGACAAGTTTCCAAGAACAGTCCAAACTGCTTTATGAGACTGATGTTCGGCAGCAGTTTGCTCTGGATACATTTGCCTTTTTTCCAGTGCTTCCTTCAAATCAATATATGTTATAAGAGTCTGAACTTCAATTACTGCTCTTCTCCTGGCCTCTCTAATACAGGGATTTTTTCCTGGACTCACTTCATCTAGCTGGGCAATTAATCCCTGCAATTCTGCTTTGGATCCCAGATACAAATCAGAAGCATTCTCAGTTTTTAAAAGTAAAGAATTAACTTCCTTCATCTTCTTGCGGATCTCTTCTATTTTTAGAATGGACTGATTTTGTGCCAAATCATAAGCGTGAGTAGAATTTGCTTCTTCATCCAAGTCCAGGTATTTCTGCAATTTATTGATCTCTTCTACTACTTCTTTTCTGTAATTTCTTATTTCTGTGCGACCGCAGACATCTAAAGCATCCAAATCAGCAATGAGGCCTGTGAGCACACAGGACAGATGCCTGCAGGTATCATTACTACTCACTCCCATTAGAAGTGCAATAAGGGTTCCTCTGGCTTTGTTCACCTCACACATTACAGAGTTAATTTTGGAGACAGAAGGATGTGCATCATTAGAGAGCGGCAGGGACAGCTGTTGCTTTACACCACTCTCTATAATCTCCTGGACAGCACATACCTTTGTCAGAGTGCGGTATCTTGCTTTGCGTAGAGAAACTTTCCCTCCAGTTTTCACCTGGGTAAGCCTCAATACAATATCCTGAATTCCTTCTTCAAATTCATCACTTATACAGTTTCCTCCTTTGTAAAAAGGTGTGATCTCGCGTTCCACAAGTGATTGTGCCTCCTTGAATAAAGCCTCTATTTCCAGTCTGCGCGGATGGTTTGCATTTTGTTCCAGTTCCTTCAACAGCCTCTCGGTTTCCTGGGCAGCTCGCTTTCTGGCTTGCTGAATATCCCCCTTCCCTTCGGTGTCTACAGAATCTATTTCAAAAAGCTGTTTAGTAAGGCTCCTTTCCAATTTCTTGTAATCTCGGTCGGTAGACAGACCGCTGAATACAGCCACTTGCTGTTCAATCTCTTTGACTTCTTTCTGTATTTCATGTAACCGTTTTATGGATGGGTGTTGGTTACCCATATCCATTCCTCTTCTCTCGTCCAGCTCCAGATGAACTACAAGGAAAATGAGAACAAGACTTGTTTAAGTGCTACACGAGCACACGTTGCAACTTTTATATTCTGAAACATTTCTGCATGACAGCTATTTTAAGTATCTTAACCAATACGAATAAACCACTTGGCTGATATTTCACAGCCCTTTAATTTTTTACACCTTTCTCCCGGTCGGGCCGCAGGGGCGATGCTTTGGTTGTCATACGCCCAGTTCTCTGCTGTTCACCCAAAGCCTTCCCCCACCTGCTCTGCAGCTGAAGCCGCCGCAGAACAAACAGGGCACCCGAAGCCCAGGGGAGAACTCGGAGCGGGGCGAGAACAGCGGCCGAACCCGGCTGCCCTCGGGTGCCTCAACCCCAGGGCAGCGCCGCCTTCCCCGCACATACCTCGCTCCCCCTCATCACTCGCCGCCCCAGGCTCCTCCATGGTCGCAACCTCTCGCCTCCCCCGCGGTGGGGCCCGGCGCGGCACGAAGAGGAAATGACACCGGGCCACCGCCGAGGCACCTGCGAGAGGTTCGTCCCCACCGTCCCCACCGGCCCCGCGGCGAACCCGCGCGGCATCCCCACCCCGCCTCACTCGGTCTGTCACTCACCCGCCGCCCGGCCCAGGACCCGCTGCCCGGCCCGGCGCTGCGCCACGGGCCGAGCGCCTCGNGCCTCCTCCGCCGGCGGCCGCGCGGCTGAACGCGGGGAGCGGCCGGACAGCGCGGTAAAGCTGGGCGGGGGGTGGCAGCTTCTGCGGGGGCCGCGGGGAAAGCCTCGGGGACCGCCGCCCTCGCTGAGCCCTGAGAGGGGAGCGCCCCCGCTGCCCCCCGGTAACGTCGGCGGGGCGGGGGCGGCCGGCAGCAATCCGCGTTCCCTGCGGCCTCTGGTTTTTGGTGTGTTTGTCGAGGCCCCCGGTGTTCGTTGTTGGAGGGACGCTGACTTACGAGCTGTCAGGTAACGCCAGGTGTTCCCGAAGCCGGCTGGGGCAGGCACACGCCTGTGTGAGGGCTCGTGGATGCAGGAAGAACGACGGGCTTAGGAAAACTCAGAATCGTAGAATCGTAAAATATGTTGAATTTCAGGGGACTCACAGTCAAGCTCCTGGCTCTGCCCAGAACAGCCCGAGGAATCGCACCATGTGCCTGAGAGGGTTGTCCAAAAGCTCCTTGAGCTTTTCAGGCTTGGGGCCGCGACCCTTTCCCTGGGGATCCTGTTCCAGTGACCATCAGCCCTCTGGGCGGAGAGCCCTTAATATCCAACCTAAACCTCCCCTGACACAACTTCACGCTGTTCCCTCGGGTCCTGCCACTGGTCACCAGAGGGCAGAGATCAGCGCCATAAAAAACTTGCATACTTGCTAATTCTCTCCGTGAAATACTTTAATAGAGTATCCGTAATAGAAAAAGGAAAAAAAAAAAAAGTTGTTTTAAAAAAATACCCCTATGATTCGTGCCTATGGTAAAAGAATTACATGTATCTTCTCTGTCGTGCATTTTTAAGTAGAAGTAATTGTAAATGTACAGTGTTGGTTTTGGTCACAGTAAATAAATGTGCTTTATTTCTGAACTTGCTATGTTTGTATGCTTTAAGGTTCCATGGCGTTTGGGATTTTATTCCAAATCGAGACGTTCTTCAGGAATTCCGCTGCAGTGCTGATAACGCGTGGTGTCTGTGTTCCCCAGGGCCTGGGTTTCCGCCCCCCCGCGCACTCGCACAGCGACTGGATCGGGCCCCCGGACAAGCACTCCAACCTGCGCCCCGTCATCTTCTACGCGCCCCCCGACGAGTCGGCGCTGGAGCGGCGGCTGCGGGAGGCGCGGCAGGAGGCCCAGGCCAGCAACCAGCGCTTCTGGGCACGGCACAACCGCGCCTTCCGCCAGGTGAGCCCGGCGGCCTCGCACCCGCTGCTGCTGCTGCTGCTCAGCGCCCGCCTGCCTGCCCGAAACTGGGGGGGCTTGGCCTCTCTGAGGTGGGGCTCAGTTCTGCCTGCTGTTAATGCGCTCAGGGTCACGGTGGAAATGATGTTTTTGCCGTTCATTTCTTTAAATGGTGCACAAAACTAAAAATCCCACACATTTTATTGCTGTTTAGTGGCATAGAATATTTGCTTTTTTCCTGTCTTGCACTGAAAGTTTAAAGTCATAGCTGCCCTACACGCAAGACCTGTCTGTGACTAGAGCAGCTGTTGCAAATGATTCAATGGCTGCCTTTTCTCTTGTCGTAAGTGAGAGAAATTTGGTGTAATTACTAGGACTAAATGAGGTTAAATGATATGTCCCATTTCACTGGCAGTGTATCCCAGCAAGGCTAAAGTGAGTCTGTCTTCTTTCCTGATTTTAGCATCTTCAACCCGTGTGGCATTTTTTGGAAGAACAGTAATATTTCAGTAATTCACCATCATTTATGATGTTGAACATTGTATTCTCTCAAAACTTGCAAAGATCCCAGAAAAAAAATGAAGCTTGTTTGTTTTTAGTTCCACAGAACTGCTTTTTACTGTAAAACTTATACACAAATGATTATTGTGCTTCCATCTAAATAATTTTACCTTTTTTAGGCTGCATGTTTTTCTCTATGCTCAAAATCTCAGTTATACAGTACAGCTCATTTGTATAGTTTGTCTTATAAGCTGAAAAGTTTGAATCCTGTCAAACAACACTGACATTCGGCTGTAGCTTTACTCCACAAATCAGTTTTGTCATATCAGTAGGACACTTGCATGAATTAATTGATGCATGCAAGTAGCAGGATCTAAGTGACAACGTTACAAGTTTAACTAACTCACTGGATTAAGTAAAGTGTTTAGTTGACACTTCCAACGATAACGAGTATTTCTAGTTATTTCAGAGGGTGTTAAACACCACATTGCTGTGTAATTAAAAACAATGGTGAACTTCAAGGGCTGACTACATCTGATTCTAATGTGGAAAAACATGTTTTAGGAAAAAGAAGAATTTATTTATTCAAGACTGAAAGCCAAGGGTCTGGAAGTGAGAGATGAATCAGGTTAGTGAGATCTTTGTTAATAATTTAAAATGAATTCTGTTTAACTATGAATTTTGTTAGTTTATGTTCTTTGCGTTCTGTCACAAGTAAGTCTTAAGTCACAAGAATTGTTTTCCAGAGTGTGATAAAAAAAGAGAGGAGGAGCTTTTCAGGATCTGTTGCACTGTTCTCCCCCTAATTCCTTCCCTGCGGCCAGAGGGAATGTGCTGAAATCCTGGCCCAGTGATGTAATAGTCGTGTAGCCTAAGGAGGAAGGGGCTTTTTACTTTAACACCTCCTAACCCAGTGAGCTGGCTGAGATAAACATGCAGAGCATTTGCCTCAAGTTCCTGTTATGGTTGGGTGGATAAATTCCCAGTCTTTGGCTTCAGGTTCATGGTGTATGCAGTGATTACAGTATTTTTCCTTGAGGGAGAGTAAGACAGCTGCCTGGGAGAAGGCAGCTGCTATCTGCCTGTCTCTGCCTGAGCACAGTTGCTGCAAAATAGTTGTCTCTCTAGTTCATTATGTGAAAATGAAAACAAAATGCCTTCATAATAATAGTGAATTGGGCATTGTAGTATGAGGTTGAACACTTTGTTCACAAAATAATGATATGCTTGAGTTTAGTGAAGCATCTGCTCTGATGTTCTGTATGTCACAGACCATTATTTTTCTTTTCTGTTTGTATCCTGGTGATCAGTGTGTGGTTGAGAAATAATTTTAATTAAGTTCTATGTTGTTTCAAAACCACTTCTTTTATATTGCTATTTTGATTTTTTTGTTTTGTTTTTATACCCTAGAAGTAAAAGAGAGTGACCATGTACTTCCATTAAAAATTAAATTATATCAGCTGCATGCTTTGGTTGACTGTTGTATAACAGATCTGTGACTGTATATAAAAATAAAAATATACATGAGCAGTTGGAACAAAACTAACTTTTCTACATAATGAATCAGTTTTGCTGATACCAGTATGAAGAAACAAATTAACCATAGGTGTTAAGCTGGCAACCTTCAAATGATTTTAGAGTTAATTTATCTCATAGTATGTTAATCCATTGTAGTATGTTTGTTTTGTAAATAATGACAAATAATATCAATCAATAATTTACATTTCTGTGATCAGTTTCAATAGCCTTAAAGTGCATTTTGGAACAGTAACAAGTTGAATATTGCAATTCCATCTTCCTCATCATATCCGTGTTCCCTGGGGCATTCAAATTTGACTGTCATTTTAAGGACACTTTGTGCCAGAAGGTTTGTGTAGGAATTGTCTGGTAGAGTTGAGAATATTTGCTGGTTCTCAGGGTTAGACATTTGTGCTGTAGCCACAGGTCTTCCCATTCTTCCTTTTATATTCTAGTTATGAGTCACATATCACCTTTTGTGTTTGCTTCTTCTCAAAATAATTGCCTACTAGATTGTTTAGAAGTCTGCAGAACATAAACTCTTTGCCTGAAGTTACTTGAAATTTATCAACAGTAAGTAACAGAAAAAAATGTACATCTGAAGATACCATTTGTGGATATTGCTCTTTTGATATTTATGGACTTGCTTTATGGGGGGAAATTAAGTTACTAAATGCTCTTATTGGTACTGTTAAGGCTTCAGCGCTGTGAGAAATTATTTTATTCAAAGGATAGATATTGCTAGATGTATGTACCTTTTCATAGGGGTTCACTAGTTCCCTAAATAGTGTTAAGAGCTGATAAACTTTATCACTTCTACAAGTAATAGGGGTTTAAGGAATATACCGGCTTCAAGATGATCAGTGTTTTTAATCTGCTGTGCTCCCTTGATAAGTTTTAAAAAGTTGAAAGATAAAGGCATATTAACTTGTTCAGGGTTACACAGAAAGCTTGTAGGAGCAAGGAGTCAGACCTAGCATCTGAACCCAGTGGTCTAATCCAGAGAATTGCCTTGACTTTGTTACACCAAAACCTATTTTCAGGTCAGAAAGCAACACTGAATGCAGAAGAAATGGCTGACTTTTACAAGGACTTTCTAAGTAAAAATTTACAAAAGCATTTGCAGTATAACAGGTATGTAGAAGGTATTTATGTTGACCATTATACATTACAGTCTAAGTGAAAGGTATAAGATCAAATATAAAATTTGAACTTTTTTTTCTGTAATTGGTAAAACAGCACAAATCCCTGTAATTTTTGAATATTTTTTTGATGCTGTTATTAGTATCTGACAGAAATTTGCATCATCATTTAAGTTCTGCTGCCACTTGTTGTTTTAGTGGAAAGATAAGCTCAAGTCTAAGATTTAAGGAGACAAGATCAGGCACATTTTATTATCTTAGGGCATGGATCTTTTCATGCTGCTAATTGAAACTGATAAATATGCAAATAAATCAGTTGAAAATTCTGTATAACAGATTCTAGCTGACTGTTAAATAAGGACTAGTAAATGTGATTTATCTCAAAGGGAGATTGTTTAATGGGGGTAATATTTAATAATCTTGGGTCTGTTATTTTTGCACAAGTATAGTAAAAATGTGATCAGCTTTGAGTTTGGTGAGGCATTAGTAAATTGATCACCTGAGCTCATCCTGGGTAGAACTTCAGCTACAGCTTGGTAAACCCACATCCAACTCTTCACAACATCTGAATGGTTTCAGTGTTACTGTTTGTACAATAACTCTATAAACTGGATTGGGAATCTGAAAGGGCTGAAAAATGACTTGGCAAACACACGTACCCCTGCAAGTAGCTGTGCACACTTGAAAAAGGGCTTGAAGTGAGGGAGGAATGGGAAGGTGGAGGAAGACAGCAGTTAATCCATGAATACTGACCACTGAATATGAAAGCACAACTCCAGTTTCCTCTCTGTAATGGATTGAGGGGTTATTAGGCAAAAAGGTGTCACGTGTGACTGGGTTCCTAATGGTGTAATGCTACTGACAATTCTGCCATCACTGCAACTGATCTATAACAAATGGTGGCTTAAATTTCTTCATATACATTGTGTATAAACAATGAAATACTATCCTGTAAGAACAATTTAACTATAATAAATATTTAAATACACACATCTTGTCTTGCCCACAAAGGGATAGAGGGGAACCTCACCATAATCCAAAGCAACAGGATGAAAAGATGGAAACTAAGAAGTAGGTTTTAGTGAAAGGATTGTCATTTAATTGCATATAACTGATAAGTGGGAATGCAAAGGGTTTATCTTAAAACTGGTCACCAGTTGCCTTTGTTGCAGTGACCTTATGGAAGTGTCCTGTCTTCACAGTAAGGTAATTCAGGCTCTGTGCTTAAACATGACCTTCCTTGCTGCTGACTTGTAAAACCAGGTTGTGTCAGCTGCATTGTTGTAGTTTCAAAGTGGAATCGTACAGCCCTAAAAACAGTAGGGCTTTTTACAGGCACTCTGATTTTGAGGGGTCATATTTATAAAAATCTGTTGATGCATTTAGCTGTATGTTCTTTTGCAGTATTGCCAGCTGGCCTGAAAACTAGCAGCCGAAGTGTTGCAACGTCTAAAATGTAGTTAAAATTGAAGCAATGACTGTGCATATTGAATATTTAGTTCAGGGTACTTAGACTGGAAATACAATTTAGTTTAGGAAAAAAATTTAAGAAGGATATAGGAAATTAAACATGAAAGGGGAAAAGAAACAGTTGCAATGTTAGCTTGATATTTTTATTTAACATGGCATTTGAAGGGGTAGCTCAGTGCTGCCTGTCAGTGTGAATTTGGCTACTATCCTTACTGAGAGGTTGGTATCTTAGGCTTATGTCAGATCTGTGCATGCAAGGTTTGCCCCAGATATCTCAAGAGAAGACCTAAATCCCAGTGTTCTACTTCTAGAATTCTACGTATCCTATTGCTTTCTGGGAGCATTTTACTACATGGGAGGAAGATCCTTGTTAGAAACTAGAAAAATAATTTGATATTGTTTTAATTTGTAACAGGGGCAAGAACTTGAAGCAAGTTCTCAGAGGTTAAAAAGGGCTGATGCCTGTGTATAATTTGAATTGGTTCCAGAAGCCATGCTTGATTCATAAAAATGAAATTATTTAAAGATATAAAGACTAACTTTGGCAATATTAAAGGCATTATCCTTAAAAGATATTGCCACAGAAAGATAATGTTTCCCGGATTGGGTTATACAATTAGTCTTTGAAGTGTGATTTGATTTTATTTTTTCCCACCCTTGTATGAGACCACCTCTGCCCTTTTCAACACATGCATCTTCATCCCCACACTAACATCTTACCTGAAGCACAACACTGTCAGGAAGTTAGTCCAATTAGCTTGGTGATCAGCTTTACTTCTGAAACACAAGACATGGTTTTAACTATTTTTTCTCACCTGATTTGAAATACAGTTGCTACCCTGTAATCCACATATAATCTGGTAAGGGATGTGGATATACACATAGACTTTTTCATAGGTTATTTAACTCTTATTAGACAGGAAAAGTGTTGCCACAAAGAACAGAAAATGTAGGTCATTGCTGAAATGTCATTTGCCAATGCCAACGGCTATTTCAATATAATTGTGTATCTTTTTCCTGTTCTTGTTCTGTGTTCTGATGATCTTCTTGGCTTTGGAATCCTAGAGATTGGTATAAACATAACTTTAGGATCACATTCCTCATGGGACAAGTAGCACTGGTGAGAGCTCTGAGGTGGCTTCGTCGGAGAAAGAAAAATGTAGAACAGTAATCACAGCTCCATGAAGAATGCAACACTGTTTGCTATAAACTTGTGGTTTATAGTAATATTCACAATCTGAATGGTTGATGCAATAATGACTTGAATTTGTTCCTAAACTATGTAAATAAAAGTCAACACTGGTCTTAATTTATAATCAGTGTGTAGATTTTCTTTATCCTTTATTCCAAGAATATCTAAAATATTTCTCCACCAAAACACAACCAAGAAAACTTAAAAACTGATCCTTGTTCATGTCAGATGGAATGGGTAATGACTATTTCTACTATAGAGTTATGGCTGCTAAATAACATGTGGTTCAGTGTGCTGTACCTGAACTCTGGTCTCAGAATGATGTCTCCACCAACTATATTAGTATATAAACACAAAAATGCTTCATTTTGCAGCAGTTGCCTGTCTGGGGCAGTAGCTATCCATAAGTAATACAAAATGGGTGAAGGAACAAGTTTGATTTGTAAGTATATATGCCATTTGTGAGTATATATACCGTCAATTTAGAATAATCCTCTCTTCAATGTGATTATATGCTATTTTTAATAAAGATTTAAGAGATTATTTCATCTAAGTGGTAATGCAATAGGATCTTCCTATATGTTGGGTTGTTGGTTTTTTTTTAATTAAGAGAAATGTGCCTCCCTTGGACAAAAGCTCCTCTGACCCATGATTGATAAAGATTTTAGTTGCTGAGCAATAAAACGAATGTGCTGCCAGTCATTTAATCTTGGTAGAAGACGAAGTTGGTAACTGCTGTATGGAGAACAACACTACTACCAGTATGCACTGCTTTCTTCTGGTTCATTTCTTTCAAAAAAATGTGCTGTTGTCACCAGTTTCTCCAATGCACTGAAAATTACTTGCCTGAGGGTGATTTTTATGGCCTCCAGGTAGGTAACATCAATTGGAACGAGGTTGGTTCAAGTGAAGTCCTAAAATGTTATGCCATGTATTTGAACTTTAAAAGAGGTCTCATTCCTCAGAATGTTCTCTCTGTCCATTTATACAGCTAAATTATTTTTTTAATCCAGTACCTACTCAGAGGATTCTGTTAAAAAGAATGTATGCTGTCAGATGAAGTGTTTTCCTAAAGCTGTGCTGTAGGGATGGTTCTGCTTTTGGAAACATCATCTCTGTAGCCATTGACCTATTTTTCATACCTAAACATGACATGATTTATTCGCAGACTTTTTCAACTGGAGCAAAAAGAGCTTTGTCCACATCAGCTATAATTCCTCTGCAAAATGAAATAAATATTACTGCTACAGTAGCAAATCACAGTGTTTCATATAACAATGATATATTAGTGGGGCCAAAATGGCCACTGAATAGTGGTTTTAAGTGTTCTGTTCTTAGTAAATGGAAACAGTCATTATTGGTGTTTGCTGAGATAATAACCAGCACTTTGAAAATATTTGTGAATGTTACACTGCATCAGTACTGTAAAGGGTATATATTTATTAAAAATGTACAAAATGCCATGTTTGGGAAAATAAATTTTTGAAATACACTACTGTGGGTATGTAATGTAATTCTTCAAGGATGTACAGTAAATCATATCATACGGTTTGTAAGCTTTGACCAAAATGTGAATGCACACATTAATAGATAGTTCTTATGTAAAACAATAATTAGATAATACCAGAAAGTATCCCAGAAGGGGAGAGACCAGAGCGCCAGTGGACTGGTGGTTAATGGCCATATGTTCTGGCAGCCTGTGTATAACATCCCTAAGGTAGTTTCACATATGCTTTAAATGGGTAGAGGTCAATCAAAAGCATTTTCATTTTCTGAGCTGCTCACTTCCATTAACACAAACATTTTTGTGTCTGCCTGCTGAACCAGACCAGGAAATTGATTCACTACTCGAACTAATCCAAGGAAAAAACTGTTTGATGTCAGATGTGTTAATGTGCCTCATCATGCAGATGCATGTTGTTTGGCATGGGGGAGCTGTGGGAATTCAAATGGAGTGTTTGGATTGTGCTTCAGTAAATTCACAGTTAAAACTGTTTTCTGAACATGTAATTTTAGTGTTGGTCAC
Source organism: Rhipidura dahli (assembly GCA_013399225.1). NCBI lineage: Eukaryota > Metazoa > Chordata > Aves > Passeriformes > Rhipiduridae > Rhipidura > Rhipidura dahli. The sequence goes on from VXAC01006317.1 coordinate 1,668,245, forward strand.
ACAAAAACAGTATCAGCATACAATGGATCATGCTAGGATTAAGCTGCAAGCTGCTTTGTCTTTTAGACACCTCCAGGGACAGTGACTCAACCACTTCCCTGAGCAGCCTGTTCTGCTGCCTGACAGCCCTTCTGGTGAAGAAATTTTTCCTAATATCTCATCTAAACTTCCCCTGGCACAACTTGCAGCTGTTTCCTCTCGTCCTGTTGTTGTTACTTGGGAGAAGAGACTGACTCTCACCTCTCCACAACCTTCTTTAGGGGAGCTGTAGAGAGCAATAATACTCCAGCACGTCCCTGTCCTTCCTGAATTGAGGGGCCCATAACTGGACACAGTGCCTGAGGTGTGGCCTCACCAGTGCTGAGTACAGGGGAATGGTCACTGCCCTGGTCCTGCTGGCCACACCATTGCTGGCAGAGGCTGGGATGCTACTGGCCTTGGCCACCTGGGCACACTGTTGCCTCATGTTCAGATACTGCTGACAGGACCTCCACTTGTCCTTGTTGACTCTCACCCCATTGGTCTTGGCCTATTGATCCAGCTTGTCCAGAGTCCTCCTGCCCTCCACCAGATCACACTCCTGCCCAGCTTGGTGACTGAGGGTGCCCTCAATCCCCTCATCCTGATTGTTGATAAAAATGTTAAACAGAACTGGCCCCAGCACTGATCCCTGGGGAACACCACTGGTGACTGGATGCCAGCTGGGTGCAGCACCACTGACCAGCACTCTGGGCTCAGCTATCCAGACAGTTTTTAACAGTGAAGAGTGCACCCATCCAAGCCATGAGCAGCCAGTTTCTCCAGGAGATTGCTGTGGGAAACAGTGTCAAAGGCTATACTGAAGTCTAGGAGACAACATCCATAGCCTTTCCCTCACCCTCTCTGCAGGTCATCTTGTCACAGAAGGAGATCGGATCAGTCAAGCAGGACCTTCCATGTGGTCATTCTCAGGCACTTCTGTGGTTTCTAACACATCAATATCCCTTGTGTCACTGCTGCCACATGGACCTCCATGCCCCATCTCCATCGAGACAGCAGATGAAAGGACCTCCCCAGCACACTATCCCTCAAACACTGGCATGTTGCCCCCAGGCTATCTCTAGGCCTGGTTTTATCCTTTCCCCCATTCAGATTCATTAGGATTCTGTGTGGAGTGCTGAGTCCCTTCATCTAAAACCTATTGAGGGAGTGAGGTATATATCTGTTAGGTAAGTGTTGAGGTCTGAGTTAAAATATCTAATAGAACCACTGTGAAAAGATGTTATTAAAAATAATCCATCTGAAATTTTGAATCTCATTACTAAAACCCACATGCATTTACTGAGATAATTACATTTTCTGAACAGCCACAAGCCGTATCATTTTCACCAGTGTTGCATTACTTTTGTTGGGTTTTTTTCTTGACTGAGAGCAACTGCAATAACACCAGCTGCTTTCAGATAATATTGATCATAAAACCTTTATGCATCAAAGGAAAGCCAAGGAGATGCCAAAGACTACTAAAAATAAAATTTTTATGAATACAAAAGCCTGCTACAGTAACTGAAGCTAGTGAAATAGATCAAAGAGTGACTTTTCTGTGCACATTTTCTGAGTATAGGAAAAATACAGGGGAGTGTTCTTATCATTTAAGTATTTAGCTAATCCTGTCAGAAGGAACAGCAGTATTTAATATTTAGTAGTGTCAGCATGTGCCTTTTTAGTCTCCCTGATGCACTCAGTAAGTCCATAATAAAGCAACAGTATTTTGGTAATATTCAAGTAGTTTTTGTTTGTATTGACTTGGGGTGGTTTTGTTCTGATAATATGTGTGGGGTTTTGCTATTCATTGAATTTCTCTATTGGAGCATTAATTTTGATAGAATATGAGAGGAGTAAGAGGAAGTGTCAAATGGGGATTGAGCCGCAGACTGACTAAAGGCTGGGTTAAAGTGATTGCAGCATCTTTATATATGATTAATAAAGACTGGTACTTCTTAAATAAGGAAGAGCTTTTCTCAATTTCATGATGAGATTTAAAAGCAGTGATAGCAGCTATGGAGGAGACAGCTTCTGTGTTTAACTGAATATTCTTGGGGATAATATTAAAATCTAATTCAAATCTCATATTTGCTATTTAGAAGCTTACCCTTCCTGGCCCCATTTCAAGTGGACTGTCCTGCTTGCAATTTTTAGCTTCCACTGTCACTAAGCAAGATTGGTACCCTACAGGGGTAATCAGATTTAGCCAAACAAGAAGTTAATTTACATCTTGTGCAGAGCCCACGGGCCAATCTTTTGCATAAAGACTGGAAGATTGAAATGTTTTCATGAGAGGATAATATATGCCTGGAACTGCAATATGCATGAATAACATTTTCATACTAAAAATTATATCCACTGATCACTGTAAACTGATTCGCAGAATAATAAACCCATAATTGAATATTCAAGTTCATTTTTCAAAAAAAAATAGTAAGGGAAACACAGCTCACTTTATTTCTTAACAGTTTATGTCTTCAGAAGAGTTTATAAATGCATGGAATGTAATCATCTTGAAGTTCATACTCATTAGTATTCATAATTATATAAATCACTTCTTTGTGCCTTGGCTTTGCATTCATTAATGGATTAAGATTTACCCAAGTATTGTGAGATTTACTTGACTGATACATTCAAACAGCAGATGCTGTGGAAGTGCAAAAGCAGTACATTTGGCTGGAAACAGTAAAGGCAAAAAAATACATGATCCCTTTTCAAGTATGATCTTACTCAGAAGTATTATTGTGTAGTGACTTACCTACCTTGGGGTGGTCCCAGGTGTGTTGTGACCAGGGCCTGAGACACCAGGAGGCAGCAAAAATGACTGTAGGCATCTCCTGAGGCTGCCCAGAGGCAATTAGCACCAGCCTAAGCCAGAGCAGCCCTGAAGCTACTGTGGTGGACCATGTCTGGCATGAGTTTCCAGCAGCCCCCCTGCCACTGAAGGCTCTGTGGCATTCAGCAGTGCTCTGTTCACACCGCTGCCTCAAAAGAACCCACTGATAGGATTCAGCTGCAGATTTGGCTGTGATACTTTCACCAGCTGAGCCAAAACACATTAACGGGCAAAACACAAGTTTCAGAATCATAAGAAATTCAGGTCACTATTCATATCTCATTGTAAAAGAACTTCCTGTTGACAAATTGTAAGAAATCCTTGCCATGGAAAAATTCTCATATGATGATTGGGGTGTAGCATACATTGGCTCTTTTTAAAGGGTTCCAGAAAAGCCACAGACTTTCATTTCTGGAATAACTTGAATAATTAGAAGTCTAAATTCTTGGGAGAGAGCAGAGGGGGTATGTGTTGTTTTACAAAACAGACTTTGTAGTTAAGGCTATTTAAGAAGACAAAATGCATGAATTTCAAATTTCGAAAGGGACTGACTTCCTTGATTGCTTTCCAAGTGATTGTATTATCGTGACATGTCATATAGAAAATGGCTGGTATGACACAGCATAAATATTCTGCAACAAACCAAATCAAGTCAGTTCTGACCTTAGTAGCTCTACAGTAAATACTCAGGTAGAAAACACTTATTTGTTCAAAATTGTATAAGAATGGAAGACAAAATGAAAACTAAGTTCCAATGAATATGTAAGAAAATGTCTTCTGAATTTATCAATCTTCTTTTCACATTTACCAAAATAGCATTTCACTTTTACTGTCATGTCTGGAAAACCTCCAGTTTCCTCAGGCCTCATGAAAAATTCCACCCTGGAAAAAAGAACAAAATACTAAGCTGACACATGAGTAAATAGCCACAGGTGCCAATTTGTGCCAAGGAAGAATTCCAGCTCACTTCAAAGAAAAAATCAGTTCTGCCATAGGATATTACAGAGCAACTTGAATTGACAAGAGATGCTCAAAATTAATCCATTTGCTGCCTCTTCCCTGGTGCTGCTTCTGCTGCTGGGGAAAAAAGGGGTCTATTCAGTGTGACACCTGAGGGCTTGCTGGGCATGTCTGAGTTACCACAATATCTCAGCCATAAATATGAGTACCACAGGACTGAGTAAAACAGGCTGGTGCTGGGACAATGTGGCTGAAGAGCTGCCACTGGGCAGAGCATGTTACCATCTCAGGAAGATTTTTCTCAGGCTTTTAAATCATGAGGTTCACTGTTTCTCTAAAAGCAGCAAAGCAACTTACTGTCTTGAGTCTATAATTTATAGGTATTATCAAACAGCCACTTAGCACTCAATGTTCAATTTCACATGTAATTAACAGTGTCATTTCAGCTTTCAGTGCTACTATATGTTTACATGTAAATTAGAAAAGCAATCTCACTTGTTTACAATGTGAGCTTTGGTTTTGGGCACTACCCAACACAGTTCATAACCAAAAATTCAAAGAGATAGTAAAAACGTGAAATTAATGTGAAAGATGGTTAAAACAGCATTCCAGCCTCCTTTGGCTGCAAAATGAGTGGGATGGGAAATGACAAATGTGTGAACCATCCTTTAAAGGAATTTAGAGTGCTTTCTGTATTGGTGCACAATAAACCTGGCAGCACCATTTTACAGTTATGTAGTTAATTACAAGGATGTGGGGCACATTAAACTGCTGCCCACAACGGAACCATTTACAGCGTAGATTTCTGGTCAGTGTTATACACTGGGGAAGGAAGATACTGTTATTCATCAGTCTATTCTGTGTGAGTCATGGCAGCTTTCAAACATATGGTGATGGTGTACTTTGGGGCCCTTCATCATGTAATATGAAGTGTAACACTGTGTAGGCAGCACATTTCACTTTCATGGCTAATTTATATTTTTCAGTTGTTCCCAGCTTTCTCTTAGTGTTTACTGAGGCATGTGTCAGTTCCTGTTTACAGCTTCTCTGTCTTCAATAGGTAGAGTTTGAGACAAAACTGCACTATATATGCCTTTGAAACAATTTCAATAGATTCAACAATTTCAATATATTTGAATTTCAGCTTTCATTAAAAATAAATATTATTTTAGATATTAAGGAATAATCTTATGTTAAAACACACAGATTCAAAACCTAAAGTACTGCATATGGCATGTTTCAGCAATTTCTCTGAACTTTCCCAGGATGCTGTAGTTAATTGGTGTGGCAGAGTGAACTGCTCTATGTAATCAAAACACCTCAAACAGTCCAGATGTTTTAGGTGAGAATGGTGTCATAAAGAACCATGGCAGCATGAATTTCTTCCTTCAAAAAAATTACTACAAGCTCTACTCTGAATTTTCCAATGCTGAGCTGGCCATTGAAGTCAAAGGCCAAGGAGTCCAGCTTTAAATTCCTATTTATAATTGTCCTCTAAAGCAAAACTGTAGCCTCAGAATGTCTGTAATGACCTACATACTAATGAGGTAACTGCCTTCTTAGCCAGTTGCTGCATAAATTACCTAAATTACCTAAATTGAATCTAGTCTTCCTGGCACAAGGAAAACCTTCAGAACATGATGTGATGCAGCAGTGTCTGCCAAACTTGTCAAATTAATAGCATCCCCTCACTGTTTTTTTAAACCTATACTGGTCAATAAAACACCAATACACAGATGTAGAAGGAATTGCTTTCTTCAGAAATAGACACCTACAAGACTACTTTCTAAGGCCTCTTTTCACATCCCCCAAATATAGGGGGTACACCGAGTGTGGGTAGGTTAGGTTAGAGATGGGCCCCATGGAGGTCTTGGGCAGAACTATCACGTGAAAGACAGGTGCTTGAGGTTGTCCAAATCACACTGGGAGCAGGGAGTAGTATAGGATTGAGAAGGCACAGAGTTGATTTTAAACCCTTCTCTCAAACTCTTCTCATCTGGGCTATTAGTCTTAGTTCTAGAGCTTTTGGAGGCTGTCCACAGGTTGAGTTTGTAAGGATATTTGCTCTCAGGTAAGTGACAGAAAAGCCTGCAGAGCTAATACACACCATCCATCCTGTAGGAGTGAATTATGCAATCATTTCACTGATGTTTTAAGTGTAAGCCTTGATACCAGTGGTGTACATATCTTGCTTTCTTCTGTAGCATTGTGAAGATACAGAAGAAATGAAGAGTGTGTCCATAGAATGCCTTTAAACTTAATACTTTTCAGTGGACTTATCTGTGAACAAGTAAGAAAATGTCTTGTTAAAACATTTAAAAATAAAGAATTCCAATAGAAAATATAGGAATTACAGCATCTGAAAATTAAGCAAAAGCTCCACAGTACATACTTGCTGTAGGAAGAAGGAGGCAATAAGGAGAGAGGACTCATATCCAAACCCTTGGGAATAAGATCATCTGTCCTTATCCTGCATCTGCTCTGTTTCCCAGGAGACAGGATGAGGAACAAAATATCTAGCACAGGCAGTTCTGTTTGCAATTGATTTTTAGAGTGACTCTGCCCTTCTCAGCCCCACGTCCTGTCTACCATCCATCTAGCCACAGGCATATTGGGAGAAGCCATTTTCTGTACAGACATAATTGGTCATTGGCACAGAAATGACAGAAACTATTGTCACACAGCAGAAACATTTCCATTTTACTTTCCCTTGGGGCAAACTGTATTACCATGAAGTCCCCAGTCCAGTGCAGCTGGGTACTGTCCCTGAAATACCCTCTTAACCAAGGCAAAAGCCAACAGTGAAAAGTGAATGTAAAATGGCCTCCCATAAAAAATGAAAAATTCCAATCAACCTGGGATGCCAAGTGAATTTGGTATAATTCCATATAGAGTATTAGCTAAGGAGAAGAGAAAAGCATCTAACAGAAGAAAGAGGTATAAAATTTTGGCAATTACTGTGCCATGTGCAGGAAAGGAATACATCAAGTGAAAGGGAGGTTAGTGATAAATCTGTCTTGGGAACAAGCATTTTGGATAGTGACCATGGCACAAACAATTGCAGCTCTTTAGGCTCAAGAAAGATCAAGCAAATAGGAGCAGAGAAGGGCAAATTGAACAATCAGGGAGATGTAGAATCTCATTTAAAGAGATTAAGATTTCAGTTTGTTGAGCCAAGCAAATTGATTGTCATGAGGGAAGAAAAGTGTGCAGAATCTGCTACATAGGAGAGTGGAGGAAGAGCAAGCCAAGAGACTTACCCAGGGAAGAATCTTCTTTTTCTACAATAATTTAATTAAACATATAAAAGAAAAGTGTTACCTGTGAGGACTTCCTTAGAAATGCCAACACATGGAGAAATGGGGCCAATCACTAGCCAGGGGAAAGAAACAGGAAAAAAATAACATAACTTGGCACAATATGTTTATGTAAATATTACCCTTGAGACTGCACTCTGGAGGAGTGATGTTCTTGGGCAGGAAGGGCAAGATGCCTGCTTGGTTTTCAATAGCCTTTGATAATTACATTTAGGAAAAGACCAGATTAGGTGGTTATCTGTAATGGCTTTTAGACTTCGGAGACTTAGTTGTCTTTCATCAGTAGGTGAAAATTTCTACTTAGGAAAGGTCACACACAGGCATAGACTGGCATTAGCATTTCTTGTGATTAGCTTATGCATGAGCTTTAATAAAAGGCAGCATCTGAAAAACCACAGCTTCCTTCTTCTCGGAATGTATGTAGGGACCTCAGTGAGAATACAGATAATAGATGTCCTATATCTGTGTGAGGAAGCACCAGTTTTCCTGGTGCTGAGATAGGTTTATGTTCTAGTCTGTGCCTCTGCCTGATGTTGATTGGAAAAAAAATTTGTGCTTTTCCTACATTTTCAAAGATTCGCTTCTCAAAATAAGAAAAATCTCATACTGCTTAATGAAATTATCCCAGATTTACACCGGTGTGTGACTGAAATTACAGTCACAGCCCTCACAGGTTGTTTGTTTTGCTTTGGGTTTTTTTTTTCAGGAAAAAGCATTTTTCATAATACAACTCAGGAGGATTTAATAACAAAAGGTTATCTAAAAGTCTCCCTTGCCAAGGATCCTACAATGACTACTGAGATTACCAAGGAAAGAGTCTCACCTAATCTAATTGCAAGTAATCTGACAGCCAAGCCTGATGAATTAGCAGATCTCTAAAGGAATGCTGACAAACCATATAAGTAATAAAGAGCTGGTGTTCTCAGAAAGGGAAGGGGATAATGGAAGCAGTAAGAAAGCAGGCACTTAGAAATCAGAAAAGGTGATCTTTTTTCCCCCCTGCTTTTACCTACCTATTTCTGGGTTTGTACAAAGACACATGATTTTGTGTTTGGAAGAGTCTGTTGTGTTTGTGGAATGAATTTTTTTCTTATCCATACTAGGCCTTATTCCAATACAGAGGTAAAAAAGGGAGCTGAGTCATAGTTGGGAAGTAAGGATATTGGAGGGTGAACAGAAGCACTGTACCACACACTGAATGTTATTATTCCACTAGTGACCAAGGCTGATATTCCACCAACAGCATGTTTTTTATTTCCTCTGGAGGATCTAATACACTTCTGCAATGGTTCAGTGGTAGGTGAATACAGAAATAAATGTAACTTCCTGTGACTCATATGCAGTGATTAATAACCCTCATAACCTTGAATGAGCAGCTGGAACCCCAAGAGAAAATAAACTCACTGAGAAGTGAGAGTATGGAGGAAGGAAAGGAGAAGCATAAATGGAATGTTACCTTCCTTCATGCATGAGCACTAGAAGTCATGCAGAATAAATATGGAGAAGAGAGTATTTCTAAGCTAGAAAGGTGCTGATAGTCAACCATCAGCTGACTATGAAACATTGAAACAAGTGAGGAAGAAAGTTGCTTCATCTTTCAATGAAATGAGAGGTATGACAGAAGTAAAGACAGAACAGAAATTGCTGGTGGAGCATAGTGAGTATGTAGTGGTGTCAACATTCCCTCGTAGAGGTGGGAACCTATTACTCGAATACAAGGAGTAAAAATACAAGTCTAATTATCATCACAAGCTCTCCTCTGTGAACCCTTACCTGTTCAGAATTTTGATGTTTAGAAATAGGATCCTGGAAAATACTGACAGTGTCTGTAAACTCATATAGCATAGAGTATCAGAACTTGTCAAAGGGTGCAATCCTTAGCTCCTTGATCACTTACTTCTTTGAAGACAACAGTGGAAATTGGGATATATAAATATAACTGTGTTGCTGAAATTGTCTAGTGTTTTTCTCTGTGTTCACATTAATATTGACATGCAAATTCTCTAGCTTTCCAGTGGTTATTTTAACTGTGTCACCTGAGGCTTAGAAGTCTGTTTTTCCTAACAGAACTGTTTTAAAGCTAATTGAATATGCTGCTTAAACCTTTCAGTCAGTATGTTTTGCTCTTTATCAGCAGCATAGCTCTGTAATAATGGAGAGATGGAAAAAAATCTTGTTAACAAAATGTTAATGTCCAGTGCAAGCATCCTGCTCTGTTTTTAAAAACATAACAGAAATTAACTGTTAAGAGTTGAATTAACACTGCATACTCTATTTCCTTGTTATTTCTCTGTGGATAGAAAACAGCAGGGAAAAGCAAACTGGCTCTCATTTGTTACAGCTTCCTAGAAATCCTTGTGACTCTGAAAAAGGAGAATTCACTTGCATGTAAATAAAGCTTATTGACTTGGGAAGCAGGATCATGATCAGTGTTTATTTTACTTAGAATTAATGCCTTGCCTGACAGTGCGTTCCCAATGGTAAATTCAGGCATTTGACAATGAGTCAAGGAAAGCAAAACAGAGTCCTTTTACCCCAAAGTGCCTGAACTGCCTGATAAAAAAGTAGCTCTGCATGCAGTAATTGCACATATGAACAAAAGAGTTGGGCTAAAATTGTGCCTGGGACTGTGTACTTGACACTTCTGAGTCTTGAGCACTGGTTTTTATGTTTCCTCTTTTCCATAAATGATGTTCTTGTAGGAAATACAAACTAAAAACATATGCAACTGTCAAGTGGTTGTGATGAAAAGCCACACAGGTTGCTGATTCTGGCCTCTCAATATTTATTATTGCCAGGATGCTTTTAAACAGCACTTTAGCAGCAGTTGAAATTATTCCAATGTTGTACTTTATTGTGGCCCATATTTCTAAAATGAAGTCATAGATTTTATAGACTATAAGATTAGATTGAAGAAAATAAAATTCTCTTTTGGTGGGAAGAGCCTCTAAAACAGAAGGATATATATATATTTTAGTACAATGGTAAAATAAAATGACACACACTTCTTAAATGAAGTGAACCTGAATTTCTTTAGAGGCTTGCCCCATTTGTGGATGTCAGTTTAGCTGACCTCAGTTTGCTGAATGTATTTCTCATACTGTTCCACTTCAAAAACCTAAGAGCTCTGTGCTGCATTAGTTGAAGTGTTTGCTTTTTGCTCTCCCACTGTGAATTACAAACCTCCCTCTCTCTTCCAGGAGAAGAGGGAAATTAGTATATTGAGACTGAAGAATCCAGCATTGTACATAATGTATTTTGGGGTTTTGTTTTGGTATGCATTCAGATGTCTGCAGAAAACCATGGTGACCTTGCTGGTGATAGACAAAGGATCACAGGAGTCGCCATCCATAAAGGTGGAGAGACTGGAAGGTGCTAAGACAGGTCATGGCACTTAGTGCCTTGGTCTAATTGACATGGTGCTGTTCAGTCATAGGTTGGACTTGACCATCTCAGAGGTCTTTTCTAACCTAATTGATTCTGTGATTCTGTAATATACTAGAGACAGCATGTCTCGATAATTTAATCCAGAAATCAGGGCATGCAGCATAACTAGCTCCTTAAGCGAAAATGGAAATGTGGGCAGTGAATAGTTTTCACTACTAGATGAACCTGGATAATTCTCATGTAGATGAGACAGGAAAAACAAGATCCAAATGAAGAAGAACTCTTTGGATATTTCAGGTCAGGCAGTAGCTTCAGGAAAAATCATGTTCACCAAGTCTCTCCTGTGTGCCATAAACAGAGAGGAGTAACACTGCACTTTAGCTCCATTGAGCTAATCAACCTTCCTGCAGGAGGGAGCTTATAGTGTGTGCTGTTTATGTGGGAAATTGCCAGGATGCATATACTTGATTAGCCAGCATATTATGAATCAGGGTCATAGCTGGAGTAGTTGCTTTGTTCAGAGATGCTCACATCCCTGGGGTAAGCAGCTAATTGCAGGAAATCTTTTAAAGCAAATGTGTGATAGGAAGAAAGCAATGAATATTGTTTATTCAAAAGGCAGGAGTGGTTCCTTTGAATCAGTTCTCTTGCATAATTATGTAATTAGGGCATGTTCTATTTTTAATTAAATATTTTGCATATTCATGAGAATACTCTGAACCTGTGGACCAATTGGCATAACTCTTTAAAATGTAGTTTGTGTAAAGGAATGCCCTTCAATCTTTTTTTCCCCTTTCATATTACTGTGCAGACACTATTTCACATTGTTATAGTTAGGCTGTATTGCCTGTCAAAACTAAAATGTGGTTAATTAAACCATTAATATAAAATTGCTAGAGAAAAGTTTTAAATGGAGATGAAGAATGCAAGAAACTGCTGCTCTGAAATACTGGTATCAAATTTGGGTTTTGCTGGACAGCTTGGTCTGTGTAAGATATCAATCAGAGTGGAATTCAGTAAGTATACTTTATTTCCCTCAGCTTTTCACGTCCACCAGTGATTCTCTGTATTTGCAGACTATCCATGTTCCCCTAACTTTGTTTTGTTTCTTGTGGGCTTCTGTGACTCTTCCTGTTCTTCTGCTTCTTTGACAACAGCATTAGCTTTGATTCCTCTTCCAACTTCCTGCTTATTCTTAGGAGTCTTGCTTTCTCACCCGACTCTTGTTCTCACATCTGTCATTCTGTAGACTTGCTCAGTGTTGTACATGAGGGCAAACATACATAAGCTCTACTTTCCTTGAATATTTTAAATAATACCACTTAGGTGAGGCTGCATATTGGGATTTGCCACTATAGCTCTGTGTGTTTCCATTAGGTTACGATTCATACCCTGTACATACTGCAGGGACTAGATGGTCATTGCAGGTCCCCTCCAGCTGAACAATGCTCTTCTATTCTATATGGAGCTCAGGTGATAATGCACCACAATACAACTCTTTCACAAAGTTAGTTCACTAAGCCCTGATGATTGACAATGTATATTTTACTGCTTTGCTATACTTAATGTTTGGGGGGGTTTCTTTTTTTCCTTTTTCTTTTTTTTTTAATTCTTCTTTTTCGTGGATTTTTTAGATCTTAGACCTCAATTCCTTCCATCTTTCCTTTCTGGGCTTAACTTCTACCTAGTGGAAAATAACACTAAGAAAATACTGCGGCTGTTCCTTCCTCTCTAGTGAGAGTGGGAATGAAATTGGAAGCTGCAAAGAAATAGTTCTTGTGACAAGTGTCACTGAGCTCTCATGGAAGTCTTACTTTTCCTGTGTAAACCTGTATAAGAGCAGGGATCTTTCACTTACTCCCATGTGGAACAAAGACAAGGGTATTAAAATGTATTAGCAATACACACTGAGCCCTAATGGGGGCTCGACCTTCACCACGGAAGTCATCCTTCAGCCCATTTCTCTATGGGACTTGTTCCATGAGCCGCTGCACACTGGGGAGATTTTCATGCACATTTCATAGAATCATGGAATCATCATGGTTGGAAGAGACATTCAAGATCATCCAGTACAACCACCCAGCACTGCTCCTGTAACCCCATAACCACTAAACCACATTGCCCAGCACCACATCAAGATGCCTCTTGAACACCTCCAGGGGTGGTGGCTCCATCACCTCCCTGGGCAACCTATTCCAACACCTGGCCACCTGACAGTGAAATTTCTTTGGGTCTAACATGCAATCTGGATCTCCACAGTCCCACTTGAGGGCATTTCCTCTTGTCCTTCTCACAGCAGGCACGGTAGAAGAGACCGGCCCCCATCTCACTACACCCTCCTGTCAATGTAGCTGTAGAGAGCAATGAGGTTCCTCCTGAGCCTCCTTTTCTTGAAACTAAACCAACCCAGGTCCTTCAGCCGCTCGTTATAAGACACGTTTGCCACGCCTTGAACCTTGCTGCCCTTCGCTGGACACACTCCAGCACTTCTGTGTCCTTTTTAAAGCGAGGGGAAGATTTTCCCAGAGACGTTCAACTGAGATGGAGGCGTCAGTTTCACGGGTCGTACAGTCACCATAACGCCGAACTTCTTTTCACTACAGCAGGTCACACCTACTGAACAAACCTACAGCGCCAAAAGCATCAGCAGCGGTGCCCCTTCTGGAGCAAAACCACCCCAGGGTCACCGCGGGCGCCCTGAGGAAACGCCGGGTTCTGCTCTCCACTGACACCCACTTGAGGCAAATCTTAGCAAGGTTTAGCGTGGCCCGCACTGTCAGCCTCGGGGATGCAGCTGAAGCCCTGACCTCCCCCGGAGCATCCACCCGGCGCTGCCCCGCTGCCAGGGAGGGATGACGCCATGAGGGGGGAGCGGTGGGAGAGAAGGGCGCGCGGGCGCTTGTGGGAGAAGGGGGGGCGCCGCCATGTCAGGCGGGG
>VXAC01006317.1:1681780-1826389 GCA_013399225.1 Rhipidura dahli
CGCAGCAGCAGCAGCCGGGGCGGTGGTGGCGGCTGCCGGCAGCTGTCAGCGCCCGCTCCGCCGGCGCCGACCGCCGTGGCCCTGCCAGCGCCTTGCGGGAGGCACTGAGTGCGCCGTGGTACTGATTCGCTTCTTTCTCACCTTCCCTCCCTCTCTTCGGTCCTCTCTCCCCCCCAAAAAACCCTTTTCCTTCCTCCCTTCTGCCCGCCCATCGCTGACATCCTCCTCCGGCCGCCTCCCCGCCCCGGGCTGCGCGGCCCCCGCCGCCTCAGCGAGCGCTGCGCACATCGCCCGAGCTGCAGCACCGAGCGGTGAGCGGGGGAAGCCGCCCGGGCCGGGGCCGGCGGGCCGGGACCCGTGGCGTGTGTATTTGGGTGTGGGTGCGTGGGGTGTTTAATTCCTCTCCCTTTTTATCCGCTGCTGCGCGAACAACAAAAGGCTGCGCGGGCCGCCCGGTCCCCCCGCAGCGCCGCCGCTGACAGCCGGCCCCGTCCTTCTCCGCGTCCAGGGCGGGGTGGGTTTCTGGGGAGGCTGTTTTTGGGCGTTTTGTTAGTTGTGCTCAGCGCTCGGCTGCGGGCAGGGGTACGTCCCTCGGGATGGGGATCGGCTCGGCTTTGTCCCTGTTTCCTCTCCCGGCTCCTCTCGGTGCTGCGGCGGGCGCCGCCCTGGGAGGGAGCGGGCAGAGCGGGCTGAGGAGGCGCCGGCCTGCGGCTCCGGGCGTGCGGCGCTTTGTCTGCGCTCCCCTCGGCTTTGGGGCTGTGCTGCTGCCAGTTCGGAATTGGTGGGAGGCGAGGCGAGGACAGTTCTTCCTTGGGTTTTGTACATAGTGACCGGATTTATACATTGTAGGTCACCTGCCGTGCTGTAGTCGGAGGCGATTCATAGAGTTAGGACTTGCCCGGATTTCTACACCTTCAAAATAAGGAAAGCATTGGTTAGAAACACATTATTCTAGCAAAAGTACAGAACTGATTTAATTGATAACTGTATCTTTAGAGAAGAGATTTATTAGAAAGACACTTTAAAAACTCATTTTGCTTTTGCCTTTCTGATATTTTTAAGTAACGAGATGCCAGATTTGTAGATCTGCATAGCACTTGTATGTAATCAGAAGGAAACTTCTTGACACCTTATTGAATTCTGTGTTCTAAGCATATTGAAGCACGTTTTAATGACCAAGGTGGCATCACCTAGTGTAATAATCTTGCCTGGCCTTTTGAAGGCTGCTAAATCAATGATGGTGCTCTTACTTTTTTTTTTCTTCCCCCCGTGTTTGTGATTTCCATTAGTGGGTATGATGTAAATGTATTATTAGTCCTCAAAATACTGGTCCTGAACTCAGAATACAGACTAAGAAAACAAACCAGCTGGGAAAAAGCGACTCTTTTTTTACAGTTTGCTTTGAACAGCAAAATTGTGAGCTGCTGTCATTCATATAGCATGCTTTCATGTTTACACATAAAAATATAAAAAACCAAAACAGTTAAAATTAATTTTTAGCAGTTTTGTGACTGGCAGAAGGTTTAGCAACAGTTACTCTGCAAAGTAATTGTCTCTTTCACTTCCACTTTTGCATTTGCTCATCACTTAAATTGGAAACTTAGGCCCAAAGGGTGTCCATTGGAAGCAAAAGAGGAACCTTCGAGATTTTAGACAGCTTAGCATTTTAAGAAAAAAAAAGACCAACAGAACTGAAAGCAACAGATTTTTGAATGCACAGTTGATTTAAAACTCTTTTGGAAAATAGCTTTATTTTAATTGAGTATGAATTCCAGAGCTTCAGCGAAACATGATAGAGGATGTTATAACCCTGGGATTACAGATACAATTGAGAGTTACACATTCAGCATTTACTGGCAGCAGAGAGAAAGCTGATCCATCTGGTGAGGCTGAGCAGAAGACCTTGTAAGTCACTTGCGCAATTATTTTTGTGACCACATGGTTTAGGAGGACCTTTTCCATGAAATTACAGCAGCTATGGAGAACTCTAGCAGTTCCATTTAGGTAGGCATTTCACATAATGCAGAAGCACGTGGATAAATGCAGGGAATTTAAATTGTCCATTCCTGACTCACTCATCAATGCAGAATCACTTCTGCATCATGTTGCAGTTAAAGTTTGGCAACCTTCATGTTTCTGAAGGATGATTATGGTGCTGGACAATTCCAGTACTCAGAAATTCTAGCAGCAATTCGAGCATAGATTCCCTTTACTTGCTACCATATTTAATTAAAAAAGAGAAATAAAGTTATCCCAAAAAGGTCCTGTGAAATAGCCTCATTAATTGTTTGTCAAATTCCTATGATATGGTTTATAGTGCCTTATGAATGGAAACGAGTTCTTTTAAAAGGTCTGTGTATGACAAAAGAGGAATCACTACATAATTTGCAATTAAATATGCAGGAGTCCTGAACACAATCTGAGTGTTTTTGATACAGAGCAAAATATACTGTACAAACATTTAAATCATATAAGAACAATTGCTGCTTCCTGTGTTTATGGAGAACTTGCCATGCTAATATCAGAAGCCCCTCTCTCGTGTACTACTCATACAGTACACATCTCTTTCTCTCTGTATCTTTTTATTTATACACACATACCTACATTTGTCTCTTATTTAATTGGGAATTCCAGGAAATATTGTAGCCTCATATTCAGTTCTGAGTCCATTTAATGCAGCTTCTGTTTCTCTTGAGATGTGAGCTTGTGCAGTTACTCTTTCATCTCTTCTTCTGTTTGACTTCTGTGGCAGACGTGCAATTGGATTTACTCTGGGATTAATAGCATCTCTCCAGACACATAGCTTATGATTATTTTAAAACTCAATTCAGTGTACAAATACTTGTAAAATAAAGTTTTTGTAAGAGGAGTCAAAACTACAGAGATTTGGGTAAATTTATAAATAAGCAAAGTGTACTTTTCTATTTAATGCTGTAGAGCAGAGTAGCAGATAGTGAGGGGGACAAGCATGCTAGGTCTAGTTAAATAAACATCCTTTGTAGTCAGCGTGCCTCCAGGGTGTTGTTCAGCATGACACAAATGTTGTAAAAATGGACCAGTTCCGTCATCACTGCAATAAAGTGGGTAGCCACAGGCTTTTCTCTTAATTTAGCCTTCATAATACTTCATGTTTCCAAAGTATTTCTAATTGTTTTACAAGAACACGGTATTTACCTTGACCAAAGTTTAGAAAAACTTTTTTTTCCATTTCATTTTCCTTCAAGCAAAAGCATGACACACGTCTAATACATGCTTGTTGTAACCGAGTATCAGTCAGAGACACCTTGTTCACTCTGAAAAGAATCCTATTTGACTTCAAAATAGAACTGATTGTAGTAGTTAGCCTGAGTCACAGTCAGCTTCAGGTGTTTTTGAGGTATTAAAGTCTTCCCAGTATTTTATTTAGTGAAACGTTTTCCTTTCTGAAAGTAGGATGTAGAAGAAAGTGCTGTTCCTTTGAAAAATTACTAAATAAATGCCTGACCAGAAAAAGGTGCACTTTTTCTGACTTAGATTTGCTGAGATACTTGTTGCCATCATCTTTGGGGATTTGAATTGGGCACTTTGTTACGAGGATTAGAGCCAGAACTGCAGATGCTTTCAGTGATACAGGAATTACTTCCAGAGGGTTTTATGTGAGGTGTTTTGTAGTCATCAGGCATGAGATGACACTATACTCGAGGCTTTTTTGTGCTAGACAATTAACATACTTAATAATAAGGGCCCATTCTGAAAGGGCGAGCATGAGGACTGAGGGTGTATGTATGCTTCTAGTACCCATAATATATTTGGGAATGTGAACAAAGGATGAACACTAAAGCACAGTTAACATTAGAGATGCTAATTTCTTAAAATGTATTAAGACAGTCTCTGATAGTGAACAGTTTCTTCAGATTCAGTCAGCTAAGAAAACAGATGCAAGTAATAGTATCTGTGTGTTGATTTAATCGCTGTTTGCTTCTTTGAATCCTGCTTATCTCCCAGGGATGCTTGCTATTTAACTGCAGTCAGAAACAATCTTTACTCTGGAAGCTGCATTTAGGCATTTGGCATGTATCTAGAATTAAAATTAGTTTAGTTAGTCAAATAATTATTGTTGGACATGGTTCTGGCTCAAAATGAGGAAGCATGGGATCACGCCACCTTATATTTCCTATTTGCTGTCCTTCTGTTGCCTGCTGAAATTGACATACTTTGTATGTGGTTTCTCAATATCAAGTCTTCCTTGTAAGTAAAAGCAATAAGATATCTTTTGTTGGTAGACTTAAAATGAGCAGTTTCATATTTTGGTTCTTTTGTAAATACCTGACATAAACCCCATTCATCATGTTTAGATTTTGTTTCTGGGATTATGTCAAAAACAGATCTGATTTTATTAAATTTTAAAGTGACTAAGCAAAGGATCTAACCAATCTGGTGTGTAGTACTGGCTTCCTTACATACCTGTAGGGTTGGAGTGGTGGCTAATTATGTTACATTTACTATGTGATGTACCCCAGCAAACCATTTGAAAAGTTAACATTGCTCTTATTAATGTTCAGAGGTTCAAGCAATGTCTGACATAAACCAACTTTTTGATACTTCTTAAAAAGTTATATCTAAAAGTTAGTCTTTTTAAAGGACAATACATATATTTTTCAGAATTTCCAGATAAATTATTATCGTCATTCTTATCTGTGTTTGTGTGTAGTAGTAAAGTAGTTAATGTTAAAAAAAAATTAAGATTAGTGGCAGTCTGCTATGATTCAAGTGTGTTTGCCATTCCACAGTGCAGAGGGTGGTGGTTTTAAGCTTTGTAAGGGATTGCAGTAACTATTCCTGCACTGCCTTGAGTTTGCTCCTTCCAGCTGACAGCAGGTGAATGATTTGCAAACTGTGTCGTACAGATTAGGGACTGACAGGGAGGAGCAGGGTTTGTGTTGGTATGGTTCTACTGCTTTTTTTTGTTTATCTGAATAGAATATTGTTTTAAGATTAAGTGCTTTTATGGATATTCCTTTATCAAACAGTGTCAGCCTGAATAGTGTGGGAAAGCCACAGTTCTGTCTTTCTCTTCTGGCTTGAGCAGCTTCCATTTCAGAGAGGCTGCTGTTGCTCTGTCATCCCTGCTGTCTTTGCCATGAGTGGATTTTAGTATGCCCACATCTTTAATGTTTCATTTGTTCATGTGCTTAAACTGGACGTTCCACCCTTTTCACCCCCAGCTCCCAATCACATTTAGTGTGTGTTTAGAGGGAGAAGGGTTGATTAAAAAAGTGTGATTCATCTCTCCCCAACAGTATAGAGGGTGGCAGTGTGTAATTAATTAATGCAACTAGTGGGATGGTAATCTGTGAGGACATAGGGGAGGTTATAGTTCTGAGCTAGGAACTAGGAGGGGGACTACAACCTCCTATAATGCTTCTGATGACAAATAGCAGTATATAATTGATCTCTAAGGATGTACATAAAACGTTCTTCCATCTCAGTGTTGGTTTATGTAGTTCCACAGTCCTGCTGCTTGTTCCCTGTCCTCGTTCTATCAACACAGCTTGCTGCATGGCAGCCTGAGGAAAAAGGTGTGTTTGATTGTATTTTATGTTCCCTCACCTCTTATGGAAAAATAATCCAGTAAAAGGCACATATCTTTACTTTGATTTTTTATCAACAGGGATGTGAATGAAATGTATGGCTGGGTGTAGGGCATTGCCAGGTTACTATGTCTAGCCATAGTTGTGAGTGAATGAAGGCTCATGGTCTGGTGTTTGCAGGAAGCCAGACCAGATGATTCAGTGGCTGTTTCTGGCTCTCAGTTCCTCTGAACATAGAAGGCAATAATGGGTGGAAAATAAAAGAATGTGCTATTGTTTATATTTACCATCTCCTTGGATGTGGTAGCCCAAGTCAGTATCATAGCATTCAGTATAATGAATATTACTGTACTGAAACATGGAGGGCTGTAGAGCTCATGATGATGATTGGCAGTGTGTTAGCTTACATGATAGTGACCTAGAGGTCTTATACAGGTATGAGGGAATGAATCCTAGAAAAACATGGTAATTTTGAGAAATGATGTGTTTTGGGAAGATCTGGTGTGCGAACCTGAGGACTATGCCTGTGGTAAGGCAGAATTGTGTTTAACAGAGAGGATGTAATAAAATTACTTTATAAGCTTCTGGTCTGGTAGCATTCTGGAACACATGATACTGGTCCTTGGTTGGCACTCCCAAGGGCTTAAGAAAATGTGCAGAGATGATATGTAATGTTTTCTTATGGTACTTGTTCTTATGGTACTTATGGGTGTCATAGCCAGATGTCCTAATTTTTAAAGAATTTGTTATCCATTCTATACCTTTTGAAAAGATGAGGCACCACAGGGTGTCTTTGTCTTAGAGTCACAGTAATTTGCTGTTACTTAAATACATCTCCTTTCCATTGTTTAGAAAACAGATAAACGCAAATCAATGAATCAATTACTTTGCTTTTAAGCACTTTTTATTCAGTTAGTATCAATTTTTCTTCCAGGAGTTTTAAGTAGAAATCATATCCTGCATGTTGATTTTAGAACACACTTAAAATACTGCTGTTGGAATACATTGTTTACCTAAAGAAAAAAATTCTTGGGTTTGGAATTTGTGCTGAATGCAGGTGGAGAGCAAAGATGCACAGCCTGTTTTGGAAAGCAGCAGTCAGTGGGGTTTGAATTGCAGTGACTGCTTGTACTTTGTGTGGCCATTGAATCTTGATCCACACCCGTTTGTTAGGATAACAAATAGCCTGAAAATATGCTTGCTGACTTCTTTTTTTTCTTTTCCTTTTTTGTCTTGCAGCCTGTAGTCTGGCTGCACATGGAGCAGTGCTTGCAAGCACATGATACGGTGCTTTTAATGGCATGGTTGTTTCAGGAGGCCACTGTTCTGCCATCCTTGGGAGGGGGGTGCTTTCAAAACATGTTATCCAAGCAAGATGGTTTAAAAAATGATATTCAAATGAAACTTTTAGCTTCTGTGTATATTTTTCTGGTGCTCTTGTTCTGTGTCAGTCCACCAGAAGAGTGGTGTCCTGCAGCAGGGTGGTGGGAACTGTCACGCGAGAGGTGTTACCACAGCGAGGATTTCAGGAGTCCCAAAGGGATACCCCGTGCCCAGCACTACCTAAGATAAATCAGGAATGTGAAGGATCACTGGAGAAGGGGCTGGAACTTTGGTTTGGTCCTCAGGTGTGAGTGCACAGAATGTAAAGGTGCCTTTATGAAGTGTTGGATTAGGGCCTGCTGTGCTGCTCAGCACCTCCTGACCCAGAAGAGTTCAGAACATCAGAATAAGGGCTCCAGATTATGGAGTACTTAACAAGGAAATTATTTCCAACCTTACAGCTGAATCAGCTTTCTGCAGTCATAGGTAAGAAACAGTGAGTGATATGCAGTTGATTTTCTAGATGGCTGCATCATTTGCTGCCCTTTCTGTGAACTTAAATATGTAAGGTATGAAAAAAGAATTATTCTCATAACTGGTAGTTGCCATTGAAAGTATCGATTTTGATGTAATATTTAATGGGTTAGCATTAATTCTTTCTCAGTATTAAGGATTGTGCCTGAACAGTTTAATTGTGAAACTTTTTGCAAGAATTGGGTTAGTGGTTTTGCATCTCTTTTTTTTTTTTTTTTTGTAATTGCTGGATAAGCAGGAGGAAGTTATTTTCCCTAAAGCTTGAAGGAAGACTCTGCACAGTTTGTGCATCTTAATGTAAACTATTAAATAGCTTCAAAACCAGATATAAGGATTTGTTAAACCTAAAGGCTGCTGTGTGCTGAAACAATGTTAGTGGATGTTCCTTTTATGTCTGCAGAAGAAATTGTGTTTTTTCCTCGTTGCAGTCCAAATAACCCTTCTCTTCAATGTCATCAAACATGTAAGAGCACTGTAGTCAGTACAGTAAATTGTCAGCAGAGCTTCCCACATAGGTCCAATGGTATGAAGCAAGTTGTGGCCTTCTCTGCCCTTCCTAAATGCATTTTCTAGATGTTTATAGGTATGCTATAAAAAGTAGATTTGGTTAAGATAATAGATCTGATGTTAGTAAGTGGAAGCTGATGGAGTTTTTAATGTATTTTGGAAGACTGATTTGATGGGAACATTCCTGTGCTTCTACCTAAGTGCTATTTAGAGATTAGATAAATAGATAACATAAATGGATGCTTACTTTGATTAGTCAATAAAGCAGTTCTTGTCCAAAAATAACAATTCAAAATGAAAGAACTAGAGTCAAGCTGAAAAAATGTTTTGTCTACACTACTAACAACTTCAAATTGCAAGGCAAGGTAGCTTTTGATGTAGCTTTATTTCATCTATTACTCTGCGTACCCCAACCCTATTCTAGTCTCAAAGGCTCTCGCACCAGCAAGAACCAGCCTTATCAAGACATTTATCAAAATTCATTGAAGACATGGTTGCATAAGGTGACCGGCAGTCCATGAAGAGCCAAGTGCATTTTCACACAGGAATAAATGCAGCTGCTTGTTATACTGTGGGTAAAAACTGTGGAATTTGATAGTGATGATGGATCTGTTATTTAAACTTTCTTGACAGTATTTATTTAAAAATACAGTCAAAATTTCCTTTCAATCCACTCAAAGTAGATAATTTATGAAGCATATCTTTGTAACTACAAAATACTAAACTACAATACAACTTTTGAACAATTAGCCTAGATTTTTCTTGATGTATCTTTGATTCTTGTGACAAGACTTTCTAATAACTAAGGGTAATTATAACTTCTTTTTAAGTCATTACTCCTCTGCCTTCAGATGCATGTAAGCAAGTTTGTTCTGCCTTTATGTAACTGCTCTTAATAGAGTCACAGATCATTTTGTTAAATTGGTCCAGCAAGGTGGGCTTTGTAGTCATATGCAAAAGGCAGATCCCTGTGGCCCAAACTGGTATGTTGTGTCAGTGTTGTAGGGAAGGCAAAAAGCTCTCCTTTCTCAAAATCCATTGCTGGCTGCTTGGAAGTGTTTATTAGTCCTCACAGAAACTAAGGAAGTGCCTGCTTTGAAGGAGACCAACAGACGCTGTTTCTGTTGACACAACAGTGGTACAGAAGGGAGACAACTCCCTTGCTCCAAGGGGTAGGAGACTTGGAGATTTGCAGTCTGTCTGCCTTTAGAGATTGCATGGATGTAACTAACACTAAAAAAATCAGCATTAGATTTGGCCCAATACTACCAAACAAGAGAAGAGGGTTATGTTCAGTTCTATTTTATTCTGGAAAAGAATGGAATTTGGATCTTGCCAAAGGGCTGTTTGAGATTTTGAGTAAGGAAGTTATGGACCACCAGCATGATAGCAGCCTCGATTAAGAAAGCATTTATAAGCTGTACCTTCTTGAAAGTCTGGCTTTTAGTGTAGCTCCTCTGGACTCCTAAATGGGTCTATGGAGTTGCCTTAGACACACCGGTCAGATTTCTTTTGCACATGCTTCAATGAAGAGTAATCTTTGATGTGATAACAAATGCATAGAAGGATCTTAATATCCATCCAGTTTCATTTGAAATCTGAGATATTAGAAGGGCTTGAGAATGTATACAGAGAATGATTTTTTCTCTTACATGCTTACCATACATCCAGACCGATTGTAGGATCTAACACTTCTCAGCAAATCTGCAATGATTTTAGGACATGTTGCTATTCTGTGTTTTAATCACTCTATTTTTAGACCTTGGGAAAGGCAAAATGCAGTTAGTGAGATATGCAAGAAAGGATACTTACCCTTGATTCCTTTCACACAAATAATTGGGATAGGCATAATAATGTGTAGGGGGCAGTCACATCATCTGAGGGTGTCTGTCTGCTGCAGTATGTGAACAGGAAGAGCAAGATGGGATTTGGCCTGCAGCATTATGGAACTCCAGATATGTTAGAATCTAAAAGAGATTTTGGAATTAGAGGGGCAGGTCATCTGGAATGTCTGCAGTTAAAGGGATACAGATTTGCTGTATCATGATAATTGAAATGCTAGCTAGTAGCTAGTGTTTGTTCAGTGCAGTACGGTCAAGGGATTGACACCATAATCTTTTCTTTAAGAGGAAGAGTAATCTGTGTAGTTAAAGAACACTTTTATGTCACTGAATATTTTTATACTGTATACAGATTAACTGTTTCAGCAGGAAGTAATAATGAAAATAGTTTGCTTGCCACAGAAGAAGGAAGGCTAAGGGTTGAAATAACTCTCAAGGCATTTTTGCCAGTTGTTCTTGAAATGTGCAAAAGCATCTGTTTCAAAATAGTATTAAGTTTGTTACCTTTAAGTATCCAGGTAGGATTGCTAAGAAATAGTGTTTATTAGTGTTCAAGTAGCATGCTACAGAAAACCAAATCAAAGGACCCTGCAGCAGAGCAAATCTTCATAGCTTGTACTTTCTCAGCAGTGCAAATCATCTTAGCTTGTGCTTTCTCAAAGAGAATTGTCAGTATCATGCTTGCTAAGGGTTTTATAGGAGCTATTTTTGCTGTCATCTCTTTTTTTAGCAAATATGGTTTGTTAGCCTGTATTTCTTCATAATAATTTTTCACCTTCCAAAGAATTTGAAGATTTCCCCTCAAAGGTATGATTTTTAATTTTTTTAATAGCAGGCCCGAACACTTAAAGATTCCAAGATTTATCAAGATAGATATACAGTGGCTGTGTTCTTCAGCTAAACAAGTACATAATCCTCTTCACTTAAACATAGTTTAATGCAATGCATGGCTTATTGGTAGCCATTGGGGTTTCCTAGGGCCTGACGTGCTGTATTTCAGACATGGATACTGCTGTGGTGCAGAGGTAGAACGTGAGGCCATACAGCTTCTTCCCACTGCTGCCATGTGGAGAGTAGGCTGCTTCTGGCAGTCATAAGAGAAGAGCAGCAGCCTTGTTGGAAATGTGGAAATTTCTGCCAGTATTTTTTGTGTGTTTACTTCTCTAAGTCAGTTTGTCCTTTGCTTATTATGCATTTCTTCGGAATCCTCTGGGCTTACCTTTAGAAATGCTAAAACTTGTCAAGGGTTGAGTGTTTGTCCAGTTTACTTACCAACACAGACATTTTGTGATGTTAAGGCTGTAGGTCAAATTATGAATGTGATTCTGAGCTTTTCTTGGGATATATGCCCTTGACACTAAAGGACTACAGATGTCCTTTTTACAGTATTTACCTATCATACCTTCACTTTAAACCAGACTTCAGGTAGGGCAGACTTCTACATTTAGGGCTAGCTCCTAGTTGAAGGCTGGCAGGAGAAGCACAGTAAGATTTTTCCTAAATTCAGACGCTTAGTAGCTGGAAGTTGGTAGAAAAAGTGACTCGCCTTGGAGAGGGGAAGTTTCTCTGTAGCTTAATATTGATTGTTAGGTTATGTGCAACTCCATCCTCTTACCTGCTTCTGGTCAGTGATTTACAGCCTCCAGTACGTGCTGCTAATTGCCCTCACCGAGTTCTTTGTAAGGTAGCTCTGTACCTGTGTGCTGCATGGTGAAGGTGCTTTCTGAGCTCACGCATTTGGAAACCCGAGGCAGTGCAGAAGTGCAGCAGTGTTCTGTTTATAGAACTGGGTCAGCGAGTGTGCCTTAAGTCTGACCTCCACCAGGACACTGTTTGCAGGTGCAGTTCCAGATTTTCTATTCTGCGCAGTTTCAAATATAGATGATGAGAAGAGTGATGACTAGCTCTGGCAGGAAAGCTGCAGTCCTGAATATATCAAGAGGGAAAAGCTACTTTCCTCTGGGAGTTCAGAGATCATGTAATGGAATAAAACTCCTGAGTATAAGGGATCATTTTAACCTAAAGGAAGGCAAATTAAACAAAAAGGTAAAGACTATAAATATTCCTTATGGGAGTATGACTTGTGACAGCAGGAATAGTTTCACAGATGTAGAGAAATTTAACATCTTAAATTTAAAGAAAAAGAACAGTAGGTAATCACTGTTCTTTCAGACTTGGAGATTTCTGACTGTAAACCACAGCAGCAATATAGTCAAACTAGAGTGTTTGTTGTCTGAGTGGTTTTACAAATACCTTTCTTAGCGTATGAAAGGCATCCGTGAGTGATTCATCTTTGTCATTTCTGCTGTCTCTGAGCTGCCTGCGGGAGGGGTGCGGTTAATGCAGTGTTTGACACACTGCTCCATCCTTCCCAAACTGTTTTTCATCTCTTGCCTTTGCTGCTGAGTTTCTTTTTGTGCTTGGACAGCCTGTGATGTTTTGAGGATTGTTTGAGAAGGCAGTTTTCCACATTATGAAGATTAGCAGTTAAAGCAGCTCGTAGTGTTTGAAGATGTTGCCTGCAATGATGTAATGAGACCTGTTCTTGGTCTGTGCAGGGAATTAATGACTTCTAATTTGCAGCTCATACAAAATTGAAACAAGTACATGGCAGATGTAGGATTCTGAGCCTTGCCATTTAATTAAATAGGAGCTAAGAGTGAAATTAGGGTTAAAAGCCCTGAATAGACTGGTTATTGTTAGGAAACAGTGAACTGATAGTTCCCTATTAGAGATACAAAAAGTTTAAATTAGTATAACTTTCCACCATAACTCCGTGGAATGTGCAATGCATTTTGGTGACAGAGCCCTTAGGTATGACTTGAACCATTCCTGTAGCAACTTTTATTGTTGGGAAGATTATTTACTCCTTTTTATATGCAAACACATTATTCCTTAATTTTCAGCTCTGCTGCCTGTTAGCTGTATATTCAGAGAAAAACTTTAGGGATAATTTGGCTTGACAAAGCAGTTTAGACTTCGGGGTTTAAAAATCTATTTATTTAAAATTGTATTTTGAAACAATAATGATCAGACCTTAGATACATTACAAATTTATCTTCTAAGCTTTTAGTACT
The DNA here is from genome assembly GCA_013399225.1 of Rhipidura dahli. Classification (NCBI taxonomy): domain Eukaryota; kingdom Metazoa; phylum Chordata; class Aves; order Passeriformes; family Rhipiduridae; genus Rhipidura; species Rhipidura dahli. The sequence continues at coordinate 1,694,633 of VXAC01006317.1, forward strand.
TGAAACCCATTAAATAATAGAAGTATCAATACAGAGAGGGGGAGTCCTTAGGCATTCATAACAAGGAAGAAAAGTTAAAGGGGTCTTATTTATTTGTTTTTAGGATCCATGCTCATCTTTAGTCATAGAAAAAAAGTAATATCTCCTGGGTTTTTATAATAAAACTCTTCCTTGGTTAAGTTTTCCTATGCAAAGAGGGATTCATATATGTTTTGGCTCAAGAATATTTTGAGGTGATCTGCAGGAAAATGACTCTTCTTTAACAGCAGCTGAGTAGGAAAAGCTCTTTAAGAGATCTTTAAATATGATCTGGAGATCTTAGGTAGCGGGCTGTGATACATGTATGTCTGTGGGAGAATTTAGGTACAAATTTGTGATGTCAGCATTACTACTGTAGCTGGTTTGAAAGTTTTATGAATAACAAAATACTTAAAGTGATTAAAGATAACAGCCACTTAAGTTGTTTGTGTATGATCAGATTATCCCAGTGGTTACACTGAAAGACTTCGCTTTGCTTTTTGCTTTCTTTGGTTCAGACTCTTGCTATCCTCAGTCCATTTCTTTGTTTCGAATTTATGTCATAAAACGTTGTGGAAACCTCTTGAATAGAAAATGTTGCAGGGCTTTTAAGTTGAGCTGTCAGAGTTAACTAATTTTTGTGTTTTAAGATAGTGACTTGATTTTTCTAAAAGTTGGAAAGCGTTAAGTGACTTTTGTACTTTAGCACAGTCTATATTGTCGAAAACAAACAAGGAACGTAATACTCAAGATCTACACAGCCAAAGGCTTAATAAAATAGGTAAATTTTTTAAGCCAGGTGGTGAGTCTGTAATTCTGTCTGCACTGCATTTTTTTCCTTATCCAAAATTCTGTTTAACATACAAACCTTTGTGCATCTTAATTCTTTGTTTTGTTTTCAGTTGTACACTGAGTTAAAAACTAGTATTTGAAGCTAGAATTCCTGCTCTACAACAGGTAAAATTTGCAGTGCAGTGCAGTGCAGGACAAAACTTAAGGAGTTTAAGACGCCTTTGCCTACACTCTTTTTTTCTGTAGGGAGAATATGTAGGAAGAAAGAGTTAACATTTTTTGAAAAGTGACAATAGAAAGGTTGGGTAGGTTTTGTCTCCTTTCCTCTGTATACATCCTGCATACAAACTTCATTTGTTTGCATCCTGTCTGGGGTTTGGTGCCTCAGGGCATTCAAATCTAATTTACAGAATCACAGAATATGCTGAGTTGGAAGGGACCCACAGGGATGATTGAATCCAAGTCCTTGCCCCTTACAAAACCATCCGCAATTACATGATTATGTATTCAGATATGGGCTTGTGTGATGAACAGGTAATGATCTTTTGTAAAATACATTTTTAAAAAATCATGGAAATAGCACCACACCTCCACACTTAAAGGCTAATAGATATTTATTCATTAATTTTACTCCTACAAAGAGTCAGATCTGATAGCAGGACAAATTATGTTTGTTAACCTCCTGTTTTCTAAATTTTTCTCCCAAGCACAATCTATAAAACTCTGAACACCAACAGACACCCCACAAAACTTACCCCAAAAGATTTATTCCTTTCCTGTCAGTGGGAGAAATTGGGATTCTAAAAGTGTTCACTAGAGGAGACTTGAGAATCCCTCTCCCAGGCTGCAAGGACCTTCAGGTCAGTCTGTGTCTTGATGCAGCTTTTGGCTTGGCTCCAGCTCCAATAGGTTCCTTGCACTGGTAGTGCAGAGGCAGTGGAAGCTTTTAGCTACATTTGGGTTGAAATGAGGCAGCTAAGAAATCTGGTGCGCTGGATTGAGATAGGAGGCATGTGTTCATAAAGCAGGTCTGCTATTGGGATGGTTTTAAATGTGTTTTTGCCCTATCGTGTTTAAACCTGCTTTTCCTCTCTTCAAAAGCTGCTGTGCTGCTTAGCTATCCTTAGTTGGAGCTTCATTGTATTCAGCCAGAGCTATGGGCCTGTTTATCTAATTTATCTGTTAATTTATGGGTGTTAATTTATCTGTATTCATCACTTAGAATTAATTTTATTTCTACTGAGGTGTTTCAGATGTGTAATGTTTTTAAACCATCATCATATGTGCATTACATATGTGTTTGCAAACACCTGCTTTTCTTCTTTGCTCTAGAATGGCAGAATGCTGAGGCATGCAGGAGGAATTGCTACTATCCCTGTTTCCATAAGATACACTAATGGTCACTTAATTAGATGTCTCTGCTGGTTTTATTTCCTTATAATCAAAGGTTCAGTACTTTGCATTCAGGATGGAAATTGTTAATTGAGGCTGTGAAAGTGTGCTGAGGGTAATTAGGGTTGAGCTGTGTGCTGAAGTTAGCATAATCCATAACAGTTCCTTCTATGACTGTGTGTTAGAAGCATTTATTTACAAATTTGGCCCACATTAAATTGCAGTTCATTTTTCTACACAACTTCAGAGAGTCTGTACTTTAAAACTGTCTTTTTAAGCATTCTGGGTAATAGTTCTCAGGTTAGAAAGGGGAAATGTGTAAGTATCATTCTCGTCATCAGGTTTTCATGGGTTAATTTCTTATGCCATGCTAGATGAGTGGCTTTGTACAGATTTATATGTTCCATACTAATTTTTTTGTGACTATGAAGTTATTATATTAAATCTGGGTAAAACCAAGTTCACACTTCTCTAAATTATCTGTGTTTTCAGACAATTATTACAAAATAAACCAGTGTCTCATATGGCTTTTTTTTGGTAACATGTGGATATGCCTTTTGGGTATAGCACTGCAGGGGATCATAACAGAGAGAGTAATTTGAGTACATATAGAAAGAAAGAGCAACCTTTTATTTTTAATGTAATACAGAAGCATAAGAACACGTCCTTTGGCTGTTGTCATGATGTGCATATATGCATGTTTTTACAGCAATTCTGATTCCAGTGGTTCTAATTTTTTTTGCTTTCTTCTAAAATTAGGCTTGCTTCTGTAGTACAAAGTTCTAATACTATTTTAATTAATTTTAAATGTTAGTTTATCTATGCTTACCCAGATGTCTTCACATAGATGTGATAATTTATTGCTTTTGAAAAATCTTTCCTATTTTACTCTAATTTATACTTCCTTGTTCACTCAAAGATTTAAATACCTGAGGTATAGAGGAGTAATTCCTCAAGTCTTTATTTTCATTCTAGAACATTTTTCTGGTGACATTTAAAAAGGGTCAAATGATTTGTGTGTATTCTCTTTGCATGTTTACATTGTGAAGCTTGTTTGTGACTTCAGTAACAGCATGTGTAATAATTGGAGTACGTGAGTTTCTAACTTTTTTGGGTCTTCATTTGCATTTGGCAGAGGTAGTGAAAGACATCCAGAAATTTACTATCTTTAATGTAATGCTTCAGGTACTGACAAAATAGCACAGTGAAATGTTTCTTGCTTCAAGGGTTGTACTATACAAACTATTTTTTCCAGCATGAGACAGATGTTGCATCTTCATCAAAACATCTGCATCTAGACCTGTAGGCAATTGAATGTCTGTGTGTTAACTGCAGAGTTAAAATAATGAATTAAAGTTGTTGTAGGGGGTAGTTGTGATGTTCAAAACACATAGTGATAATAAGAGCTTTTGTAGCCCTTGGCAAAGGATGAGGATGGTGTTTCCATTTTACAGAAAAAAGGTAACTTTTCTCATGACTGACTGATCAACTCTTTTAGAAGGCTGGATGGTATTTCTTCAAATTCTTCAAGCTCTATTTTGTGGGTTTTTTTAACAGTTACAGATCAGTGGCATCTGCAAATAGCTGTATTTATTATATTATATATTTTATACACCAGCTACTTTGCTTTTGCACATATTTTATTTGTTAATATTAAATCTGGAAATAGAAACTGGAAAACTTAAAAATGTTCAGGCTCAGATCATTAAACATTTTAAAAGTTGTGCACAAATATAATTGCATTCTGAATATACTTTTCAAACTTCCAAACAAAATTCAGTTATAGAGTTATATGCTTATTTAAGTTTTCCTTTTGTATTAACTAGCATACTCTTCCATTTCAGAATGTATGAAAACATGTCCACAATGGTGTATTTAAAGGAAGAGAAGTTGGAGAAGCTTACTCAAGATGAAATCATTGCCAAAACTAAGCAAGTGATTAATGGACTAGAGGCACTGAAGAATGAACACAATTCGATTTTACAGAGCTTACTTGAAACACTGAAATGTTTGAAGAAAGATGATGAAACTAATCTGGTTGAAGAAAAATCAAACATGATTCGAAAGTCACTGGAAATGCTGGAGCTTGGTCTTAGTGAAGCACAGGTAAAGTTGTGGTAAATATTAAGCATTTCAGACATTTCTCTGCAGATATTGGTAATATGCTGGGACATTTGTATTTTTCTTGTGTAGTAAGGACAAAAGGGGCTGTAATTAATAGAGGCTGTTACTGTCCATGTGCTGTGCTACAGAACTAATTATGCATTCAGTGTTAAAGCACTGAAGCTCTTAACTGGACTCCACTTGGCATCAGTGAGACAGTCACATTTTCTGTTCAGGCTTTTCCACAGCATTAGGCAGGTGATGTTCGAGCAGCTCAAGAACTGAGCAGTGGCATTTTTAGCTCTAAATGACTGCATAGGAAGGTCTCACATAAACACACATATAAATGAATTTGCTCCAGCCTTTGAGCTCTGGTGTAGCCTTAAATTCATGTATATATTCCCTTGACTCAGATTTTTTATAGTAGCTCATGATGCTCTTAGAGCTTAAGAGTCTCTAATGTTTATTGAACATTTTACTAAACCAAAACTGAAACTAAAGGCATTTCAAAGGTTAAGAATGGAGTAAAGAATCTGAACAACTTTCACTGGTGCATTAAAGAGAGGATTCTGAGCTAATTTCTGTGGACTCTTAGCCAATGAAGATGCCATCTGCAGAAGATGAGTGAGAAGTTGCATGTTTATTGGGTTGTCAGGACTATATTTATAGTACAACTTTATGGTATTTTGTACTAAGGCAAAAACCTGAACCAGTGTGATGTGACAGTCATCACTGTAAAATGGCAGAGTATTTGCAAATGAGTTGAAAATGCCAGTGAGTTAGTACTACATTAATGGGCTTTTTGTTGGTCTATAACTGTGCTCAGACTTTTCTTCTGGATCAAGCTGTGATTGTGTGGTGATCTGGAAGTTGTGTGCGTTGGATCATGGTGAATTGTGACTGAGAGAATGAAATGTGGGTTATCAGACAGAGCAGTGTAGAAGCCCTGGACTGACTGTCAGGCCTCAGTGTGTGTTGTACACACTTTGATGCCTTCTATAGGAGGAAAAGGCTAGAAGGTACATGGAATAAAACTGCAGTAGTTGAGTGATTAAACAGCCTTTAATGGTTGTTTGTAGAAGATGTGCAAGTGAAGAGTAACTTCTGTGTAGTATTAGGACTCTGAAAAGCTAGTTCTGGTTCTTGGCTCCTTCAGGAGCCTCAGCTGCAGATGTTCTTGCCTTGTCTGCCTCACATGGTACTTTTTGAACTGGGGTGGTGAGGAGCCAGGAAGTCTATATTTGCTGCCTTTGTTAGGAAGCCAATTACACTTCAGACTGCTGCTCTCAGACCTGATAAGGTTACTCTTCCTGCATGCTTTGAGTTGTAACAATGTAGTAATTTTTTCTTTTTTTTAGTTTAAGGTATGGAAATCGATGGTTTTTTTGTGGCATGCATGTAGGGCTGGTGATGTCTTGTTTCCATGATATTGAAACTAACTTTGCTGAAGAAGTAATCAGACTTTTCTTTGTTAATTCTAGCATGTAAGACTGCAAAAGATTTTAGTTTGCCATTGTAGCTTGTTCAGTGTTTGAATACGTTGACCCTATTATCACAATTTTCTTAAATATGCTTTCTCATTATATAAATGCCACTGATTGAATCGACTAAGTAATTAAAAATATGAAAACAAATTTTAATATGTAAACAGGTAGGTGCTGAAGTGTGAAGCTTTGGACTGGTATTAGGAAATTATACCTGGAGTTTTCCTTACCTTTATAGCAAAAACTAGTTTCTAAAGGCCTAATGGTTATTTTGAAATTTCAGCTAAGGACACCATCTGTTTCACATGAAATACCTAATTTAAAGCTACTTAAAGATAGCTTTGATTTTTTAAAAAAGCATGAAATTGAGGAGATGAAATACTAGTAACTTGGGGGGATGTCTAACTGATCTAAAAGCTATGTATTCTCACCAGCGATCCATTATTGCAAGGTGTGCTTCCTGGGACTGCTGCCAGCTGTTCTAGATGTGTCAGTGGGAGATTGCATAAACAGTGAAGGGAGAATATCTTCTGCTGGTAGTGTTTGGCTTTCACTTAATAAGCTCCTTTTTCATTTAACTTTGCTCAGCAAAAAAACTCCAGTCCAAGCAAGCTGCTTTTTATGGGTGTTCTATTTTTTGTCCTTAATGTGACTGTGTTTGAATGTCTGCACACCCAGGCTTATGATTAATAATATAAAGTGCATCTATAAATTGTGTGTTCAGTTGCACATTCAGACCTCAGTTGTGTAAGTGTCCCTTTGAAGTATTATCATTATGCTGAGGTGTTCATCTTTGGGAACTATAAGCATGTATACAAATCCTTTTATTGTCTGGAAGGTGCTAAATTAGAACTCCATGTTAGTTCTTAGGTTATTTTTGTGATCCTGCAAGTTAAAAGTATTACTGCTCCATTTCATGTTAGTGGAACAAAGATTTCCAGTTCAGTAATCTAGTTCAAAGTTTTTATATATTTTAAGATTATATTTAATCTTCAGGGAATGCTGAAACAATTTTAACTTCTGATAGCGTCATGGAAAACAATCCTTAGTAAAGAGTTCCTCTAGGCTGGGACCCCAGCAAAGGAAGGACCTGTTGGAGCAAGTCCCAAGGAGGCACATGAAGATGATCAGGGGACTGAAGCACCTCTGCTCTGGAGAGGGACTGAGAGAGGTGGAGAAGAGAAGGCTCCAGGGAGACCTTAGAGCCCCTTCCAAGGCTAAGAGGGATTACAAGAGAGCTGGAGAGGGACTTTTCAAAGATCATGTAGTGATAGGACAAGGCAGAATGGCTTCAAAGTGACAGAGAGTAGTTTTAGATTGGATTTGGGAAGAAATTCTTCCCTATGAGGGTGGTGAGGTAGTGGAACAGGTGCCCTGTCCCTGGAAGTGTTTAAGACCAGGCTGGATGGGGCTTTGTGCAATCTAGTCTAGTGGAAGGTGTCCCTGCCCATGGCAGGGGGCTGGAAAGAGATAATCTTCAAGGTCCCTTCCAACCCAAACCATTTTGTGATTCTAAATGGTAAAAAGGTTTAGAGGAAAAGTGAGAACCAGATCTAAAAAAAAAAGAGAAATGGGAATGTTTGCCAGAATTCACAGCTGGCATAGGTTTAAAAAATTAAAAGGTTGTATGTTATGTACAGGACTGCATTCTCAGGGAGGTTTGTCATGTGACACATTCTGCTTTTCAGGTAATGATGGCCTTGTCAAATCACTTAAATGCAGTGGAATCAGAGAAGCAGAAATTGCGGGCTCAGGTTCGCCGGCTGTGCCAGGAAAATCAGTGGCTACGGGATGAACTGGCCAATACACAGCAGAAACTGCAGAAAAGTGAACAGTCTGTGGCTCAGCTGGAGGAAGAAAAGAAACATCTAGAATTCATGAATCAGTTAAAAAAATACGATGATGATATTTCACCATCAGTAAGTACCTGTATAGTAAAACAGTAAAAGCACCCTACATTTGCATGTGTTGTAATCTGCCTGTTTAACAAGAAATACAAGATACATTTTATTTGTCCCTAACATATATTTGTCCTTAAAATACTACCTTGTACTAGTGTCACATGGTTTGCAAAATGATTCTGAGAGCTCATTCTTATTTTAAGAGAGTATCTATTTCACTATCTGCAGATAATAAAATACATGAGGAACAAAATTGATAAATACTCATTTAGTATCATGTAAGCTTAAAAGTGTGAGGAGCTGGACCGAAGCAAAAATCTCAGTTCTGTAAACTCAGCAGTTAAAATAAGTGAGGAATCTAAGTTCTGAGAGATTTTAAGTACCTAGAGGACTTGGCTTATTTTGACTGTGGGAAAAATACTTAATTTTTCTCTAGTGAAATTAGTGTATAGCTTTAAAATCTGTTTAGAATTTACACAAGGATAAGATATTATTGATTCCTCTTTCAGGACCATCTGCCAGACATTGTGATGATGTGCATGATTACAAGCCCATTGTATTATGTATTCTTAGATTCAGAGGGAAAATGGGCACAACTTTAATTTACAGAAGGAACTTACTACTTAAAAAAACTTCTGATTTTTTTGCCCTTCTTTTTATAATTTATTTTGCTTCCTTAGCTTAGGTGGCGCCATGGAAGAAGGGGATCTCATTTTGTGTGTTCAGACCTTCTCAGTGGTGTCTTGGAAGGAGCAGTTTTTCATAACTAATTATTTCAGCAATTTTAATGGTTGAAAATGAATGTGATTTAGTCATGCTTAACTGACTGCTTGGCTAATCCTTTTTAGCATATTGTAGTGGTGAGAGTTCTTTTGGTCAGTTGCACCCGGAATTTTTCACTGCTGTTCCATGATTTGGTATTTGTAGATGAATTTGCCAGTGAAGCCTGTTCAGAAGAGTGGCAGGGAGAGGGAATATTGGGGTTTGGATATGCTATATTGTCGGTCTGTAATCTGCAGATGGATTAAATAGCTCCATTATTTGAAGTTTAATTAACAAATAGAGTCCAAGTAAGCTAAGCATCTTTATGGTTTTATTAACTATATGGACTGTCTCTGTTTCTAGCCTTTGAAATAGTCAGTTGTATAGACTCAGTATGAGGTTGAAATCAACACTTAAAATTATGAACTTCCCATCTGAGATCTAGTCCCATCAATTTGCTGGTTTTGCAGTGCCCCTGCTCTGCCATCATTGAATTTGAATGCCAGCATCAGCAGTTGGCTTTTTCTCATCTGTGGGAAAAGGTGTTGGATGAAGAACCAGAAAAATGTGTTCTGCCTCTGGGTTTTCTCCTTACTGAGCTCGTAATTTCTGGGAACTTCAACTATTTGTATTGTTTAAATGTTCCTCAACATTTAGGGAACAGGACTGAGGGATGATCTGTCTCTGTTTTACATTTGAAATGATATTTGGATGCTTAAAATCCGTATACACTGATGGATTGTGCAGAAATTAATACAGTTCCAGATGGGACACTTGGAAATTAACTTCCTTTCAAGTGTTCTGTTTTTATTTTGTTTTGTTTTTTAATTTTTGAACCTTTGAGATTATAATTGCAAAATCTTACTATTTGTACAGAAGCTGAGTACTCAGAAATTGGGGTCTCCTCAATTATTCCTCTCCCTTGCCCAACTATAACTGTGTTTATGACTATGAAAATGTACCATGGACAATTCTGTACTGAGTAGTGCTTAGTCTTCACTGGGTACTTTCATCAGATCTAATGTCTCTGCGAGAATAGCAAATGCGTTCTTGTGTGCTTAAATTGAGACTGAAATCTAGGGGACCTCATTTCTATTCCTGGCCCTTCTGAAGGTGTCCTGTATTGTTTTGGGGCACAGTGTGTAAATACATTTAAATATAAGACCTTTAGAAAACTTCAGTGAGAAATGTTATTCTTCTCAATTCTGAATGCTGAATGTGGAGTTTTTCTTTAACACTGCTGATAAACTGGACTGTTCTCTTATGCTTTAGATTTAATTTGTTGGGTTTGGGGTTGCTCTGTAGGAGGATAAAGATACGGATTCCACCAAAGAGCCCTTGGATGATCTATTTCCCAATGATGAAGATGACCAAGGACAAGGAAGTAAGTATATTTCAGATTACACTGTTGGGATGTTTCTACAGTGTAGGATATAAAGATGTTCTTTACAATAATGGATTCATGCTTGGGGTCCTGTGGAACACAGGTAGAGTGGTGAATGCCTCTGCTGGATTAAGGAATCCAGTCACTGATATACATTCTGTACATTGGTATGTACAGAACTGGGGCCTGGATTTTTAAAGAGAGTGTACTAGCTGCTGTAAAGTTCTTCAGGCTGACTTAAATTCAGAATTTGCCCTGTTATCCTTCTTTTGGGCCTCAGAATGGTTAGTTGCAAGTAACTGAGGCAGATTCTGACCAGATGGTGAATTCTGTTAATTAATCTGTTTCTGTCGTCCTTTCCTAAGGTTGCCTACATTAGTTTTAATACTAATTGTGGAAGTATTATTTGTCTTCAGGTGAGAAGGACTGAGGAATATGCAGTGAAGATTGAGGTTTGGTAGAGTGATTGAAAAAAGCTATTAATAGATAAGCCTTGCTAAGTGAAATGTGACTTTTGTATGTGTGTAAACATAGAACATACTGATGTTGTAGAGTCAGTACAGTGTGCTGGGAGCAGAATCGTTCTTACCAGGCAAATGACTTCAGGGAAAATGTCTGAAGGGACCCACCTTTGCAACCAGCAGTTTCAAATTTCCTTTATGGGCATGCACACAAGGTACACCACATTCTTGACAGCATAGTAAAGGTATCCATAGCCAGCACTGAAAGGAAGGCTTGAAGAGTTTATAGTAGGTCAGTGTTGATTAGGAATTCCTTCCTAGCTCATCCTTGCTTCCCTATAATGTTGTAGTAGGAAGGCTGAGAGGCAAAGCTCCCTTATTTTGCTTTACAGAAGACAAAGTTGACGTGTCAGTGATTTGTCTGACCTTCCAAAAAATGCTGAAATGCTTCAGTGCTTTGGCAGACAGTGACTCTGGGTATAGACTTGGGCTTGTGTGATTCCACTGACATAAAAATGCTCCCACCTTCTATGAGAGTGGTTTAATAGGAAGGAGAGAATTAAGTTGGGCTCTTGGCTAGAGCCCTTACCTTGTGCATTCTCCAGAGTTTAATGAAACTGAGTTCAAGGGAATTTTCTTAATCTCAGAAACTGATCAGGTGGAGAGAAAAGGGGTAGTAAATTGTTTAGGGGAGTGAGAGAGTGCGGGTTGCAATAACCTAAGATTAGGAGCTACTGTAAAATAAATGGCTGAGCCTTAGGGTTAGTTAGTAAAACTCAAAGGTTGACTTTGACTCAGCCCTTTGTCTTGCAGCTGTTGTTTCTGGCATCCAAGGTGTTTCAGTCCTTTATGTGCTAACCTTAAATGCTTCTGGGTATAGGAAACAGAAAAAAAATTGTATGTTTAGAGAAGGAGAATAAAGGCAAAAGCTTTCCTGCAGGTATTCAGCTTGTCTATGTTAGTGTTCCTTTCCATATGGAAACAGGGATATTTGTAAGTGCAAAATTGTGATATAATCTTGAGAATGTTAATGGTTTGCTGAGCTTAAATGGTTTCCTACTTTCTTCATTAGTTTGTTACATTTGGCTCTTTGAGCTACTAGAATTGTAAAAATAATAGGAATACAATACTGGACAGGATATGAAGAATAAACAGTCATATTTCCACTGTCACTTGTCAAGACAGCCTGACTGCTGTGATGTATGTTCTAATGCTAATTCTGTGTATTGAAGAAATAAAATTCAGTGAGTCTCATTTCGTGCCACTGAGCACTCACGTGAGATGTTTTATTTACAGTCATCTTTCATAGAAGTTGAAATTTTGCGCATTTCTTTCAGTTCAACAGCAGCATAGCAGTGCAGCAGCTGCTGCCCAACAAGGTGGCTATGAAATTCCAGCAAGATTACGGACCCTTCATAACCTTGTTATCCAGTATGCTTCCCAAGGTAGATACGAGGTTGCTGTACCTCTCTGTAAACAAGCTCTTGAAGATCTGGAGAAGACTTCAGGTCACGACCACCCTGATGTTGCCACTATGTTGAACATACTTGCTTTGGTGTACAGGTTTGTATACTTGCATAGATAAATACCTGTGAAATAAATACTTAGTATTTGGCTGCAGCCTTATAATGTTCAAGATTAGAACTTTTTTCCCTGTTCTATTTTCCATTAAATTTATTTTCCTTTTAAAATTATTATTAAAACCCTCAAGAGGGTCCTAAAATACTTGTGTGTCTCCCTATACTTAGAAGTCAAACGCGTTGCTGTCCCAAAAGCCTGTGCCTTTGCTTTGGGAATGGAGCTGATTTTGATAGGACTTTTTTGGTCTACTGAAGGGGCATGTCTTGATTACTCACTTCAAGATAATCTAGAGGTAGAAATTGGACATTAGTGTAGAAATAAACATACTCAGTACAGTCCTCAGCTAGCAAACTATTTACAGTTAGAGGCTTCAGGGTTTTACTTCCTAATTTATGAATATATTCTCAATTATTATTCTTTTGTAGTAGCATCTTTAGGTCAGTAGTGAAGTCAGCCTAATTTTTACGATTTTTTGTTCTCTTTACAATTCAGAGACCAGAACAAATACAAAGATGCAGCAAATCTCCTGAATGATGCCTTGGCCATCCGTGAAAAGACTTTGGGCAAAGATCATCCAGCGGTTTGTATATATACAGTGTCATAATTTTAGTTTGTTTTTCACTGAGCTTTTTTTCAACTAATTCTAATATCAAACTCAACAGGAAAGGCTTTAAGACCTGGCTTGTCTTTAAACAGTACAGGTAGGAAGCCACATTATATTCAGTGCTGTTTCACCATAAATAATTTGCCTGTACTTGATTTTGAATTGCCTGGGTTTTCTATGGGAAATCAGTTTGTGAAGAAAGATTTTATTTTGCTTACTCAAATCACTTTATTATACTCAGATTGGAGGGGTACTTCTGATTTGATTTACTGCTGCTTGTAAATGAAATGTAAATCAAGCTTTTGTAAAACTCATGTAATACTTTTGTAGCCCGTGGGACACAGGGCAGCTCAAAGTATAGGTATGAGAGGTACCTTTGGAAGAGAAGAACATGTGAGGATGTGTGCACTAAATGACATTTCTACAAATGAAGCAAAATTATTTCACGATTTAGGTTTTTCTTTCCTCTGCTGTGTATTTATGCATTTAATAATAATACTTTCTTCACTTGCAAATTTCAAGAGGTGTGCCCTGCATGGAAAATTTGAAAACATCAATGCCATGCAGATGTGTTCATTTGTCAAGTATTTATATCAGCAGATTCCAGTGTAATTAATGTTTCTCTGCTGTTGACAGGTGGCAGCAACTCTTAACAATCTTGCAGTTCTCTATGGTAAACGGGGGAAGTACAAAGAAGCGGAACCGTTGTGTAAGCGAGCTCTGGAAATCAGAGAAAAGGTATGAGTGACAAATACAGCACCTCTGAAGGGACTTTCTGAAGGAGAAGGCAAAGTTAAATGCTTACCTTTTTTATGTTTTGGTTAGGTAGATCTGCCAGATAAACCCCAGAGTTAACAATGCCTAGCAGTTAGGAGTGTCTGAAATTCAAAACAGTAGGAAATCCCATTAGTGCTACGGAGTTGCTGGAGCACTCTGGGTGTATGCTAAATTCTGTATTTTGTGAGTAACCTTCCTTACCTTTTACCTTCCCCTGTGATAGGTAAATAGTCTTTGATTTGACATTGGAATTAAAAAATGAAACTTAGTTAAAAATGTTAAGTTGATTATTCTCTATGTGGATATTTATTTTAGTCCATGAGACTGCATTTTCAGGTTTATATAATACTCTCCACAGAACGTTGTTTGACTGCTTTGTTTCTCTTACGGATTGTTCTTCACCATTCTCAGTTTGCAATAGAATTGAGTCATTTTCATACCTTTCAAATGCAGCTTTTGCTTTTGTCATCCCCATGTTGAATTGAGGAGGAATAAAACTAACAGGATGTTTCTAAATTATTTATTTCTAAACCCTGACTCAGTGATTACATAATGTTTTAATACAGTGTATTTCATTTTCAGGTCCTGGGGAAAGATCACCCTGATGTTGCCAAGCAATTAAATAACTTGGCTTTGCTATGCCAGAACCAGGGTAAATATGAGGAGGTCGAATATTACTATCAGAGGGCACTTGAAATCTACCAAACTAAGCTGGGACCAGATGATCCAAATGTTGCAAAAACGAAGAACAATCTGGTAAGCCTTTTCCAAAGAAGAGCTGAGACAAGATTTCTCATTAATTGAAATGCACTTTTATCCACCATGTATTGTATTTTTTATTTATAAAGGTAAATAAATCACTGTGCTGATATCTTTTGGGGGGCATTTTGTTTTTAGGCATCCTGCTATCTAAAACAGGGCAAGTTCAAGCAAGCGGAAACTTTATACAAAGAGATTCTTACTCGCGCTCATGAACGGGAGTTTGGCTCTGTAGATGGTAAGAAACTGAGTCCCTAGATTTGAATCATGTTTTATTTTTGTAGTTACGAAATAAAATTTGCAGGAAGTCAGTGGTGTCCTGATTAAAATTGTTTTCTGCTTTAGGTGGACTTAAAAGGTGAGCTGATACATGTGTTGGAAGTACATTCATCATAAGAAAGCTTTTAGATACAGCAGTAAACATTTGATTCAAAAATGTGAGGTAGACTTAGTGGGTTTATGTTTTATGGATTTTATTTCTGGCATAATTTATCTTAAGCCCAACTAAACCAAATTTTGGTATTTTAATAGAGGCAGAAAAATGTTCATCACTTTCCTGTCACAGAAAAAAGTCAATGCAGGATTTTTAGTGACATAAATAGCAACATTGTTAATGCAAGCCTTCCATTAACACATTTAAAGAATGAGGAAAATACCTTTAAACCGGGAATTACACTGTGCATTGAAGTCATGTGCATTTTATAAACTAAAAATCCCAGTAAAGAATTTTCATTCTTTTTTCTTTCCGTGACAGTAGCATATGCACCACTTAGTAGATGTCAAAGTAGTTGTTAAGATAAAAGAAATAAATTCATGTTTTCTAGCACAGAACTAGATACATGACAAATGGGTGGCAATATATACTAACTTCAAAGCTTCTCAGCAGTAACTGTTTCTAAGCTCAGATAAGAAAAGGAGACAGAATTATAAAACTGTAAAAGAGGTGCATGTTTTATTTATCAGCTGCTTGTAGTATGGACAGTAAGGTTTTTTTGTGGTGGTAATAGTGTAATTCCCTGGTTCACAACTTCATTTCGGAGTGGTGAAAATCATACAATAAATACCTTGTAGTTTTCTTCTTCTATAAAATATTTTCTTGTTTCACCAGATGAAAATAAGCCTATCTGGATGCATGCAGAAGAGAGGGAAGAATGCAAAGTAAGACCATTGTTGTAAATCTTTTTTGGAGCTTTTACTTGTTTCAGTTTAAAATCAAATACATTTTTTCAACAATACCTTTGTTCTAGGGAAAGCAAAAAGATGGCACTTCTTTTGGAGAATATGGTGGCTGGTACAAAGCTTGCAAAGTTGACAGGTGAGTAATTTCTTTACAGGGCAAGCAACTCAGCAATACTCAGTGTCTCATATTAAGGCATTTTTAAAAATAAAACCAAAGCAACTCCTTGGTTAGGACTATAAAAACCATAATATTAAAAATTCCAGGCCCAAGACTGGTTTTCAGGAATACAGTAGCAGTTTTCAAGTCCTGAGGCTGATTTTAGTTTAGGCTGGCTAGATCCAGTAAATGACATAAAATTGCAGCAGTTTTGTTCTTGGCAGTCCTTCCTTCAGTACCACTCCTTGGCACATGTGCCCTCCTTGCCCCTCAGGGCCTCTGGAGAGTGCCAAAAATGAGACTGCAAGCAACTACACCTTTAGTTACCTAGCTGGCACAAGAAAACAAAGTTAAACTGCCGCAACTAAGCATTATTTGAGTTTTTGAAGTCTGAAGAATAGAGTTGTGTGAATGACAATGTGTACTTTCAAGTGATAAGAGAAACAAGGATTTCAGGTTGCATTATAGTTGGTGAAATATTTTTCTTTGTTCTAATTTTGTTATTACTGCAACTTCTTTAACATGTTGGTGGTACAATGTATGAAAAAACCTGCAACTAGTGATAGTCAGGGAGATTTTTTTTTTACTGACTATTTGAATTCTCATGTTTAACAAGCATCAGAGCCTTTGTACTGTTGAAATCTCTTCTTTCTCCATCCTGAGCTCTGTGTGCAATACATTTTGTTGGTTTGTTTTTCATGTACTTATTCATTCTAATGCATGAGAAAATCTTTTCTCTGTTGTTACTGAAACAAAACTTAACTCATCAGTACTGTGTCTGAGCTAATTTTGTGCCGTTGAAACAAAAATGTCTTGTTGGAGTGTGAGACTTGTTAATGAAATGGGCACTTCTTTTCTTTTGTTCAAGTATGGTTTGAATGCATAGAAACTGCAAAGCGGTATTAAGTAAAAGCTGATGAAAGAAACTGTTAATTACTTTTGTGACTGACACATGCTACAGTAATGGTGCATGAATAATTGTATTTTTTGGAAGCTTCGCAATTATTCAGCTGGATAAACTCATCTAGAGCTAAATTTTCACCTTTAGATGCAGCTGAGGTTATAGCATTCCAGTTTCAGGGATGTTGGCTAGTCACAGGGTGAGACATGGATATGCTTTGAAAGAGGTCAGCAGGTGTACATGAAGTACAGTATAGTGTATTTCAAGAGAGAATAAATTAGTACAAAAAGATGATAAATACTATATTAATTTAAACTTTTATTAGTGAATTGAGAAGAGTTCCCTGTGTGAGTATATGTATTACAAAGAGTTATTTTTCTTTTTTTCAATAGTCCAACAGTAACAACTACTTTAAAGAACCTTGGGGCACTTTACAGACGACAGGGCAAATTTGAAGCTGCTGAAACATTAGAAGAGGCAGCAATGAGATCTCGTAAACAGGCAAGTATGAAAGTTCACCTTAATGATGTTTCTGCACTGTGGTCATGCAAATTTTCAACTTTGTGCATGCAGAATATAGAAACTTGCAGTGCCTGGTCACCCTCTAATTTCAGACTGAACTGGTGGTAAACACTGATACCATCTTAACACTTGCAGTCTGGTTAATTGTTAGGGCAGTGGCACCATTACTGAGGACATGCTTCAAACTGGGGGTGAAATTATATGGAAAATGAAAGAGCAGAAAACATTATGTTGGCTAGTAGTCCTCAATTGGCTGCTTGTCCTGGGAGAGAGACTGTAGCTGGGGGAAAATGGAGGGGTTCAGCTGGAAATCTCCTTTGCCAGTCACACTGTTCTATTTTCAGTAAGGAACTGTCAAACTTAAAAGTGTTCAGTTTCTGCATACAACTGGCTAACTAATAGAAACCTTTTGGTTCCTGTCACTTTTGTAAACTAATGGGATAGATACTACAGTGGCAGTGGGGGCTTTTAATGTGGTCTCCTTGTGCTCTCAGATCTACTGTTTAATTAACCCTTTCTCCCTTCTCTTAGAAGGTAGAAGAGAGTTTGGGTCTCTTGGAGTTTATTGGCTTTTGTTTTTTCTTTCCCTTTTGGATGGTTTGATACAACATCTTTTTTTATAAAAGCTTGTAAGGCTGGACAAGAAAACATAGTTTGTCAGTTTTAAAATGGAGAGCAGAGTAAGAAAATACAAGTAAACAACATGAAAGTTCAATTTTAATTTCATTTTTTTATATAAGAGTGAATAAAACTTGTATTTTTTCTAGATGCTTGCTGCTGACTTTTATTTTTAGGAATGCTTCACATTTTCACTGTGCATCATGTACCACCTATACCATTAATCTGTAATATGTAGCAGTATACACACCCTAGATTTAGATGTGTAGGAGACAATGAATGCTGTGTTAGAGCAGAATTTAACACTACCTTTTCATTCTGGGTCATTCAGGTAATGCTCTTCACTTAGGGGAAAACATCTATGTGGGAACCAAGAACCTGCTATCTCCATGCCACTAAGACAACTTTCTTATGCACTTTTAAGAACTTTGGCATCCTTTTCACTTTCTGTATTGTAGTTAGTTTTATGGATTTGCCACACACATCCTTGCTTCATTTGCTGCTAGTGCTCTACTGCAGAAGCTGCAGAATATTTTATGAAGTAAAGCATTCACCTGGGATCTCGTCCTGTCAGCAAGTACTGGTTATGATGTGGAATAGGTTTATTATAAAGAAGACAAAACTGAAAATAAGTATGATTTGAGTTTTGATATATTCTAGTTTCTAAATTAAAGATTTTGCCTTTAGTGCAGAGTTTTCTTAGAAGGTACTTTAGCACTTTTAAGGTATTTAAACAAATATTTGATAGTTGATAGGCATTCTTTAACATAGTAAACATATTGACCATATATTTAGTATGCTTATTAAAAGCTTATATTCTATTTAATTTCTTTCTGAAGGAAAATTATATTAATGCCAAGTGTTATAAGTCAGTATTTTTAAAAAACACAACCTGTTTCTGAAGTATTAGATATTCAGACACCATTCCAAAGGCAGGTGAAGACTGCACCATTTGATGGGTGGAAAACTTGAGAATTACACTGATGGTTCATGATCTATAAATTGCTTAAATACTTAGCTGGTTGCCAGATTGCTTCGAGTAAGTGACATAAACACCACAAAGCTTAGACAAGTGATAAGAAAGGAGGAAAAGAGTGGCAAATCAGTGAATTCTCTAAGTGCCAAACTGTCCACTTTGTGCTTTGTTGATTCTTGCAATTTATAAAGGGCAACTCAGCTACTCTGAAAGCAGAACTGGGCTGATGGAATTATGAGTTGGTTTTACTTCTTGCTTGGCACAGTCGTTGTGTGTAAGTTGTAGATTAATAGAGCTTGTAACAAGGTAAAGCCTCTTCCCATTTTATCAAATTCTCAGGGTCTTGACAATGTTCACAAACAGAGAGTGGCTGAAGTGCTGAATGACCCTGAGAGCATAGAGAAGCGGCGGAGCAGAGAAAGCCTCAACGTGGATGTGGTAAAGTACGAGAGTGGCCCTGATGGCGGCGAGGAAGTGAGTATGAGCGTAGAGTGGAACGGGGTAAGTACAGTACACAGTTGGAGAAAATAGCCTAGGAAATCATCACCTAACAAAATAGGGCTGTCCACTCACCAGCCTGCTGTGTTTTCAGGAGTTTCCTGGTTCATCTACGTTGTATTTTGTAATTTTGCAGAGTCAATTAAGAAATGAGGAATAATATTTTGTCTATCATAATGCTAAAAACTTGTAATGTTTTAAAATTTTAAGACATTCTTTCTGTTGTTGTCCTAAATGGTGACATTTCTGCCAGAATCCCAAGCAGTTGTATTTAAGGCTAAGTTGTGTAATGCTGATTGAGTGTCCTGGTTGTGGTCTGGTGTACAATTGCTTGTCAGTGGTTTGTTTTTACTGGTAGAAATATTCTGGCAATTAACTCATTTTTGCTTTTTTCCTTTTG
This sequence comes from Rhipidura dahli, assembly GCA_013399225.1. NCBI lineage: Eukaryota > Metazoa > Chordata > Aves > Passeriformes > Rhipiduridae > Rhipidura > Rhipidura dahli. The sequence goes on from VXAC01006317.1 coordinate 1,713,902, forward strand.
GTGCCATATTTGCTTGTAATGTAAATGTTTCTTTAAAAATACTCAACAGTTGGAATCACAAAGAACATTTGCTATGGAGATATACTGAGTGTTAGTAGCTTTGGAGTAAATTAAAATGACCAGTCTAACACTAAAATAATTCTAATCTCCTCCTTACCCAGCTTGCTGGAGGAAGGAACACAGCTTTTCAAACTTCTGTACAGTCCGTTCCAAGAGGCAGTACCATCACATAACAATGTGATGGTGACTTCTTGTTTCCTAATTGAAATGAATATGGCTTTCCCATATTCAAATTTGTCTGAAGCCAGGGCTTGTTCCTATTTGTTTCCCATATATTGGCTTCACTGTGTTAAACTGATTGTCATAAAGTAAAAACATATGTATACACATATATATAATGTGATTACATAAGCATTTTTCTAACCATTGTTTTCCTTTAATTTGAAGGACAGTGCAAGCTTTCAGTTATTATCTGGCTTATGTAGTTTGCTTCTGTCACCAGCTTTCCCATTCCTTATCCCATTGCTGGCAATGGGATACATTTTGCAATGTTAACTAACTCCCAGCTGCACTTCTGCTGAAAATAATCTCTTAGATTATAAAAGTGGTGTTGCTTTTGCTGTATGGGAGGGGAAGTAGCCTACTTTGTAATATTGAGTGTTCTGAAGCTTCATTTCTCTTACAATAGTAATCTTTTTTTCCCCATCTTTTTGTAAGCCACATGAGACAAAGCTTAGCATTCCAAAGGAACCTTGAGAAAACACATAATGCTTTAGGCTTAAAGGAGAATGTTCTTTCCATCTTTGCTTTTGTCTTTTTATTACTGTTTTCTTGGCATTGGTGTTCTCAGTGCCAAGACAGTCAATCAGCATCTATTGTGAATTAATACTGCATCATTAATAAAGCCAAGTCAGGTTGGATAACTCTCTTTTTAATTCTCATTTTGCCCATTCAGCATTAGAACTGTGTACTGTACTCCTCCCTTAATTTTAACTATACTTTGCATGACTGTATGTTCTAAATTGATTAAATTTTTTCTGTTATTGACATTAATGCATGCAGGTTTTGGATGGAAAGGGCCTTCTGGGGAAAAGCAATAGACAGTATTTCTAGGTCAATATTTGAATCAAACTCACTGATAAATTTGGTGGTCTGAAAAATTAAATTTTGACCTCTCAGGGTAAACAAACTTCATTTTTAGTGTGCTGAAGTGGCATTGCTTCATTCTCATCTTCCTTATTTCTTTTTTTCCTCATCTTAAGAGAAGGTATTTTATATTATATGTTCTATGTGAAGTGGGCAACTCTCCCTCCCCCCTGCAAATGTTTCTATCTCAGTGGTGTTCTTCCCTCTACTTTATATTGTGTAGTTTTTTTTACCCTTGTGTGTTCCCTCCAGACAAAATACTCTGATTCATAAAGTGTAGTAGAATCTTTTATTTATGTCTGCAGAGCCTGCAGAGAGGCCTGCCTTTTTCCATTTAAATTCTTCTGAAGTGGTCAAGCTGACTCTGACTGTCAGAGAGAAAGGTGGAGTATACAAAGGGACAAACTCAACAAAAAAATTTTGTTGGAAGATGTAATTAAGGGCTTTCCACGTGCAATGTAATCCATTAAGCATTGTAGGCTTTGATGTAATGTCTTACACTCTTACATATTGAAGTAAATCTGCCAGTAACTATTAAAACAGACATGTTAAGTAAGGTGTTATAGTACATGTTTACATGTCACTTGTAAAGTTTGTGTCTTAAAGTGAACAGAAGATACTTGAAAATGCAAGGAAATACTTGTTCTTTAAAATGTAAGGTGGTAAGGCCAAGATTTGGATCCTTTATTATACTTTTTCTATAAAAAACAACAGTGAGTACCTGTCACTGGCATTTTTGTGAACTGATCTTGCAGCCTGCTGCAGGAGAAGTGAAAATCTTTGTGCTCCTTATTGTAGTGTTTGTAGTGTGAGGAAGTATCTTTTCATACTCTAAGATGTGTGTTTCAAACAGCCAGGCTTTGGGGCATGTAAGTCCACTTTCAGTGTGAAAGGAAGACTATGGAGGAGTGTGATATTTTTATTTTAGATGTGAAGTACCCCAAAGCTTGTCTGCTTATTCCTAATGTTCTTGTTAGGTTTACTGTATAGAGTTATACTCTATACTTACCAAATTTGTCTTGCCTTTGGATAATTTTCACTACTCTAGTATTGCTGATTTCAGACCACAGAAATAATTAGCCTTGTCACTGATCTAATACCTCTAGCTGGAATTTAAACTTCAGTTTATTCAATCCTGCAGAGCTGAAGTCTGTCTTTAAGTTTGAACAACATAGGCAATTTGAGCATATTTGAACATATGCAAGTTTGAAACGTAAATACTCAGATTTAGATCTTCTAATTACTTGGTAGCAAGGCATTCTGCCATTTCCAGGTATCATGAACCTATCAGTGATGGTGTCTGTACTTGCACAAAGAATGGGAAGCGTGCAAATTGAACCACAGTTTATTTTAAAGGTGGATTGTTTTAGCTGCCTCACTGCATTAGGTAGAGTAGAGAAAATTCCACTTGGATTATGTATATAGACACACACAGAGATATGTTCTAAAAATACTTGTGAAAGTGATTTGACCCAGGCCAGTTGGATTCTAGTTCCTTGAGGGAATGAAGAGAATTTTGTCTGGAGGTTAGGTGAAGACCTCTTTCTTCTTGCACTTTTGTTTCAAGGAAAATTCCTGACAGAAGTTAAAGCTGAAATGAATGCACTTTGCTCTGTTCCTCCTTATTTATTTATTTATCTGTTTATTTATTTTTTTATTATTTTTGTGCTAATGTCAGCTAAAAAAAATCCCTTTTCTTTGTTTATGAAATGTAGTAGCAAAGCTATTTCTTGTTAAAGGTGTTTTGTATTTTATACAAATTCTAGCTTGAATGCACAGCATCAGTCATGCTCATTTGTCAGTCCCATCTCAGTGATGTAAGTGAAACTACATGAAGATGTGGGTTCTGGTAATTGCAAGGGCCTGCACTTTGTACTTAAGGACTATCCAAATAGTTGCTCTGAAAAAAGAAAATTTTTGAACATGACCTAGAAATACTGTAAACTAACTGTTCAAGATTGAAAACTGTTGAATTTTTCCCAACAGTTTCATTCAGTTTTTCTCTCTCCATTTCTGACAGGCCTAGATGCCTTTTGTGATTCTTATACTGTCTCCTGCATGACGGGCGTGCACCATCTTCAAGCTTTAACTTCTCTCTTCAGTACTGACTGCTGTGTTTTAGCAAACCCCTTAAGATTCCTGTCAGAGCTACACTTCCTTGTAAACTGGCCATTCCTTCAGTGCTGGTGTCGTTTTTGGTTTTCTATTTCTGTACCTGTGTAGCTTTGCCAGATATGTATCTAGTCATACCAAATGTTACTACAACCATTTGCTGTGTAATACATTAGTAAAAAAACCAAACAAGTAACAATGACCTTTATAAGTAGCTGTTCACTATGGAATAAAGGTAGTTAAAAGTATCACACAAGGTATTATTGAAATGGCATGATGGTGATCTTTACAGGAGAAAAACCAAACCCGTAAAAGTAAAGCATGTTCTCCAAGTGCTTTAAAATGTATTTAGAGACCTATTATATGGTTAACATCAATATGGAACTCTGGATGTCTTCACTTACAATTATTCTAAAGTAGCATTGCTGTTTAGTCTTTGTGTGAGATTTTGGCAATTATGCTTTTCTCTACTAATCTTGGTGTTCAGTGATTTGTGTATTTGTCTTTCTAACTTCTAATAAACTCACTCCAACTCAGGTGTCTGTCTTTGCTTAGTAGTGCTTTTTTTCTTTTTCAACTCTTCTTTCATAATCACGTAGGTTTTCTATGGACTAGGAAGTGGTCACTTCTAATCTTACTAAACTGTCGGGTTTTTGTAAGAGTAAAGCATTTAAAAATAGAATTGTGGTCCCTTGAAAGTTTCTCTGGGTCAGCACAGCAGTGTAAAACACGAATGCAATATAGGAAAAATTAATTTCATTGTGGTTTGCATTTTCTTTGGTAAAAGTTAAAAACGTTGCACAGGAATTTGACCATAAGTATTCCTGAACAGAAATATTTTTGTTTAGGTATTTTAGGGTTAATTAAACATGATTGCAAGTAATGTAGATATTTAGAAAAAACAAAACATGTTTTTTTCTTAGACTGATGGAATGCTTTTGCTTGGGGCTTGTACTCTGTTAACCACGGTGTGCTCATATGAAATGGTGGTGGTGAATTGTTGGACTCCTATGGTGGGTTTTTATTAATGATGAATTGTGGCTTGGGCATGTCTTCTCATTTAGAAATCTTTGTTACACTTTGGAAGGAACCCTTTTGCTTTGGTAAAATTGTAGTTATATGGTACTCCGTGTATAGGTAAATGTATATAGTATAAGTATATATTAATAGCAATTAAAAAGTAATAATTCATCACTGAAATGTGTTTGAGCCAGGCTTGGGGGTGGGCAGCAAGCTCTTGCAGTATCACATGTGTTGCATTTTTTTCAGGATGGCACTGGATCTCTAAAGCGCAGTGGTTCCTTTAGCAAGCTCCGAGCCTCCCTTAGACGCAGCAGTGAGAAGCTGGTTAGGAAGCTGAAGGGAGGAAATTCCCGGGACAGTGAACCAAAGAACCCAGGGTAATTATCTGTTCTTAGCTGTGCTGCTGTCCCTTGGTCTGTGCCCCACTGTAGCCCAGGGTAGTTCCTAGGGCAGTGTTCCCTTCCCTGCTTAGCTAACTGCGTATCATACACAGCTGTCTCTTAAAGAAAAATAAAATAGGAAATACCTTCTTAAACTTCCACTGTAAGGGCTGTAACATCTGAGGATTTATATTTGCTTGTAAGAATTAATTCTATTTAAATGACATTTTTTTTCTTTTTGCCGCTTTACCTACTTGAAGATTAGAAAAGCTTCATACAACTATTGTTGGATGTTAGTTACCTGCAAAACTATCCTTTTCACACAGCAGTGGAGAATAATAAATGTTACTGATTTTTGTAGTAAAAGCCTGAGTACAGTAAACCTGCAACTAACATTCTTGATATAGCTTAGTATCTTGATATATTCTTGATATAGCTTTATATATTGCTGTGAGCATAAAGAGAATTACCAAATGAAGCCACTCTTGGTTTCTCTTTTTGGAAAACTCAGATATCAGAGAGCAGAGGAGAATGTTGAAAGACTTAGACCTAGTTGTGCATCTTACTAACATTTTGGCCTCAGTGAAAAAATTTGGCCTCGGTGGTAAAAATTCGCATTTAATGAGTCTGACTGCTCACTCTTCCCACTCTACCACCAGATTATGGATTTGAATGTATGTAATATTTCTCATAAATCCCTAAAATCATTGATCATTTATTGGCTGCTGCAGAAAAATGGAAATATTAAAGTGCATGTACTGTTTTTCATAGTGGTACTTGTGAGTGTTCTCCCTCAGGATTGCAGTCAGTTTTGCAGGGGTTTTTTCCCTTGCTATGGAAAACTGGAACTCATTTAGTTGACAGGAAACCGTGTGACAGTGTGAACTTGTGCTTTCAAACAGTAATTTTGGAGAACTTGGGGTGACTTCTGATGGAGCAACTGAATCTGAGTAATGTAGTTGGTGATGATGATGATGGTATTACTTGAGACAATGACCTGGAGGCAGGGTCTCACTCTGTTTCTGGAAGTGCTCCAGTGGAGTTTTTCTTACTGTTTTTATGGCTGTAAAACATTAAGTACAGCTGCAGTACATGTAGAATTAGCTTCCTTGCATATATGTTTCAAATTCAGCCTGATCTGAATTTTAGAGTTGTTACTGAAAATTTCACTGCCAGACACTTGATGTTGAAGGCACTGAATAGAATTCAAGGTCAAAATTCCTTTGCATTTATTGATCCATTATTAAAAACTACCTCTGAGATAAGAGGTTGGGAAAAAACTGTGGAAAGCATGAGATCAGAAGAAGGAAACTTGTAAATGTAAAATGCTTTAGGGAAAACAAACAAAGGCAAGCCAAAGTAGAATTAAAGGGAGATCTCCTTCTTTTTCTTCAGTGTTAGCATTTTTATACATTGGTTTTCTGTTTCTATTCAATTCTGTCCAGACTTCATGTTCATCATAGTTCAGGTATATTTTATGAATAGATACATATATCCATAGCTAATTTTGCATTTTCTCCTCATTTTTGCGAGATGTGGAAAGGTTTTCAGTTTCACAAAAGCCAGGAGGTTTATTCCTTATTCTCTGCAGTATTTATAGCTAACTCTTTCTGCAGGTAAAGTAACCCCGTGTTTATAGGTGTAGAAAATTACACTTTAATGTAACTGAAGATATTTGGCTTTGCAGTGCCTATGAGAGCTCACCTGCTTTGTTACTGTCTGCACCTGAGTTGTGTTACCTGACCAAAGTTATCTACCCACACTGACATGAGTTACACTGTGGGGTCTGTAGCACCAGATGAGGTTTCCTCAGATGAAGGCATTAATGTGAAACAAAATTGAAAGCAAAGCTCTCCCTTTCTGACAAAATAATCTTGTCATCATATTTCTCAAGGAATAATTTAGTCTTAAAACTTGCAATAAGTGTATTGCATTGATGGGCTTTTATGTAGATAGGCACTTTGAGTGTATAGGACAATAAATACTATGATTTCTGTTCTTGAAATAGAATTTTTAAATCCTAATTTATATTAGCTTGTTTTAATAACAAATGCAGAGATTTCTGGTATTAAACACCAGCTTTGTAGGTCATAAAGCATAGCTGTACATATTGATATTCCAAGAAATAATTTTGATTCCATTTTCATTTCATTTACTGAAGAAACTTCAGTAAATAGAATTTTTTTTCTGCTTCTGAGTGCGACAAAAGGGATATTCAGTGGTTACCATGCAGACCTTTGGGGTCTAGTGTGTTTGATAGCTGAATATACCAATACAGACATAGCACACACATCAGTCTTCCTTGCTGTGAAGGCAGCCTCTTTAGGTAGAACATTTCCGAGCCTCTGTCCTTAGCTGTGCATTCCCTGCCTGTGTCTCTAGGAAGGCTTTACTTTGAACTTGACTTACACCTCTTGTAAAATCTGCTTCTCTAAATAGGAAATGATGGTGCTGGTGTGAGCACTGAGTGAGAAATACTCAAATAGCAATACACTCACATCACAGGATGAAGGAAGGACCTAGTGTTCGTGTTGTTGCTTAATACGGAAGGTTGAAGAGATTAAAATGGAAAGCTCATCAGGGAAATTGTTTCTTTACAATCTTGCAAAAGTCTTTTAGGCAAACAACAAGTATCTTAAAAATGGTCTTTGAAACATGGTATACCTGAAGCAAGTTATCATTCTTTATCATATTTCAGAATTCCGTTCCGTGATCATTTAACTTTGATTAATTAGTGTTCTTTATTTTTTCACTTAAAAATTTTTGACCATACAGCAGAACAGTTAAGATTTCTAATCTAAAAGGGAAAAAACAATCTTTAATTAATACTGTTACTTACACACCAGAAAAACACCTGCATGTTCTTTGTCCAGTTGTGTTTGTAACACAGAGGGAACTAAAAGTGCATTAGCCAGAATAAAGTTATTAAAAGTGTTGATTTAAACAAATCCAAACAAATAAAAGACCAACCCACAAACAAAGTAGTATCTCAGGTATGAGTAATTTTTTTTTAATTGGCACTTTAGCAAGAACCTAAAATTTGCGTGTGAATTTTTACTGGTGGAATTTCTCTTTCCCTGGAATGTTTTCCATAAACCTTTATGCTTTTTTGGAGAGTTTCCTGTAACATTTTGTTTGTTTTACAGATTAACTTCCTTTGACTTCCATATATAACCCCTGTTGTACCTGTTTCCTTAAATAAATGAGAGGTGTACACCATGCATGAGTCCTTGCTTTGTTGTTGCTAACACTCAATGTCAAATATTTTAAATTGTGTGCTTCTGGCTTTCGAAACACCCAGATTTAGTGCTGGGGAGAACCAGCCAGCCTGTGTTGTATGGCAGCTGTTGCCCCGTGTTTGGGTTCATTGTCCTGCTAAGCTTTTGCTTTACCAAAGCATTTAAAACTTGTGCTTTGACTGTTAGTGTTGCTTCAGTAGAAAGAAGAGCTGGTTAATATCTGATGTGATCTGTATGGATAAACCTTTCCATGTTACTGGAAGGCATTGGAAAGTTTGCATGAGCCAGTTGTCTCAAGCTGCAGGTAGCACTGCAGGGTTAGGGCTCGTTGTCTTGGGACCAGTTCATCAAATATGTGTTCAAAGCCCTCATTTAGTTCTGGAATAGTTAAAGAGCTCATGAAAAACCAGAGCAAATGCAGAATATTCTGAGGAATGGACAGGCACTGGTGTAAAGGACATCAGACATTCCATGATAGAAGTGTTGGGGCTGATCCTGAATTTCATTACACACACTTTTTTGTGTGAAAATATTTTTTGTTAAATTTTGTATATATTTGAGAAATGGAGGTAAATTATTAATTCTCATTTCAAACAGCAGCAGATTGCAGTTAATGCAGTGATATTTTGACTGTCAGTCCCCTCTTTCATTGCTTTCCATACCATATTCCAGGGTGCTTGTTACTACTGCTTGGAGTGTTGTAAAGCCAAAAGCACAACCAAAGTTAACAGCAGCAACCATCTTGTTTCTTTTCCCTTTGACATATTTAAAATAAAACATTCTAAAATGCTTTCAAAAATTGATTCCAAAGACTTACCTCAATGAGGCAGAAAGTACCAAACTAACTTTTGTTGTAGTTTTTACAAGGTAAATGCTGCCTGCACAACAAACTTGTGTTTCATATGTTTTTCCTAAACTGACTGAATGTTTTCATGCTTTTGTAAGAAGCCACACAAAACTGAAACTGATAATTAATTAATTAATTAAAACTCAGTGTAAGTCACTGTATTAATTTGATGCACTTTAAAAATTGAGATTTTTGAGTTAAATCAGTTGCCTGGAATGTTTAAGCTCCAAGGAGCTTTTAATTTTGGGGGGTTTATATGTAATTAGAACTGAGTACAAGCATACTTGAACTTCCAGACTTGTTACCTTAAAGGCTGTCCCTCAGATCAGTTCTGGGACATGGTTCCCCCTCCCTTCACTGTGCATTGCTCGTTGTTGTACTTGTGTTTTTAGAGGTGTAGTTTTCAGCCATTTCTGATTGGTTTATCCTTGCATGTTCACTGTCCTGGTTGCAGCATGAAGCGTGCCAGTTCTCTGAATGTTCTTAACATGGGTGGCAAGGCTACTGAAGATCATTTTCAAGTAAGAAGCCCTACAATACTCTTACGAAAATAAATACTGTTTAGTAGGGTTTGGGAGAAAAAGAGTGTGATAAACCAACAAACTCTTCCTTCTTCAGTAAAGTGTTTGAAGTGTGTGCTTAAGGCATCATTCTGTGGCACTTTTGTGAATTATGATTAATTTTAAGAAAGGGTTCAAGTCCAGCCAGTAAAGAGCATTGGCTTTTATGATACCAAGCAGTCTCTGGCTTTGGACATCTGTTGGATATAAAACTTAGGGAATATTTGATTCTTGTAAAAGCAACTTAAAACTGCAAGAACTGTTAAAGCCCAGTTCAGTGCTTTTTTTTATTTCAGCCCCTGTCTTGCAGGGACCCCTGTCATTGTAATTGCTGTACGTTCCAGGTTCCCTTAAACACTTAAGTTGTTTCTGAGGTGGCACAGGAGCAGTCTCAAAAGTTTGTCTGATCTGTGTTGTGCTTCTGCTATTATAAAACCGTATTTTGCTTAACTGTTCATGGTGTGCCCAAGTGCTACTCCTCATTGCCTGTTTTTACCTAACAAATCACTGTTTAAATTGTCAAATGAGTGAGCAATGTTCTAAACACTGCTGTGTGTTTTACTAACACAGTAACTGCTACTAATTTTAGGAAGATAAAATTGCTTCTCTACTAACAAAACTGTAGGTGAGGATCTTTACCACCATGTGTCCTAAAGTAGCAGGAAAGCCCCAGCTGTGGCTCTTGTGTCCTCACCAGTGGTGTAAAGGTGCTGTAACTGTATGATCCCTAATGATTGTGCTGCAGAGTTCTCTGTGGTTGGAAGTGTAAGCAAAACTTTGCTCAGGGTGAGCTTCAGCCAAAACAAATCCAGGGTAAAGCACAATTCTCTGCAGCAACAGTGCCAGGGTTTCAAAGGGTCGGGTCCTAGGTGCTGGATGGATCCTCAGTGCGTGTTTACTTGGTGTGACTTTCAGAAGAGGGGATTTTTGTTGGTGTGTACAACACAGTAATAAAATTGGTTCTCACTTCTTGTGCACTTCTGTAGTTCCTCCACTATAGACACCCATGGCAATTCCTTTAAATGGGCTCTTGCATTTCTGGGAAGGCTTGGGTTGGATCATAAGTGAGTGTGTACTTTACAGTATTGCTAGTTAAAAATTGGGGAAAAAGATGTTTATTGGACTCTAGGAAGTCTCCCCCGATCTGGCACAAACAGTTCTCAGTAGTTCATGTTTGTTCCCATTTGTTAAACTAGTACTTTTGTTTGTTTGCTTGAACTATCTGGACATCTGCTTAATTTCTTTGTTTTTTTCCCCTTCACACAGGAACGAAATAATTGTCTGACAGACTCGCGAGCTCTGAGTGTCAGTCATTCTGATCTGGCGCATTGAGAGTTGGGACAGAAGCTAGCTAATATTCCTGTGTGAATAAAGAAGCACTGAGACCTTCAAAGCTTTGGTTCCTCATCCTTGTGTATAGGAACACATAGTTTGTAGATGTTGTTGGTTTTTTTCCAATGGATTGCTGTTTTTACTTTTTAAATAGGGACAATTTTAAACACAGCATTAGTGGGTGTTTTCTTCTAAGGGAAAACTACAGCTGCATATTGCTCGTTGCACTGCTCCCATTCATGCTACTTACTTAAATTTCTTTAATAGATCTGACTATTACAGTAGCCAAAAAAGTAAAAATCCAAACACATTCAAAGCATACCAACGGTGTTGGAAAATGCAAGCAAAATTAAATGTGTGGCAGTAAATACATACAGTGCTGGAATGAGAAATGGATAAATTTATGTGCATTACTGTAGAAATTCCAGTTGAGCATTCTGTAGTGGTGGGGCTTGCCCTTGCACCACTGATGCTTGTAATGGTAGAAGCCTTGGCTGGCAAAACAGCACTTAGACACGACTGACTTAACCACTAGACTGAGCTATAAAATCTTACAGAAGTGATGGCTGGGTAAGTTACATTTAGATAGAATGAATAGCAACACCTGTGACCATAACTTTTGATAATGTAAGTCTTAGGGCACAATAACCAATGGATATAGGATGGTTTGTGTACATCAGGAGAAATGGAAAAAAACCTTTACTTTGTGTGATTGAAGAATGCTCAAGTTTCGGACTGCAACTGTCCCAGAGCAGCTGCTGCTGCTCTCAGGGAGACATCGAGCCTCAGGTTGACTTTCTCACTTGTCCACTGGAATTCACAATCCCACTCTCTGTTTTGCTGAAAGTGCCCAATGTTTCCTTACGCTGATCCCAAATCCTGCCTTTCTCCATGCCAGCTGGTGACAGCAGGAGCAGGCACCTGCACGCCGGGATGTCACACTGTGGGGTGGCTGCTCTGCAAGGACAGCTCCGTGCTAAGGGCCCTCGTGGAAGCACTCGATGGCCGTAAGTGGCAAGTGACCTGTGTGACTGCATATCCACGTTAAATCCACTTAGTTAATATATATATGCTGTCTGTATACAGGACTGCTGCTGGAACTGTGTATGTTTTAAGGGTTTTATAGACATTAGGATTTCCTTTTGCTTTTCTGTAAAGCTTGTAATTTTGTTCATCTTTTGTAAAAATTCTTATTTGTGTGAAGTTGGATGAGAAAGTAAAAAAAAACAAGGAGTGTGCGTACAAATGCATTTGTGATTGTAGTTGTGAGCTGGAAAATGTTGAACAAAATTAACTTTGGGAAAAGCTGGAAAATTCATCCCAGGTCAGCACCAGCTGAAGAAGGTAAAATATAGGAATACATGCAAGTTTTAGTATCTAAACAGGCTGTGAAAAGTCATTAGAGTTAGTACTTAGTAGGAGTATTTGACTGGGTTTGCACCTGGTTTTAAGTTGGTTACAGTAACTGATGCAGAAAGTTGTCTGTGTAATGCACTTAACAATGTTTACCCGGAGGTACCTGAGCATCTCTGGTACAGAGGAAGCTGTGCATGACCTGCTTTAGAGACAGTGTAGGAATGGTGAGAGACGATGCTGCTAATCATTATGTAGAAGTTCTAGCACATAGTGCAATTCATTAATGAACTCGAGCAGGAACAGGTTGTTGCTCGGTTATCTTAACAATAGATACTCATATAATGTTGACTCTTGAGTTTTAATCTTTTTATTAAGAGCTTTTTATATTAAAAAAATATGTAATATATATACTTCTTTTTTCCTCCCTGAAGTCAAATGTGTTGTAGGCCCCCATTAGTGAATTGGGCTCTCTGCACAGAGGCAGACTGAGCTGGCTTTGCTAAAGAACCCTGTCAGGCTGCCAGGCTGGGGGTGCCCCTGTCCAGCCCCTGCTCTGAGCAGTCCCTGTTGCACACCAGTGCTGCCAGAGACACCCACAAAAGTCTGGCTTCCAAAGAAACCCCACAGAACTATTCAGACACAGAACGGGTTTGGTAATAAGGAGTTACTTAAACTCAAGGATGTGATTCCCACATTCATCTTTCAACTTTGAAGGAAAAAGATTTTTTGCAACTTTTCAAGAAAGACCCCAACCCTGTGTAAATAGCAATAAATTATGTAACCATGCCAAATGACAGTTTACAGTAAGTTTCAAAGTGCAAGACTCTGGTATGTTGATGGTGTTCGTGAGGGAACTGTATTGGTCAGGATCTTGCTGTGGGTGGCATTACTAATACTGTGCTTTTAAATGTTTTAATCTTTCATATAGTATTTTAAAGTGTGATGGAAGGTTAAGTTGTTGAGCTAATGCTTATTAAACAGCTCTTGTATTTAAAAGGTTCATTTTTTTTCCTGAGAAGAAACAAATTTCAAGACTTCTTTAATCCATACATCTCTGAGAATAGTAGCCAGGTCCTTACTGTTAGGAGCCAGTGAGCTGTTTGCAGTTTGAGAACTTGTAAAAAAACAAAAAACAACTTAAAGTCAACATTCTCTGTGTTTGAATCATGAATGAGTTACTGTCAGGACATGGTTTGTACACATATATATTTCAGATGGGCTTCTCAGTTCCCTTTTATGCAAGATTTGCTTTCTGGGTTTCCCCTTGTAAGGTTCCAGTAGCTAAGAGTCTGCTAAGACATGCTATTTATGCTAAGATATTGCATAAATATATCCAAAATATCCAATTGTATCATTCTGGTATGTCTTCAGCACCAAACTAAACAGCTCGGATGAAACAGAAAACTGGAAAAGACCTTCAAAATTGACAGACATCTTGTTAGGAAAACTGCAGCCTTTGAAGTGAAGATTGGTTTTAATCTGGCATTTTTGTCCTTGACTAAAATTTGAAAGGTGAACTTGAATAAAAACATAATGAGGACTCCAAGCTAGGCCTCAGATTCTCCTGCAAACAGTGGTGAGTGGGTGTACAGCAGGATGTGGGATGAATTGTACATGGAAATGTTATTGATAGAAAGGTGCCTGTTGCCCTTTTGTCTCTGGTTGTGAGCTCTGTTGGCAATATTTGGTCTTGAGTTTAGATCTTACTAAATAGTCTTGTAAAATGTAATTGCTTCGTGATTTGCTCTTCTTCTAGAGGAGTAACTGGCCTATTGCTGTGGTGTGTCTGCACTTACACAATGCAAAACCAGTCCATTATCTACAATTTGTACATTTTCTTAAAATAAATGACACCCTCATCCTCCAAGCACTCCTGAATCATAGTAAATTAAATGGTTTTGAGATTGAGAAGTAATTGTACTTAAATTGTATCATTTGAATCCAGAGATCTTGGAAATGGTGTGGTTCTGTTGTAAGTATCTAGCAAAAGGGGTGTGCAGGGCTGCATTGACAGTGTGTTTACAGCAGTTGATGAGTTTAAGTTACTTTGGTTCTTGTTCCGCAGGTCACCTGTTGTGTGTGAAGGCTGCTAAGAGAATAATGGCATTTTTGGGCATGTCAGTTTGTACTGAGAGAATAAATGTTAACAGATGTGATGTTGAGAAGTTTAGTTTCATTGTCATTGATTTACAGAAGTACATGGGGGGGTGTAAATATTTAGAATTCAGGAAAATATCAAACATCTACATTGGATTATTTTTTTCCCCTGAAACTAATCACAGTCATGCCTGTACACTGAATAGTTAAGGTCAGTAGTTTAAAAAAAAAAGCCTGAAACAATAAAACAAGAAACCAAACAGAGTGTGGGGGTCTGGCAGAGGTCAGAAGGCCCAAGCTGGGAGGGTGCTTGTGCTCACAGTGAAGCTGCAAAACTTCCTTAGTTACAGCTGCTTGAAAATGAGAAATATTTAGGGAACTACAGTTGGAAGTTCATTTAATGCTCCAGCTCCATCAAACAGGTTGAAGCTGCTCTTACACTGTCTTGGCACACACAATGGAGAGAGATATTAAGATGTGAATATGGCATGGAACAAGCACAGTGAAACATTTTTAACACCAGCTCTGTCCTTGGGCTCCCTGTATTTACACTCTCATCCCAACTCCAGCATGGAAAGCTACCGAGTCTGTAGTTGTAATCTGTGTAGTTGAAGTATTTTCCTCTTGAGGTCGTGGGTTACAGGATCATTCAGTCAGGTCAGTTCCATGCAATCGGGAATGGTATTCTCTGTTTTCTAGGACTTGGTTTAAAAAACAAACCCAAAACCCAACAGCAAAACCAGAAAGCCATTTGTAATGTCAGTGTTTACTTGAGGAGAACACACTGCACACACACACCCCCCACGGCCCCTGAACCATGACTTTGATGTTTGATTTAAAGAAAAATAAACCCTTCCAAGGCTGGCTTTCAGATGCTGCATTTGATTTCCATTATGGTGTTTGAAATCCCTTTGAGTTCACCTCTCTTACCCTATAAAACTGCAGAAAATAAACTTCCAGAAATGTTACCTGTAACAGTAGCAAATCACTGAGATTTGAAAAAGAAACTTTTAATGACATTGTTCAGCACATGTTACTACATCTGTTTTGTTAATAGGTCAATTGTGTAAATGCTTTACTAAATAGAAATTAATTTGGTTCTCCTTTTCAAAGCAATGATCCCAGAATCCTATTTTGAGCTTTCTGTTGAAATTGGCCTCTTCAAATCACAGGTTTGTACTTTAATTTGAAAATGTTTGAAGTTTCTAAAGTGTCATTTAACATTTCAAAGTGTAGAAAAATATTTAAGTAGTCTTGCAGGATAAAGACTTAATACATTCTAGACTGTAAATCTTCTTTGTAAAAACTGCTTCAATTTTTTTTTCTTGTATAGAAACAAATCTCAGTTGTGAAACCCAAAGATGAATAAAACTGTATAAAGGGAAGGTTCTTAAATTGCATTTGTTAAAACTTAAGAATGTTTCAACACTTTGGATACAAGGCTTCAAAAGACAGGTGCTGTGTTGGGTTCCTGTGAGGGTTTGCAGCCCCAAAGCTGCACTTGGCTCAGATGGACAGCCTGAGCTGCTGTCTGAGGGTGGGACTGAGGGACAGGGCAGCAAATGGAGTGAGTGTTGTCTGCGAGCCTGGTGGGGCTCAGCTGGATTTGAGATTTCAGTTTTTGTGTGCTGGTGAGCTCTAATGTACTCTGACACAGCTGGAGAGAGAAATAACCAACAAACCAGCAGGGGCAATAACAGAACACTTGAGCATGTAAAATGCTTGTATTTGTTGGTATAAGTGTTTTTCAACAGGTAAACTGGAACTTTGATTACAGACCCATCTGTGACTTTTAACATTTTAGGGCTGTTCCTGCAAGCAGTCAAGTTGCAAAAACGAGTGATCAAAGTATTACAGACTGAGCCTGAAGATGTTTCACACTGATCTGAACATGGGGCACAGCAAGGCAAACTCCTGGGACTGGAACCCAGGATTGGATGAGGCTCTTCTGCAAATGAGTATCCAGGTAGGAGTTGATGACTCCAATTAATCAGCTACATCTCTCCGTGGCTGCTTTTTTCCCAATCAGCACAATAGGATGAACATTATGTTGGCTGCCGTTCCAGCCCAGATACACAGGCCAGGAATAGAAGAGAAGAAGTGCAGTGTTACCTGTGCTGCATCAGTTGGTCTTTATTGAAATTGTTAGGGAGAAGGCACGGAAGGTCAGGGTTTGAAGAAGGAGGTAGCCCTGCCTCTGAGCTGGGGCATTTCACTTTTTCCTTAGAGTACAGAAAGGCTTCTAAGCTTCATGGTTGGATTTTATTAAAAAACACTGTGCAGTCATTTCTAAATACAGAGAATTAAGACATTTCTGGAAAATTTATTTAAACACAACTTGTGCTATTTGCACAAGGTCCCCTACGCCATCTGACAGGGTTGCAGAAGGCAGAGAAAGCAACTGATCCTTTCTGCTTGCTTACAGTCTCCTTCCTTCAGCTTCAAGCTGTGCCTCTTCTCCTCTGGAACTTCCCAAGGCAGTCACACAGGGTCTCTTTCCCTTGAGTCATATTCAGTTGTCCCTTGAGAAATCTTGTGCCACAGTTCCAGCTGAGGCAGTTTACAGCCAGACAAAACTTTCCCTTCCTCCTACCCAGCTGCACACTTCCACATAAAAAGACAGATGAATGTCCTGAAGGAGAGCGTGACTGGGGAAAGGCAGAGGATGCAGCTGTTTCACAAACACAGGGTTCCTTGGCCAAAAGACAGACCTGAACCATGTAACTCCTCAGAAACACATGGAGTTCCTGTCTGGGCCAGCTGGGGAGGCAGCAGAAGGAGGGAAAACCTGAAAGCTTGATGAGTGTGTGAACAAGTGAGCATCACTCACTGATGAGAACAGACACCTGCAGAACAGAGGCCTTTGGAAAGTGTAACTTCACCTGGCTTGCTTTCACATAGAATATAGCAATGCAAAAATTCAGCCATAGGAAGAGTGGGTGTCATGGCAGTGGGTCTGAGGACAGCAGAAAATTGTGACAAACAGCACAAAGGCAGGAAGAAAACCCATGTGAAGCTCTAACTGAACAACAAAAATCACCTGAGAAGGGCAATAGGATCTGAATGGATGAAAAGAGCTGAAGGTGCCCTTCAGGACCACGGCTGAGCTGAGAGCCCAGCAGTAGGGACAGAGGACCTGAGAGGCAGCAATCCAGCTGCCCATGAAGAATGCTGATCCAGCAAAACCCAGCACAGGGCAGAGCATCAGGAAGAACAGAGAGACCTTGCCCTGAGGTTACACAGCTGCAGCAATGGGCAATCAGAACAAGGGGATGGAGGACGTGGTTTTCTGTCTTTCAAATGAAAGAGGCTACAGAGGCCTTTGCTATAAAGGGAAGGGACTGGAAAGCAGGAAAAGAGTGGAAACAAACCATTAAAAAATGTTAAGAGTGCTGTGAAGCCAGATATATCCATCTAGTACAAAGGCAGTACAATTTTAATTCCTACAGTAAGATGCTAAAATCAAGTACCTTTATGGTATTCCTTTCCTGAAAATCTTAACTGGTTTTAAAATAGGACAGCTGCTTTGTTACAAAGAATGGCTGTCCTTAATTAGCAGCATCAGACCCAGAAGCACCAGCAGGAAACATTGACCTGGTTGAAAATGCGAGTCCTGTTGGGTGTGGAAACAGAGAGGGTGCAAAACTACAGTAAATTGTGTTTCTAGACTAACATGCTATTAAAATAAAATTAGACATCAGATCTTCCCCATCATGGGGATTGCAACATCCCATTCCACTGTGCACCCTCTACCTACTCACAGCTTCCCTCTCCTTCAGAACCTTCAGGACACTGATCTTACAAGGCAAAGCTGAATATCCAAGTGTAAAAGGATCTTCTTTCACAATGTAGACAAGGCTAAATGTAGTCATACTATTGTTCATATACTTCACCATCCATTTCTCTCCTCTAGCAAGAATTGCATTTTACCAGTGATTCTTCCTTGAAGCAAAGCTCTGATACATTTTTGGAGCAGGATGCTTTACTATGCAGAAGAGTTATTTTATACCTTTTACACCTTCCAGCTGTACTGTATAGTAGCAAAAGGATGGAGGGAGATGAGGAGCAAAAACTACACTTAAAGTCCTCATGCTTCCAGCGCGGTGTGATGCCACTCCAGATGAGTGTCCAGGCAGGGAGACCCGGCTGACCATCAGTCTCATCAGCAGCTGATTGGACCAGGTTATTCCAAGTGCTGGAGTGACTCTGTTACCCAGGGCCCTATAAAGAAAGTATTACACATTTCTGCATGCATGGATTTCTTATGAAATACCTTCTGTCGTAACAAAACTGCACTAGAAGACATCATTTACCATTTCTGTAACATATATTGAAAACTATAGGTCTTTGAAGACAGAAGTGACAGGGTTTACTCACAAAACTTAGGTTCTCCCTGTGGCAAAGAAACAGCTGGAGGAGAAGTGCTTCTATACAGAACAAGTGTCATTCTTTCAGCTACAGCCATGGGGAATGCCTACCTTGGTCTGGACAGTCCCTCTTGCAACAGGAAAACCACAAGAGAAAAATGATTGAACTTTTAATACTTGAAGTGTGTAACTGTTGGCCCTGGATTCCATTTGCAGGTATATTTTGAAATGTTGGGTAAACAGAACACTGCATTTGTATGACTTTCAACCCAACGTTTAAAACAATTTTTTTTTCCTGGAAGAAGTGCCATTTCTCCAGCAAAAGAACTACAAGATAACCAGGCAGAAAATAATAATTTAACCTCGTCCTTGTTCTATGTCAGTTTCAGAATCTGAAGAATGCAGTGAACTTCTCACAAACACCCATTTATGTAGCACCCAGCTTATGTAGTAAACCAAGGTTATAGTTAGGATTCAGACAACAAATACGTATATTTGAATCATGTTAATATATTGGCGTCAAAACATACTATTTTGGGTTTTTCTTAGCTCACTAACAGCCAACTGCTAAGGTTTGGTTGCTATATTTTTTAAGCAGACAGAAGGTGCACTCAGTTCTATCAGAGACGAGATGCAAAAATACTCTTGTGTAAGCAGGTACTCAAGCCATTAACTCCAGGGAATTTTTCCTGCTAATTTGTGATTAGGGATTACAATGTAAATGTATATGACAGTTTCTTCCCCTTCCCAGCACGAGTTAGTGCTGATCTCCAGCAAATCCAGCATTGCTGGGTAAAGCCCCACTGCTCTTCACACGATCTCATAGCTTACACTGGAGTGAGAAAGGACAGAGTGGTTCAGTGCTGCGGTGTTTGACATTGTCACACTCTGTTGGGATGACTCACCTACAACTGCACTGAGCAGCTTCCGACTCACTCACTGCATCCATCACCTGAAGCACAAAAACAAGGTTTGCAGCTGACCTGGGGTCCTGTGTTTGTATTTAGCAAGCAGGAGGGCAGGGAAGGGAACCGAGGCAAGAAAATCCAAGTTACCAGATCATATATTAAGCCAAGTTAGAAAACACTTATTCTTTCAAGGCAGACTAAAATGGAGTTGTGAATTACAAGCTGAGTTTACAGTGTTAGAACTATTCACCAAGCTACAGCTTAAACTACTTCTAGATGCTTAATTTGTTAAGAAAAAAAGAAAACAAATAAGACCCCCACAATCACAAAACTGTTCCAGTGCTGTAGCTGGAGATAAAAAGTACAAAAGCCCAGATCTCCCAAAGGTGCCCTGTTCTCAATGATTTCACTACCTTTGAAGTTTCCCAGTGGCCTGCCTGCACATTGACTTAACCCTTCCCAAGGCCACATTTGGAGTGTGAATGCCTCAAGTCTGGCACTACTATGCTCCTTCAGTTTGTGAGTAGACTAAGAGCAGTGTCTTGCCTTGTTTCCTCAAAAGAATACTGTTTTTGACCAGTATCATTGTGGCCTTGTTTTGGTCCAGCTCAAGTCAGTGCATGTGCTTTAGTGCTTCAGTAATCTCAGCAGTTTTACAAAAATGCTGAGCTCTAGAAATGCAGCAAAGTCCTGGTGCTTCACTGTCTCCTGGAATATTAACTGTGCCTGCAGAGCTCCCAAAGCAGTCCTGCTGGCAATGGCATTTGAAGCCAGTGGTAAGAAAGAACTCTTGTTACTTTGCTTTGATGCTCTGTGCAGTTGCTATACATTTTTGTTAGCTTTAGCGGACAACTTTTGAGAACATTAACAGTCTGTATAAACTTAAATAATAATAGAGCACATTTACTAAAGTACATCAGTTTAAGGAAGTTTCAGTTTCCATCAGTCATTAATCAGCTGACGGCGGTAAATAGACCGCCACGAAATCTGCATTTACACAGACTGCACCATCACCCTCCAGCCATTCATTAAACAGTCCCTATAGAATAAGAAGCAATTTGATATCCTACCTGATTAATGCACATAATGGGAGTCCTGAACCGAGTGCTCAAGCTGTGGAGCTGTGCCCCGAAGGTCTGCAAATAGCGAGCCTTGAGCGCCGACTCGGAGGGGCCGAACTCGCAGCGGAACAGGGCGGCCAGGGAGTCGATGACCACGAGGCGCACCATGCCCCGAGCCAGCAGCAGGGACAGCCTCCTCGTGATGCACTGCTGGAAGGTGTCCTGCCACACACACACAGTGACACAGGGCACAGAGCCCTGCTGCGACAGCAACAGAGTCAACTGCAGCAATCACCACTGCAACACGAGCTCGAGGAGTTTCCAGTCGTGAAGGCAGCTCATGGATCTCTAAGTCACACCAGTAACCACATCTGGTGGTTTTACTGAGGAGAAAACTGAAGAGACCAAACTGCAACCTGCATTTACCTGCAGCTCTGACTTTACTGATACTTCAAAATCTCAAGGGTGTAGTACTCCTAAACTGTTGCTGTTTTTGTAGAGTAATAGAACTTTAAGGGGTTGTAATGGACCTCAAAAATCATCCAGTCCCATGGGCAGGGACACCTCCCACCAGACCATGTCTCAGAGCCACATCCAGCCTGGCCTTGGACAGTGCCAGGGATGGGGCAGCCACAGCTTCTCTGAACCAGAGAAGAACCATCTCAGAACCATCATAGTAAAGAATTTCTTTCTAATATCTAATCTAAATTTCCATCTTTCAATTTGTACCCTTGCCGTATCTACAGTTCCTGACAGAGAGCTCCTTTCCAGCTTCCCTGCAGCCTCTTCAGATGCTGGAAGGCTCCAGTGAGGTCCCCACACAACCTCTTCTCCAGGCTGAACAGCCCCAACTTTCTCAGCCAGCCTGGGGAAGAAGTGGTTTTCACTGAAACACTCGGGACACAAGACTATCATTAAACGTTCCAAACAAGTTACAGACTGTGCGGCTCTTCCACTAATGACCCCTTAACAGTAAAATACTGCCTCAATCCATACTGATCAAGAGTCTTAGAAACATTCTTACTTTGTGCTGCTACTCACCAGGTCTGCTGCCTGCTCAATGAAAATACTGTTTCCAAATCTGATCTTCTGTATGACCTCAGCTGGAACATCTGCACGCAGCTTTTGCTGTTGGTCTATGAGCTGCTGCAAGCGTTTGCTTGGGAACACATCTTCTGTACAAATGTAGACAGCTCCTGCAGCCAAGGAAACCCCCTGTAGTTACAACAGAGTTCTTACACATACAGTTTTCTTAACAGCACACAAATTACATCAAAAGCTACACATGTGGACCTGGAAAGTTTGGGTTTTTTCTTTGCAACCATATTTAATTAATGAAGAACAAAAATTCCAATCCTGTGACTTTCCTGCAGTTGCCTGGTCCTTTTTCAGCACCAGCTGGGAGAACTGGATTTTGTATTCTCCACTCATTTTGCACAGCTGTGGAACACCCAACCAGCTGCCCTTGGGGAGCAGAAGTATCACAGTTCACACAGCCCACAAACAGAGTGACCCTGCACATCCTGCCTGGTTCGATCAGAAATCCAAACCACAGCACTATGAAATATATTAACTATGCCAGCCAAAAGCAGTGCTAGTATTTTATTCATGTCACTTGGTGTTTTCAAGCTTCTTGGTTTTAAATTTACATATGGAAGGGTACTGATCACCACAATTTCTAAGCCAGTTTTAAGAGGATCACTCATCCAACCTCATTCCAGCTAACTCTTCCTGAAAATGGTAATTAGGTAAGAAACATTATATTTCAATCATATTACTGTGAGTGATGTCTGTAGATTTTCACTGTGGTTTCTGGTTAACAAGTTACTGCAGAGAAAATTGCCCATAAGCATCAAACATGTTGGGAAAATATAAACAGTATTTTCTTTATTTAAAAAGTGTAACTGTTATTGCAGACCTGCAGAATTAACAGCTAAGACTTACAGGGCTGCATCTAAGGATTGAGCCCACTCACAGCTTGGCAGATGCTGTGTTTGGCAATATGAGACTCCCTGAACATTTCCACCCCAATGATCCATCCCACAGTCAGCTCTCCTGGGAGTCCCATTTCCAGGTACAACTTCCAAATCCTCTACACACTCCACTGAAAAATATATGAAATTATATCCAAGTGGAAATAGAAATATCTCAGAACTAGATCAAGTAAAAATTAATGGTTATTATATTAATAAAAATATTTTGCTGATGGACACCTATGTAAGAAAGGGTATTGAATCCTGAAAATCTTCCATATGAGACAAAGAGGGGTATAAGCCCAATTTATTTTAGGACTGAAATTACATCTTAATTTTAGCTCTCTCCAACACACTGAATTCACCTCTGAATACCCTTCATACCTATCAGGTAATGCAAAAAAAATGTATCTATGCCCACTAATTAAAACAATGGTCTTTGACAGGTGACAATTAAAGACCTTCCCCAATTGTTAACATATTGGAAAAATACATTATCATTCATAGGAGGTACTGAAATGTTTCTAAAATTTCTATTTCCATTCTACCTAATTACAGGTACCAATTATACTCTGGCTCCTTGTCACTTTCTTTGGCCTTGGCAGCCAATAGCATTTATCACTAGAATTTGGTGTCCATTCTTAATTCCCCAACTGCATTATGTATAAACTGCTGTAAGGGGGAACTGAGGGCTGTTTGCAGTTTTCATTTGACACAGAACAAGGACTACAATAAAGCCTTAGTGATCAGAGCAGTCATGATCTGACCATGAATACTGAACTACAACATACACGAAACTACGAACTGGAACCACGAATGTTTTCCATTCTTATCCCATGTTCTTCCCAGCATGAGTGGACAGAATTGTGAATTTTAAACTGTGGGCATGAATGCTGTCTCTGGTAATTGTCATTACTTAAGTCATACACAATATCTGTAGACATAAAGGAGCACATAAAGAAATTTCCATCAGCAAAGGAAGAAAATTTAAAAAATTTAAAAAAAGAAAAGAGAAAATGACTCCACAGTTATCCAAATCCATTAAGTTTACAGTGACATCAACAGCTTGTGGAATACTATCTTAACCTGTATGAAGCTCAGGCAAGAAAAACACGGTAAACTATTATTGAAATTGTTTAAATGTTTAAGGCTATTTAAACAGCTAATTATCAAACAGTTAATTAGGTGAACCTTAATTTTCTTGAGTATTTCCCTAGGTTCATTTCTCCTAATTGGACTAATTTTCACATCACTTTCCAACTCAACAGTGACAGCTGAGTATCAGGCAGGCAGGTGAGAATCTTTACTAAGGGCAGTCCTATCAAATACTCACTTTTATGATTTCTCAAATGCCAGTAAGTCAAGAAAAATTTCTAATCACAAATTTGACGTGATGTATACCTAGCACAAACACTCACTGAAACAAGGCAGTCACACAGTACAACAGTTACACCACAAAGCTGAAAATCCACATGGTGCAAATTCAAACCCAAGTAAACAAACAGAAAATAAAGTCAACCCACTAAGATATGCTGCTTCCTTAGCCCACATGGTTTCTGAATTTCATGCTAAAAAAAGCTGCGCTAACTTGTGTTGAGACAACAGTTCCTAAAGTAAAACACTCTGGCCTTCTCAGCTACCATTCTTATCCAAGCTGACTGCCTTTGGCACAATGTTGCTTTAATGTTGAAAGACAGGGATTTCTCTACCATGAATTTTGGGCTCCCAGAGAAATCATCTGCTTTCTTAAAACCAGACCTACCTTAAGCAGGACATCCCTTGTCCTCTCCTTGGTTTACTTAAAAAGGATGGAATGTCTGTTACTTCAGATTTCATAGTCACTGGGGTTCTTTCAGATGCAGATTTGCACTTCTAGATAGATCAGTGCTCCATGGATTAAATAATTGTATTTTGATCCAGAGTTATTGCAACATTCAAGATGCTGAAAACAGTCACAGGTCCAAAAAAACCCCAAAAAAATCAGCAGTTTCTTCAAATCTGTCTTTCGGGCCAATAAATGTGTTATGCTGGTTGTTGACAAAAAAAATACCAACAAAAAAATCAACCAAATAAGAATAAAACCCACTAAAACCCCTCGACCTCAAAAAGGACAAATTTTGATTCCTGTGATCATAATCTGTCATGCACCAAACCAGTCTGTTACCAAGAATCAAGCACTGTTTTCTAATTCAGAATTCCAATATGGATATTAATTTGTCCCATTATATTCATGTATTGCTTATGAATATGGGCATATAAAATAAATTCAGCCAACACACAACTGAACACAACTGACATCCCTACAACAGCAGAAAGATATCCTGGAGGCAAAGGAGGCCTTTGTTTACTTTCAGGATTTCTTTGCTGCCAACCTCCTTGCACTGAGAATTACAAACAAGACTAGAACTAAATTTAATGAAGTAAATGTTTCAAGAATGTATTTCAACATCATCACTTATGAGAAGGGAAATTTCTAAGGAGTAAAAAAACCGCCATGCACCATAATTTTATATGAGTAGCAAAGTTTTAGCACTGATATTAATCTTCCAGTGGTAGTGCCAGAGTTCCGTGAGAGTTTCTGAGCATTGCTGTTCTCCTCAAGTTTCCTAAAGGATAAAACTCTTCACAGTTAACCTAAGCTTTAATTGCTGTATTTCTCATCAGAGGCTCAACACAAGAGTGCCATTAGGGTGTTGGGCACATTCTTCAGTACCTCATTCTGGTTTGTTCCTTGATTTCAACATAAACAGGGAAAAGTGCTGGAGCATGGATAAAAATGTATTTGCATTCAAACTACGTGCAGCAGTTAGCAGCAACACAGAATGGAATAAAAAAAAATGTAATTTCTTCTGCTCTGATTAATGACGTAATGTAAGCCACAGGATACTCACAGCCCTTCAAGCTGTGAATCACAAGATCTTAATTTGTACAGTCCATGAGTTTTCCATGTGGGTGGATACAGTTCAAGAAGTTACTTAAGTTTCCCCCAAAAAACCACTGAGCTGCCAGATAAAGCCAGTGCTGTGTGGAAGGAACAGCAAGGTCACAGGCAAAACACACCTAAGGCAGACTAGCAGAATTCTCAGAAGTGACACACGTTTCCCCCCTTTCTACAGCAGCATAGAATAGTCAAAAAAAAAAATTAGGAGTTAGATTAATGTGATAGAAGGGTAAAAAAACCAGTGTCAAATCAAAGAATAAACCTGTACACTTTGGCAAACCCAGGAAAATCACAGGATAAAAAACCAGTGTTATTGTTCTTCAATTACATTTCCATCAATTTTACTCTGTAAACCAATACAATTATTGTTATCAAAATAACAATAATTTGAAATTGAAGTTTGAAATCCCCAGGTAGGGAATATATACCATATACCCAGAATGTTTGTGGAAAGTTATCTGGGGAGCTGTTTTGCTGAGGTGGTCACCTGAAGAGTCAATGAGCTCTCATGACAGCAACACTTTTCTTACATTGTCTCAGTGTGTTCAGTTTCAGCAACACTTTTCTTACATTGTCTCAGTGTGTTCAGTTTAACCCACAGTGGCAGGCAGGCAAACAGCCGCCAACAGGAACTCTGAATTAAGTTATGCTGTGCTGCAGGACATGCACAGCAAGCTTTGCTCTCTGTAAAGACACATTTCTCACTAACTGGCTTCCAACTGAAGTCAGCCATGCACTGAACATGTGTACCTGCTTTAAGGATGTTCCTAAAGACTGTATATTCCCCAAATGGGAAATGAATCCATAGTTACAGTTCAGCACTTACCAGACTCTAATCCACCGTACTTGTAAGGATACTGCACACACAGGCACAGCTGCAAACTAATCTGAGTCTTCCCAGCAGAACTCTCCCCAGAAAGCTCCGTGATTCCCACTAAAGGAATGCCACCTTTTAACAAGTTGTCTAGCACTGAACATCCCAGGCTCAGCTTCTGGTGCTGGGAGGTGAGATGATCTCTGTCTTGGTAGAGCTGAAGTGCTGCAGGGTTTGGGAGTGTTTTTTAATGACTAATAAGAAAAAAGTAGTTTCATTTATTATTTTTCTAACACACAATGATACAAAATAGATGCTGTATGCAAGGTTTATATCTACAAGGGATGCTTTCTTTGTTGATGGAAAATTTCCCTGATTCAGCCTGGTCTTCCCCACCTCCCTCTCCCCACAAGACCTACTGCTGAAAGTCTGTTCAAAGATTGGTAATTTACAATGAATTCTGTCCTCCTCTCAAACTTTTTTTCCTTTCTCTGCCTCTAAGGTGTCCCTGTGGAAAGTAACTCTGAGAAAACTTTGACAGCAAGGTTCAAACACAGCAATAATGGAAATGGAAAGCTATAGCAAAGTATAAAACAGCATAGCAGGCATCTGGTCAAAGGCTGAAGACACATGCAATCACAAGAAAGTAGATTTTAAGTACAGAGTTGTCATTAAGAATTTGTACAGGAGGAGCTATTAGGTGCTGCCTGGTTTGGAATGAGGTGTTTATGACAAATCAGTTTATAAAGCTTTTAAAGTATGATATAAATTTTTCATCTAGTCTTAGTATAAAAGGAAGAGAGAGAGAGAGAGAGAGAGAGAGTAAGAAAGTGTGAAAGAAAAAGGAAATATTTTGTTCCTGTAATAAAATTTTTCAGACTGGAGAATCATTTTGTTCTGTTTCAATTAGGCTTGTTCCTGAAAAATGCCACCCATCCACTTCCATTTACCCCCAGGTGTCAGGGAAGCTGTCCTCCGTACAGTTAAATAATTCACTGCAGCGTAATAACAACACTTGCATCTTCATTTTAAACCCACATTACCGTGTCACTGAGGAGCCAGAAGTGTATTTTCTCCCAGTGAGAGTTATTTTGAGTTTTAGATAGCAGATTTTTTGTGCCCTGACTGCGTTACCTGTGAGCATGCTGTTCCTCCTCAGCGTGTGAGAGACTGTTTTCAGCAGGCACTGGATGTCTGCACTGGAGAGCTTCATCAATCTCTGCAAGTCTGCTCCAGAGAGGTTGAAAATCTCTTTTACTGATTTTATGTCAGCTGGAATAAGAATTTTTAAAAATATTTTTGGCTGGATTACAGTCTTACATAGAAAAGTTTTCCCAATTTCTAATTCTTGTTTACTTGAGGTTTATCTGTGCTGCATTCTTGTAAGGTCGGCAGGCAACATTCACCTCAAATGTACCAACACAAGCTGTAAAATTAGAAAATTATTACTGAAGCATGGGCAAAACCCAGCACTTCTAATTACTCAAAAATCTTCTTTGCGAAATATTTAATTACAGTTCTAAAATGTTAGTGTCCATCTGCATGCTTATACCCACAAACACACAATTATGTCAAGGATGTCACTGTGGTGATAGATCTGTTAGTGAGACACTGGCAAATTAAATTACCTTTTTTCAGGGCAGCAATTGTTTTAGGGTTCAAGTCAAACTGGTCCCAATCCATGTCCTGACACAGCACAGCAACGAGCAGCACATCCTATAATTATCTGTGATTAAAGTGGCTTTTATGACAGATACAGGCAAGAAAAAAATAGGCATAAATCAGTGTCAAAAGTTAACAGGACTTTTTTTTTTTTAAACAATATATTTATCAGTTATCTTAGAGAAGTAATAATTATTCTGGGATTATATTGTTATTACTATTATCATTGTTGTTGTTGTTTTTACTACTATTTACTATACTTACTACTTTTTACTATATTGATATTATTTTATTATGGGAAGAGTGTGGCCAGCAGGCTGAGGGAGGTGATCCTCCTCCTCTGCTCATTAAGAGCCACTGGTAATTTTATTGGGCTGTAATTCTGCACAGGACTTTTGCCCTGGACTGCAGCTCACAAGTAAGATGGACAGTCAGTTCTACCCTGTCAGTCTTCACACGAGGCTCTCATTTTCAAATAGAAAAAAATCTCACACACGAGCAGTTTGGGATGACCCAGGATTACTCATGCATTGGACAGTCAAATAACCAATTACTAGCGAAAAGCAAATTCAGTTGTAAATCGTTAAAATCTGTTTGTTGCTTGTAGCGACGTTAAACAGCTCTTTGAACGCTTTGGTCCAAAACACAATAGTTTAGCACTGTGGCTGCCTGGAAGAGTATTGTGAGGTTCTTAGCATTCGTCTGACAAACTTTATAAAGGATTCAGCCGAGACCCAGGAGTTATACGAGAATACATGACTTTATGAACAATCCTTTTTCTAACATGGGGACGAGATATTGTGATGGGTGCTAAGGACATATTAAACCCAAGAGAGGCAACAGTTCCTTTTGAGCAACACCCATTTAAAGCAACATTCTGAAAAAGTTTAGAGGCCGAAACTTACTGAGATCAATCATGATTACGACGACCCTTGACTGAAGGGCTCCAAACCATCGCGCACCCTCCGCTAACAGGAAGCCGCTCCACTGATGAGGCCCAGGGGAGAGGGAAACGCCGGGAGCGGGACACGGGGCAGCCAGGGGTGTCCCCCGGACTCGGCACCAGCAGAGGGGAGCGAGGGGGGAGCGAGACACGGGCGGAGACACGGGCGGGCGGAGACACGGGCGGGCGGACACACGGGCGGGAGGACACACCGACGGGCGGGCGGACACACGGGCGGCCGGAGCGCGGGACCGCCACAGCGCCGTCACGAATCCCCCGCCGCAGCCGCAGCCAATGAGCGAGCAGCTCTCCCACCACAGGCCAATCAAAACTCCTCTGAGCGACTACCGAGGCGGAACAGCCAATAGCAGAGCGGCGTTCGCCGCGGGGGCGGGGCGCCGCTCCCTCCGCTCACTCCCCTCACGTGGGGCCGGCCAGGAGCGGCGGGGCCCAGCCGGGTTAGGGCGTCGGGCGGGTGCTGAGGCAGCAGCCGCGGGCCCTCTGCGGAGCCGCCCCTCGGGGCAGCGGGGGCCGACCCCGCCCGCCGCTCGGGTGTGGCGCTTCCTGGAACTCGGGGAAGCGGCTGTGGCGCCCGCGCCCTTCGCTTCCGGGTTGCGGGGCACGAAGGAGGGCGGGAATAGCACGCCCAGAGGCACAGAGTTGGCTGGAGAGCCCCGGGTGGGTGGGCGGGGCTGGCGAGCTGCCGCTCCCCATTGGTTGCGTGCCGTGCCCGTCCCGCAGGGCCGCGCGGCCATTGGGCGGCGGCGGTGCCCGTCCCGCGGCGGCGGCGGCGCGCGGGGAAAGATGTCGGGCGGCGACGCGAAGAAGCTGGTGCGCTCCCCCAGCGGGCTGCGCATGGTGCCCGAGCACCGCGCCGCTCGCAGCCCCTTCGGCCTCGACGAGCCGCCCTGGGTGCCCGACAAAGAGGTACCGCTGGGGGCAGGGGCGCCGCACTTCCCTTTCCACCTTCCCTTCCCCTCTTCCCTTTCCCCTTTCCCTTCGCTTTTTTATTTCCCTTACGTTAATGGATTAAAGACCGCAGGGTAGGTCTGTCACTCGTTTCTCAGGGGTGTGTGGCCCCGTCGCGAAAGTTTGGGAGCGATTTGCTGATTTAGAAATGTA
This sequence comes from Rhipidura dahli, assembly GCA_013399225.1. Lineage (NCBI taxonomy): Eukaryota > Metazoa > Chordata > Aves > Passeriformes > Rhipiduridae > Rhipidura > Rhipidura dahli. The sequence continues at coordinate 1,743,785 of VXAC01006317.1, forward strand.
GCGAGCTGTGCAGCATTGCTTGAAATCCTTATAAAGGCGATTCTGAAAGCCGTGTAAGTTTAAAACTAATTGCACACATTATTAAGGCAGTAAGGCTGAGTTAGAGCACCTCTTCCGGCTCCTGGTGTGAGTGTTCGTAGTGTTAAACAGTCATTGAACAACTCCGTCTATTTCAGTCAACTTTGTTTTCAGTGCTTATCAAGTAAACAACGCGATGTTGATATTTTTAATTTCATGTAATGAGAGCTATTTGTTGCCAGTCCCTGCAGCCAGATGCTCATACAACACAGAATCCATTGTTTATTTATTTATTGCCAGCGTTCTGTGGTGTGGACACACGCCAGTGCATTTAAGTGTGACCGGAATGAGGATTTATTTTAGATGAGCCACTGTGAATTTAAGCCGGGACTCATCCAACAAAGCCGTTCTTTGGCAGATCCGGACGTGGCTGGTCTGTCTTGTATGGGAACACTGAGTCCTCCCATGGTTAGGAAGGAGGAAGAAAATGTTTTCCTCTGCCTGGTATGTCTTGATGCTGAAAGTTCTGTAAAAGTAATAATAATTCTTGAGGCTCGTTCTGCCAGCACAGCTCCTGCAGCTCCGGCCAAGCTGTACTGCTGTAAAGGGTGGGAGTCGTAAATCCCTTGCTGGCTGTGTCCAAAACAACTCTTTTTTGGAAAATGAGTTTTCAACTCATTCTGTACAAGCCATCTGCTGTAGTATCTTGTGAGAGTTTTCTCAAGTTATTCTTTTCCATACACAGAAAAACCTCCCAGCCATCAGCAGCAGCTGTTTGTGTCTTACACGAAGTGTGGATAAGGTGAATTTTCAGTGGAAGTGTCCTTTGAAGGACTGAGCTCCATGTCCCCACCCAGCTGGCACCGCGTGTGCTCTGGGGTCTGGGTGTGTCGCTTGTGGGCTGTGTTTATCTGTGAGCTTGTAGCGAAGTCTGAGCAGTTCTTGTGCAAGTGGTTTCCTTCCCTTTGTGCTGCCTCTGCTGCCCGGGGAGTTGCTGCAACCTGTGCACTCACCTGGAAACCTGATTCCTGACATCATCTTCATCGGGGGGAATCGTTTGTGTAACAGCTGAAGTTTCAATTGAAATTAGTTTTCTCCCTGACCTTCTGAGGTGCAGTTTAGCATGTCAGTAGTCCTTGATTGTAGAAGAATAGTTTCATTAAGGAAAACAGAGTACCTCTAACTCAATTCTAATATGTACAATCATCTTAATTGGACTAAAGATTGTTTGGGGGTTGTGGTGGGATTTATTTAAGCTAGTTAGATATATTTAGAGAATTATGTCTATATATTTTAGATACATCCATCTGGTGTGTGTTGTTAGTTTGAATTTTATATTACAGTTGTATTGCAGGTATTTATTCTCTTTGAAGTTCAACTTTTCACCTGTAGTCTGCTGGTCAGTAGGCTGAGGGTGTTGAATTGTGACTGCATGTGCTCAGTGACATTGAGAGAAAATGTCATAGAGGCAAATATTTTGAATGCATTTGTTAATGCAAAATTAGGAATACTAATCCTTATTTTGTGGCTAGTTATTTTACTAAATTTCTGGAAGTATTTTAGAGTTCTGACATCCCTTTGGTTAACAACTGTGAAATATGTTACAAACTTTTTCCTTAAATAAAACAGGTATGTGATACACAGGGAAGCTTATAAACTTCATGTTTTGTTAAAAAATTGAATATAAAGAGACAGTGTTACCCGGACAGTGAATTAGTTGAGAATGTTTGCTCTTGTTACCATGTCAGAAATAATTAAAAATGAAGTGTCTGTGTCCAAGACAAGACCTTGAATGGTATTAGCAAATGCTGATCTGGGTTTTCAAATCCATTGGCTTTTGCTGTGCAGCCAGGAACACTCACAAATCCAATGGCTTTATTCTTCTTATGCAAGAAGAGTCTACCGGCTTATTTTTTAAAATTAAGGCCACCTAAGAATTAAAGTAGCTAGTAGTTTTGTGAAGCTTATACAGCATTGAAATATAATTAGTTTTTTAATTTTTAGTTCACAAGATTATGTAGTCTTAAAATATCAGTTACGATGAGGAATTTGAAATGCAAGGCTGAGGCAGGACTACTGAAAACTTTACTTTTGGTAGTCTTATTTGTAATACAGATAATGAGTTGAGGGGGATTTGTGAAAGTCTGTGCTGAGCATCAATAAACTCAAGACAGACCTTAAAACGTTGGTCTCTGCATGTGCCTTGTCTGACTCAGAATTTCTGTGTAAATCACCAGCACAACTTAATTGATGAGATTTCTGTTAAGGAAATCTTGGACTAGAAATTGAGTAAAATTTGTCGGCTTGCCTGTGGAGGTGGCCAAACCTCGTGATACCCAGCTGTGTGCCAGATGTTTCCATGGCTGAGGAACACTGTGTGCTGCAGAGGAGCTGACAGATGTTGTGGAAGGGGTTCCCTGGGGCTCCTCCGTGGCTGCAGGAGGGAACTGAGCTTTCCTTAGCTGGCTCCTCTTCTGGCTCAGGCTCTTGGAGGGGCACTGATTGTGTGGCAAAGCTGCCCTTGGACTCCTGGCAAAATCCAGGCTCAGGCAGGGACCTGGCCTGGGCAGCTGCAGTGTCAGAGAGCACCGTGAGCTGTGTCTGCCCTGTGTTTGCATCCTGCCCTTTCCCCTCTGGCCTCAGCTGTTTTGGCCAGGTGTGTTCCAGGGTGGGATTTCCTGAACTTTCTTGTTTGCAAAGGTTCACTGTGTTAAGGAGCTTAGCCAGGTGTTCCCATTCATCACTTCTTGAATCTGTTATTATTTATGCAAATAAAGCATGTGAAGTGTAACTATAGATTCCTGTCCATTGATGGGAGTCTCACCTCTGGCTGCATCCATGGGATTATGGAAATAAATTATCACACCTGAGCAAACCCATGAGAAGTTTGCAATGAACCTGCTCTAGGTATTTTTAAATTAATGCAAGATCCATCAGCTGTTGGATGTTCTTCCATTTTCCTCTTGATAGATGAAGTAGTCTGATACTGGTATCAGTGGTTGACTGCACATGAAATGAATGTACTTGTGACATGAATTCATATTTAATTTCTTGCTTCACATCTTTTGAAGACACAAGAAGTAACTTGGACATTGTGCTTCCTTCTCTGTTAATGTGATGAAACCCCTCCGAGCAATAAAGCTTAATTCAGTACTTGTCTCTCTCTAATTATGTCAGTGTATAGATGAACAGGAAGAATTCACCTTTCAGGATGTTCTCAATAACTATCTTGTACCAGGCGAAGTAGAATTTGACATTATACAAATAGTTCACTTGGTTCTGGTTACTTAAAGCAGAAGTACCTCGGAGCAACAGTGGCTTGACCTTGCTTGTGTCACAACATTTTTCTAGGAAAATCCCATTTTGCAGTGCCAGCTATCATGTGCAGCTTGAATTGTGATTTATTTATGACTGCTCTTTGTGTCAGGCAGGGCTATCATCACGGGTCTGGAATTCAGAAATATTTTTCTATAGTTTGTGTTAAATGAGAGGATGGATAATTTTGTTCCTAAAAAACATTTTTATGTTTAGCATAGCATTCTGTATGAAATCTGTGTAGGGCAGTATTTAGAAGAGTTTGGGGTTTGATTTGTTTTCTCTCTCTAGCTTGTGACTTATGCTTTCTGCTTTTTGGCAAAAGCTAAAGAAATAAAAAACCCAAATCCCAATCCCCTAAACACCCAGCCCAGGCCAGCTAAACCGCTTCNCCCAAGTATTTTCATTAAAAAAATGAATTAGAACCCAGGTAAATTCAAGGCATACCAAAATTATTGCCAGGTCCAGCTCCCAGGCAAGCTATTAAACTACATATCAAAAATTAAAACACCACTGTAGAGTAGAAGATATTAGCTGTAGAGTACTACTTGTCACAGAGGTGAAACCTGGTGAATGCTGAAACGGCTTCATGCTGAAGATTATTTATCAGTGAGTGTTGAAATAAGCTTTTTTGCAGCCATTGTGAAAAGATGTGTGTGGATGCCTTAGTTCAGTGTTATTTAAAACAGTTCAGGAACACTTCTAGTCCTCTTTTGTGTGGGATTTAGAAACAGCTTGTTGTAACAAATTCTGCGAGTAGGTGTTTACGTTCCACTACAGTGACTGCCACTGCCCTCTAATGTGTTAAACGTCTGTTTAGACTGCAGAGACTTTCATGTAAACTGTTGCCAGTTATTAACAAGGTTGCACTTCAAAAGGACATGAAAAGTTTCTGGAGAAGTTTTAATTTAGGTGCTGTAATATTTTCTTGGCTGCAGCTGTTGTACTTGTGACAGTGATTGAGTATCTGCTGGAGCAAAAGTCTCTGAACAGAAGCTGTTGTAACCTGAGGGGATTTATAGAAGAAAAAGGGTTAAGTATTGAACTATGTTAATTAAAGGCAAAGGATGATAACTGTGTGCTTAGTAAATAGCACCTGCTCAGCTTAGGGCATGTGTTCAAGAGGACATTTTGGTGTAGTCTGAGTTAGTCTGGTTTGAGGAGTTGCAGTTTCTAGAGTCACAAAGCTTACTACAGGATCTAACCATGTTTTCTTGCGTAAGATGTCAGGCATAATTTTGCATTTATATTTGCAAGTAAATATGGAAAAAATTGTATTATAAGCCTCAGACACTGGGGTTTGATATGGTGGATAAAGATCCGTAAAGTTTAGTTGAAAATCCAGTGATCTAAGGGATAAGTCACCACCCTTTGGTAGGTGACTTTTTATACAGAAAATTTTCATGGTCCAATAGTCTCTGACCACTTCTGGTTGTTAACACAATCAAAAACTGTCACCCCTTAAAGTCTACTTAGTTGCAAGAGAGAAACTCCTTCAAATTTTTTCTGGTGTTTTTTTGAAAGGAGTGTGGGTGTAATTTTGTTTTAGGAAAGAGATATTTCAGGAAGTGACTTTCTGTAGCTGGAATAAACATTAGGTCTGGGTGGCTTGGAAGAAAACCAAGTATCTCGTAACATGTTTCAAAAATGTGTGAGTATTGAGGAGTATTAAATTGTGTAAACAATGTTTTAGACAGTCAGCAGAGCATCGTAGTAGAATACAGTGAGGACAACTTACAGAGAAACAGTTGACTGGAATATGAGACCGTCTGGATAGCCAAACATTATCAAGAATGGTAAATACTTCTGAAATGTAGTTTTGCCTGCTGGCAAGATGCACTGTTCATTAGGGGGAAGTCTGGCAGCTTTTTTTTGCCTTGCAAATGAGGATGACATTATTTTGCTACATCAATATTAAATGAAAGTCATCCAGGTGAAAAGATAATGGATGGAAATTTGTTGGAGGTGTTTCTTTATAGGGCATAATATAAAGCTCGTTCTTTGTATATAGTGGTAGAATAAAAGGTGTAAAAATTTTGTAGACTAATCTTAATTTGTACTGTTTTCTAGTGCCCAAGATGTATGCAGTGTGATACAAAATTTGACTTCATAACTAGAAAGGTAAGAGAAATCAATGAGATATAAACTAGTAACTGCTGCAAAATACTAAAATGGACATCTTTTGAAAAGTAAATAAGAATTTGTCTTGAGTTTGGTAGAGAGAAATTCCAGTTGAAGTAGAAAGTGTAAACAACATAATTAGGCTCACTGGATGCAGAGAAAACAATAACATTAAATTATGTTTATTAATGGTAGGAGGTCACTGTGGAATGCATGGTGGTGTGCAGAATATGACATGGAGAATTCTGCAAAGCACCCTCCCAAAGAAGGCCAACAATGATTTTTAGGAGGGAGTATCATTCCTTTGTATAATTCCACTAACACTTCGTTAGCACGGGCTTGTGAAAGTGAAGATGTGGAAGTGTGACTTGCAGTGCAGTGACATAGTTAATGGTTTTTAATTTAACTGTTTGGAGGAAGAAGGAATGAGAAATTTAAAGCAGACACAGTCATATGTTATACCAGGTAAGAAGCTTCTTTGTTTTCCTTGGTTTTTTTTCTTCTTTGTTTCCTAGCTTTGGAAAGCTATTGGAGGTAGTAGCCCTGGGAAATAGGTACTCCAGAGAATTTTGCAGAACATTTGGAAGGAAAGCCTAACAGTGCCGAAAACTGCAGTGTTGTCAGTTCCTTGTATCCTTGCAGGCTTGCTTTGAGCCACAAATTAGTTCCTGCTTGCCTGTGAGTAATTGTTCTCTCATGAGAACTTGGATCAGGAAGACCTGGCACTGTCACACTCCAGCAGTGATCTGGAGCACAGGCCACTGGTTGCAGATTTAAGGCCTGTGAAACACACTGCAATGTTCATTCTGGTTTCACAACTTCATTAGGTTTGTGCTGTGCTGCCTGATATTTCTCATAAGAGCAATAGCTTTATGTTATAAGGATGCAAACTTTTATATTTTTTCCTTGGGAGAAACTTGAGAGTAAGTTCTAAAAGAGAAGTATTTTCAGTTGAAGAACAGAAATTTCAGTTGAAGTTCCCCAAGATCTTTTCTCAGAAATGGGAAGGGACTTGGAAACCACTCCTCTCTTGGGTTTTTATTGACGGTGAGGTGAAGGATTTATTGGACACCAGAGAAGCCCTTTCCTGTCTCTTCTGCTTCAGAAACACCTTGACAGAGTGCCAGCAAAGGCTTAGAGTGCTGCTGTTCATACTATACTCAGTCCTTTGTGTCCAACCTTCAGAGGTTAATGTCTGCCACTGTAGCAGTTAATTTTCTTTACCTGTCCCTCAACTTGCGTATTTCACACCTGAGAAACTGTTGTAGCAACTTTATTAAATCGTTCTCTACCAGGAAACTTTCACAGTGTTTCCTGTGTAAATAAATAAAGGAAATGTTCTCTTGTGCTTAGCATCACTGCCGAAGGTGTGGGAAGTGTTTCTGTGACAAGTGCTGCAGTAAAAAAGTGCCTCTGCCTCGCATGTGCTTTGTGGACCCCGTGCGCCAGTGTGCGGAGTGTGCCCTGGTCTCGCAGAAAGAGACAGAGTTCTACGACAAACAGCTCAAAGTGCTCATGAATGGTAAGCACTGAATGCACAGATGTGCTGTTTCCATCTCATTTGTATTTATTCAAATTCTGATGAACAGCAAAGAGCGATGCCTCATGTCCAACAAGCTGCGGTTGTCTCCTCTTTGTCATGCCTCTTGTTTTTCAGTTAATAATTCTGTGTTACTAGTTTGTTTAGAGAGGTTCACCCTTTTTAGTCAGTGTTTACACCTCTCAGTTTGTACTTCTTGGTCCTTACAAAGAGTGATTTAATTTAAGACAAATTTTATTGCCTGTGAAAACAGGTGAGCGTGCAGTTGGCACTTTCCTTGAAATAATGCATCTTTTAGCCATATTCCTGTTACATTAAATAAGGATGAAAAATACTTCAGAGACTATTTCAGTATTTTCATACAAGATATAGTGCTTGTTTCAAGTTACGTCTGAGAGCTTTGATCTTGTCCATGGCCTACAGCTGAGGTTTATGGCAGATCATCATGAGTACTCAGTTTTCCATGGGATTAAACCTACATGCAATACAGTAATTCATGTTCCAATTACATTTAGAAAACTGAAACTTCATTTTTTAAAATATTCCATGATCCTTCAATTCCTTTTGATGGTCTCTCAGCATGATGCCAGTGTGCATACTGGGTAAGCTGAGCCGCACATATGATGGGCGTGGGGAGATCCTGGGTTCAGAAGGGAGTGTGTTAATTCCTGGAGCACTTAAATCATTCATCACTCTGTTTTGCCATGAAGGTGTAGAGGAGTTGTTAAATTGCATCTTTTAAACTGAAGGCTTTTTTAAAAGCTTGTCCTGTTTGCATTCATGTTCTGAAGTTGTTCTGACTTGCTCTGTAGAGCCACAGATGGTGGTCAGAGAGATGGTGATGGTGGCTGTGATGTCCTTGTGCTGTGCTGTCCCTGTCCAGCCTTGGTGCTGCTGTCTCTGTCTGTGTCTCACTTCAGCAGCAGCACGGGGTCTCTGCTGGGGGTCAGTGCACCCGGATAAACTGGGAAGTAATGAGGTGAAACTCTGGGGCTGCTGCATGGTTCAGGTTATGGAGATGGATTCCAGAGTATTTGGCAGGGCTGGATGTTACTTTCTTCCTTTCCCAGGCCTGCAGTGTTGGGATTAGGTAATACAGGGAAGATGAGGCATGGAGGAAGTAAAGGGGTTGGATGTGTAGGGCTGCTTGGAGTTCTGAGTCACTTGTTTAATGCAGCAACAGTGACTTTCCCCATGCCAAAGCAGTTTTGAGAGGGAAGAAATACATGAAAGCTGAAGTTCATTGACCTCACAATAAGACTGAGCCAGTCTTCAGTAATGAAAAAGAGATGTCTTTACTGTTTATTAAGCATAGAACTGGAGGTCGCGTCCTGCTATTAAATTGTTCTGACTTTTTTTAAATGCTGAAACAGTCATTTGTGTTACAGTGACCACAGAGGTCTTGAATTGCCTGTCTTTGCCACCTCCAAATCTCTTCTCATTTTTAAAAGATTCCTCTTGGATATCATTTGCATTTCTACATGTGGGAGAAATTGCATAGCACGTGTGATAACATTCTGTTATTCAGAACATGATAATTAAGTATCAGCTTTTTATATTTGAGTGTTTTGCTGATGTTAATCAGTTTACATTTCAGTTATTCTCTTATTTCACTCAATTCAGTAATAGTATTAGTAAGTAAAGGTTAGTTATTCTTTCTGATACTTGAATGTTGCTTCTTGAATTCTGTATTAGTATGCTAAAACATTTCTTTCCAGGTGCTACATTCTTTGTAACTGTGGGAACATCTGATAAATCTGAGCTCATGGTTTGTCGACTTTCCAACAACCAGAGGTGAGAAAGATTGATAGAAATTGCACTTGTAAATTACAGCACTGTTGCCCTTACAGCTCTATTATTACATAATAACCAAAAAAAAAATATGACTAACATGCCTTAAGGATATTGGAGAGAGTAATCAGACTGAAAGGATAGATCCAACAATACTGGAATGTTTGAATTTACTAGGAATGTGGATCAGAATGTCTCGGAAGGGTGGACTTTCAATGAAAAGTAGTATTTTCTGATTGATTTCTATCCCTTCTCACCCCAAAGAACACATAAACAGCGGCACTGAGAGATTGTTTAATTTTTTTCCTTTGATTTGGACTAGATATTGTAGATTAAAAAAATTGAAAAGAAGTTTTCCTTCTATTATGTAGATACCTGGTTTTGGATGGAGACAGCCATTATGAAATTGAAATTACACAGATTTCAACTGTTCAGATACTTACAGAGGGATTTACTCCTGGAGGTAAATTTTTCTTTTAATATAAATGACGTATTAAGAAAAACAATGGGAAGCTGCAGTTACTGAGGTAGACAGTGCATTCAGTGTAACTGTGCTAGTTACAATTGCTCTCAGAATGGAGCAGAGTCTGTGAGACCCCGTCCATGTGGCTGCTGGGATCTGGGGAAACACCAGCTCCCCTACAGCCTTTATGTTAGAGAGCTTTTCCATAAACCTGAGTATGGGTGGTTGTCATCTGTTCTCTTGGGTAAACAGAAATGTTACTGATTTAAGAGCTTATAGTTTGTTACTCTTTCATAGCTTCCATTTCAGAATCCAGCTGGGATTTTGCCTTGAATGGTGCAAACATTAACAGAATAAAATGGGGGAGGGGGAAATAAATAATTAAACTATGCTTTCTTAATTTCATTCAGGATTTAAGGGGTGGCCAAATGAAACTGGTAACATCTAAACTGGAGTGCAGCTACTTACTGCCCCATCTCTTACCAGATTTTAGAGTATTTCAGGATGAACCTGAATATGATTTGACTGAAATGAGAACAAACAAGGTCAGGAATTTTGATAATTGTTCTTTATCAACACTTCTGTCACTGCTGGGTTTTTCTAATTACACAGCCCATCTGTGCAATATTCAGTCAGTGTAGCATGTTAACTTGAATAAACTTATCTTGGTATTCAAATCAACCAGGTGTATTGCTGAGTCACTTAATGCTCCTGTAATTCCTTGTTCACCACTTTTCTGACTGCTTTATCTCTTTTCTGCCTGCCTTCCTTCTTGATGGTAGAAAAAGATATTCACACTTACACCAGCCTTCTGGAGAGCCAGCCTGTTACTGAAGGTATCACCAGTGCCTTTCAGCATGACTCACCCAAGCATGTCATGACCCCCTCACATCTTCTCTGCAGTGCTGATTATTTGCTTGACCCATAATTGCTGTTCAACTTGAGTTATGTTCAAGTCTGATATGTCTCTGTTCCTTCCCATATGTCTTTTTAATAAACAAAGAGTGAATGTTTTGTAACACTCTGGAGAACTAAGGCACTCAGGGCCTTTTTTAGACCAATGTGCTGATGTCCGTGGTGGGAGAAGGGAAAATGAGAAATGGTATCTGCAGTGGTACACAGTGTTACAGATCACCTGCTTCTGCAGGTTGCTGAACTGGGCATAGTAGAAATGAACATACTCCCTGTGTGCTGTCTGGAAAGGCTTTGCTCTGAAACTGTTAATTAATAGCTTGCTTTTACACAACTTTAAAAGAAAGGCCTCTTTGTTAGGCAGGATGTATTCTGCCTTTGTAATGCCAGATATGGGCAACATTTAGTCAAGGCTGTAGGTATTTGATTTCCACTGGTTTATCTTTCAGTAGACTCTTAATCCATTACTCTGACCAGTAGGTGCAGGGAAGCAACTGATGAAGTTGAATTTCCATTTATCCTATGAGAGTAGAAAACAGCTCTTTTATGAACCCTGATGTGGGCTGATCAGGTTAGGTGCACTACCAGCACTAAGATTGAGTTTGGCTTAGACTGTGATTTGTTTTGGCTCCTCAGATATTGTAGTAACAGCCTCCAGGAGCCCTCTCATGCAGACATTTTTAAAAAGAGCTTTGCAAAAAGCTCTGTGTGTGCTCTGTGTCCTGTGTGTGCTGGTGCTGTTCCTAGGGCTTAGTTTATGCTCCACTGCTGCAGGAAGTAATGACAATAATGTGTCATTGTACAAGTTCTTGTTTAATGTCTGTATTTTTGCTTTGGTTTATCTTCATCTCTGCAGTAGGAGAGATACAAACACCTTGCTATTGCACTGTTGACAGAGCAGCATCTTTTGTAGCAATTTCCTTCACTAAGTAAATGATGTTGCCAGCTGTTCTCTAGTCTTATGTAAGCATCATTCCCAACCTTTGCCAGGTTTGGAGGGACTGCTGCCTGCTGTGCCAGACTGTATCCAGCAGGATCCTGCTTTGTCATCAGTCTAATTGGACACTAAGCCTACAGACTGCAGGCTACAGTATGAAAGTCTTGTATCAATGTCTTAACATGGTGATAGTAAATCATGAGGGTGTTCTAGATGTGTGTGGTTTTACCGAGGGCTGATGCAGGTTCTGCCTTGGTGCTTGGCAGAGAGAATGAAACAATACTGAGGCTGCAGGTTCCACTGCCCTGCCACTCTGAGCTGTGGTCATGAGCTTGCTGGATCCAGCAGCTGCTCTCATGCTCTGAACTGAGCAATGAGCACACTTCTTCAAACATGCTCATGAACTGGAAAAGGTCGTGTTACTTAGTTGGTAAAACCTGCTGCTTGTCCAGATGTTGTTTCTCTTTTCAGGAGGCAACACTCGTGCCATAGGTATGATCCTGCACTATAAGGTACCAGGGTCAGAGGAGGTGATGCAGATGAAGTTCACTGCCGGTGAAGACTTCAGCTGTAACAAGAAGCTGTCAGCAAGCTGGCTGGCAGCCATGCATAAGGTAAGCAAAGAAGCCAAAACTTAGACAAGGCTGAAGAAAATCATTACATGGGGTGTTCAGTAACCCCAAAGAGAGCATTCAGCCTTAATATTTCTGTTATTTTTTTATTAAGGACTTTAGGGCCTTGTTATTCAGGAAACAGAAGCTGTGGCTGCCTGTAATGAACATGACTTTAGCTTTATGCTCAGACACCTGAAGAATTTATGCACTTTGAAGGGTTTCCCAAGATCTCATATAGGGTAGTAGATGAGTTTAAACTTCCTTGGGGTTTTTTTACTGACTAAAAAATGTGCATTAGGAAATATACTTTTGAACCTAAATTCAGTTAGCTGTTTTTACTACTTCACAAACGTCAGAAGTTGTTCAGTTTTGGAAATGGAAGACTTTAATCTTTTGGTGCTAGGCCCTGTGTGGGTAATGAAACTGAAGTTTCATATTTCCTAAGTCTAAGTTATGGTGGAAAAAAACCCAAAGCCACACTCAAATCATTCACCTGATCAACTGCTGATCAGAACTGTAATTTATCATGTCCCTGCATGGGCAGGTTTGTGGCTCTTTGCTGTTTTACTGCCATTCTGGAGCTCCCCAGGTGCCCCTACCCCAGCATTTAACTCTGTTCAGCACAGTGTGCTCAAAATTTCTATCACCATGCAAGTGCTTTCAGCACTTTCTGAATGCTAGAACATGCCTCAGATGGAGGAAAATAGAGGAAGAATTTAAAGCCCTGTATTTCAAGGGGGTTTTTGGAGGGGTAGGAAGCAGATAAGGTGGCTGCAAGTGAAAATTCAGTTAATATTGCCCTTCTGCCTTTCTGTTAGGCAACAAAACTTCTCTATGAGTCTCGGGACCAGTGAGAACTGCAGCTGTGGCCTCCTGAGGGCACACACAGACACCAGCCTCCACAGACCTGCCTCTCACTTTGTGCTGATTTGACAGCTGGAAATATTTGCTGTTCTTGACTCTCTCTCATTCCAGTGTGGTTCATTATGTAAGAACTGGCAGATGCAATGTGAGTATTTTTTTGAACCATGAGTATTCACGGTAGCGTGCAATATGTATACAGTTAATGCTTTAAACAGCCTCACCTTTTAAGACTTTGTATATTTTGTTAAGCCTTTATTGGCACTTAATATGAAAGTGACCTGCACTACAGCTAATGTACAGCACAACTTTTATAGTAACCATTATATATACTGTTTGCTGCAGGAAGCAAACAAACATATATGTCTCTTCTGCAGAGAATAGCTTTTGGGTATAGATCTCAGGTTTTTCCCTCTATCCAAATGTTTAAAATCAATGTACAAAAAAAAATCTGCCTTAGATAGGATTTTATAGAAATCATGTGGGTTTTTTTTAAACATTTCATTTTAAACATCTTAATATTTCACCAAATACCACCAAATTTGACTTACATTAACTTGACCTTGAAACTTCACTTCTGTAATAAGCTTCCAGAATAATTTTTAGTTTTGTATTTTCTTTTTTGGTAACTAGCTTTTGTTACTTCAACTATAATGCTATCTGAAATTGTATACAATTAATGTACAAATATGAATAAATTAATTCACTTATTTAAAAAAATGAGGTGGTGTTTAATTTTTTCATATACAACTTCATAAGTGATGGACACTATTCTCTCTGAACTCTGAAAATTTTAACTTTTCCTAAAGAGCACACGAACTTTAGTTCTAATTTAATTTGTCCCAGTTGGAATACTGAGATACTAGTGTAAGGAGGTTCCAAAAGTGGCACATCTTCATCAAAGCTGATAAAACAAGAAAGAAAGGGGGGTTGACAGCTGGAACCTTGGCAAGCTACAATTACTGTTTTCCTGCAGACTGACCAAAGCCACATCTGCTGTTGACACCTCTAGAGAGAGAGTGGAAAATGCAGCCATGCCTTAGCAGTACTTTATTGTGCACATTTACATGTTCTCTGAATTAGTGTATCATAGGCTCTTTAAATCATCACATTCATGTAGCAAATTCTTCAACAATAATACCCTTTCACTTTTCACCACAATATATACAGTTAATGCTGACCTGTGGTAAAAGCAAGTTACAGCACTGCAGAAATGGATATATAAATTATACACAGAACTTGTACATGAAGAGTTAATCAAATTGCATACTGTTAAATGGGAGAAAATTACAAGAAATATGGCTAAAACTTATAATGGGAAATTCAAAATATACTTCTGGTATATAAAATAATGTACAATTAAAATTCCAGTGAAGTGCCTCTTTGTGGGTTTTTTTTTTGCTTGAAACTACAATGTAGTGGAACAGGTTATTGCATAACTTGCCTTGGCAGCAGGTGTAGGCTGCCAAGAACCACAGAAACTGTCCTCAAAAAAGCTATTGCCTTTCTTAAATCCTTCTCTAAACCTTGTTTCTTTCTTCTCCTCGACTTGGCATCTACACGACCCTCTTTCCACTTCTATCCAGTCCTTCATCTTTTCTTCTAGACTGACTCAGGCAGATTTCAGGTGACACAGTATAACCCTTACCAGACTCTTACCCTTTTCAACTATTGCACTTTCATCCCTGCAGACATACAAATCCCTTAGGCTGCTGCAACTTCAGTACTAACTGTTGTGTCCAGGCTGGACGAGCTCAGGGGGTTAGTAGGGGAACCTTTACATTCGTAGAGGTAACACCGGTGCTGTAGGCTAAATAATAAGAAAATAAAACACCAAGTGAAATATTGTGTAGGGACTTTGAGAAGTGTACAAATACTGTTGGTTTTGTTAGTTCTCTAGCTTGATTCTAAATGCAAATAATGCAAGATGCTAGACTAGGTAAAGCTTTTGTCGGGGTTGTCCAGACTAGGATTTAAGTGTTCAGCATGTTGTCACCTAAAATCCTAGCCTTCACCAAGCTTTGGTAACTACTTAATTATGCATGTAACAGGTGAAGATCTTGTGTCCTAGAACCCAAAGAGTTGATCGGTAATGAGAACTCAACATTCACTGGTATCGAACAAAAATACCCAAAATCCCGACATGGGACAGTTGCTGTGGGGGGTTGGAGCAAACTGGACAGCGCATCTGCAATCCGCAACTGACACCTCTGAACATGGAACACAAGAAAGCTCCTACCACGGAACTCTGACTCAAACACTGCGTTAGACGAGAGTTGGCGCAACACTGTCGGTAGTGGAGGTATCACTCTCCTCATCAGAGCTGGGTCACACAAAAACAATCCTCACTTAAAGCTACAGCATGTTCGGAATCGTGGATGCTGTCCATTTAACAAGAGAAAGCACCATTAAAACTAAGTATCATAGTTTTGTTTCTCTGTGTGAAATGATCAGAAATGATGGCTCCAGTGTATGTTCTAAGTTTCCAGTTACCAGCATGGTACTGCACTGTTGTACAACTGAATTCAAGCAAGGGTTCGCTGTCGAGGTTTTATTCGTGGATATAACTAAAAAAACAGAATAACAGTATTAGGTTTTGCATGGTTAATACCAACTTAAATAATTTATAACTAAGGGGTACTTATTAGGCAGAACTGGGTAATGAAATATTTTGGGGGAGAGGTTTTTTTAAGCTACAGCATGTTCTTAGGCAACCTCTGAAAAGCAAGAGCTGGAGGAAGAGGGCTGATTTACTCCTGCCAATGGCAGCAACATGGCTGCTCAGAAAATGACATGGTGCATTTAGCTCAAGATCCAGAACAGACAAAGGATGCTTTTACATAAGTACAAAAATTCCCTGTTGAGTACTCAAGACAGCTTATTTCCTGCTCTGCAAGGTTCTCTTACGCATTTTGTCCTCAGTAGCTCTCTACTTAGTCACCTTAGGTTCCTGGCCTCTCCTGACAACAGTGTTCCATCTGTCTGAGAGCAGCATAAATGATGTGCCCACAGTTGTCATCTTCAAGGCTCCTTCCTGTTTTAAACTTAGACACACCTATGTTCTTACCTTGTGCCAGGTATTAAAAACATACCCAAAGAAATTTCTGGGCCAAGGATTCAAGCTGCCTAATAGAGCCACCATACTTTCTGAAAGGGCTCTCTATATTTTAGACAAAGGGGAGAAAAAACTCTTACTAAAGCATAAACTATATTAAATATATTGCTATATTAAATATACTAACTTGCCCAATGAGAACCAGCACTAATCTCCTAACAGTAGCCTCTCCTTTTTGTTTACAATGGCACAGAGGCCAGAGAAAATAAAGATAACTCCTTTACACCACTTAATAGTACTGTGTCTGGATGGTGCACAGAGGGATTCTGACCAAAGATCCAGCTTGTGTTCCTACCTCAGGCGCATGTGAAAAATAGAAGGGAGAGGGTGAAAGAACTTACCCCGAGGAGGTTTTTAGGCACATAGCCTTCCTTGTCATTGAGGCGGGCCCACCACCACTCTGTTTCGTTGTCATCCTTGCGCCTCAGAATAGTGATGGCATCACCCTCGTGGAATGACAGCTCGTCATTGTTCTGGGCTTCATAATCCCACAGAGCATATACCACTCCTTTATTCATCACTCCCAGCTTCTCCTGCACGCCTGTTAACAACACCAGATGGTAAAATAGCCTCTTTTTCCCCTCTGAGATTTTTACTATTGACACAGTGGCCCAAATATTAATCTCCTGTTACTAACATTTCATGAACAGTTTTCAGCACTTCCATGATGAAATGCTGTGAGAAATTTAGCTGCATGATAAAACCAAGTCTTACAGAATAATTTAGAGAATGAGGTTTTTCTCTTCTATTATACATGCAATGGAAACTGCTTCGTACAGCAGACCTTGTACAGGGACGCTTGAGGCTTTCAGAACTCACACAATGTCAGATGTAACAGAGCCTTAATGAAGCTTAAATTCTCTGATGAAAATTAAAAATTTGTCTGCTCCATCAAAGTGCTTTCCCTGCAAAATATATTTTAGTAACTAAGCACCTTCTGTAAGTTAAGTATTCACAGAGTGTACTTCTTTCTTTGTGTGATCTGCTAGATATCTGTGCATCTGGAAGTTGGGAGTCTCTCTGTCAAAATACTTGACAACTCATTGTCAAAACCTCCCTGTAGAAGCATTTCCTTGAAATACAGCCAAATTAAAACTTTAAAAATCTTAACATTTGAAGGAGCCTGTGAAGTAATTCAGAACCCAGAAGGACTAAGACCAGCATCACAGCAAAATATGATTCTGGTTCTGGCACGTTGAAAGCACAGGGACATGATGGGCCATATCATGAAATCTGAGGCCTAATCAGATGTTACAAACAGATCAGAGGGACAAATCAGGATGAATCTTACAAAAGAGTTGCTAGGTGTCACAGCTTACCATACAAAAACTGGGAACATTGAATATAACCTTCTTCCATCTCCTCACACTTGTCTGCAGCAGTTTCTATATCACTTATAGTTGAAGCAAAAATAGCTGCCCCAGATTCAACCAGCAGCTTACAGAGATGAACACTATTGCAAGAAGCTGCACAATGCAAGGGTGTCCTGAAATAAAGCAAAAAAATGTGCATGTGAAAAGATAAGCTTCCATGAATCCTAACTTGCATCTTTCCATGTAGAGCCTGTCTATATTAAAAGAAATTTTCTCTTTGTGTTTATAGTATGTGTGTGCATTGCCCAAAACCTGTCAAGCAGCTGGGGTGGATTTCAGGATTTACCTGACTCCAGGAAAGCCAAACATTATGAAACAGATGATAGCAAAACTAGTAATTTTCACAGCTTACAAAGCTGTTGGGTGTAAAAGGGTATTTTCCAAGACAAGGAAACCTGAAAAGTTAGGTGAGGTTTCACATTCCCCCAAAGACTTCAGGAATGCTACAGCTACCTGTAAGGTGAGATTCTTCAAGAACACCAACATCTGTGGTGGGTTCTATGATGATTAAACTTAAGCAAATTAACTTTTGTCATTTGTTATTTATGGTTTAATTATTTCAGCATCTGAACAAGAAATGCAACTGTACCACTAATTAAAGCCAAACTGTAATCTAGTTTATGGTTTAAGTGTGCTTGCTTGGGAGCTGAACACACTGTAACCTTGCATTTGGGTTCATCTCCACCTAGGGCTTAGAGAATACTCATTTGCTGGGGATAAGGGGGAAGGAAATTGTTCCCAAAACAGGTCTCAACTAGATTTTGAATGTGCATCTAAACGGTGTTTCTCCCAGACACTAAGTTAAAAATTTTGACACTTACCACCCATCACTATCTGCTGCATTTACATTTACACCAAAATCCAGTAGGAACTTCACAATGTGGTGATGACCAGCACACACTGCATTATGCAAAGGTGTAATGCCTTCATCATTTGGTTTACTCGGATCATCAACCTGTTGAAAACAAAAAATAGTTCAGCACTTTCTTCTTCCTGAATACTGAATGAGGTTGCTATTGGTTAAAAGCTTACCTCATATATGATTCGTTGCACCAGATCAAATTCCCCCTCCAAAGAAGCATCTAGGAGGAGAGCTAAGGGATTGAACTTCACTCTCAAACCATGGCCTGTTCTTTCCGAGTTGGGTTTCTTCAAGTTGGTACGTTTTGTCTGAGTAGAGATGAAGGTTGGAAGGCATCATTTCAGGTTGTACAAGTATAAAAATGATTCATTTATGAATCTCATCTTCCTTAGATGATATTTAGAACTATGCAATCATTTCTATTTAGAAGTCTCTAAACAGAAGGCTGGATACATTACTACATTTTATGTAGTTAAAAAATGAAAAAGCAAGCCAATGTAATTTCAAAGCTTCTAATTAAAGATAGTGAGTATAAGGAATGAAGTACTTAAGTTGATGTTTTAAGCATCATCATCTTAATTGTATCTAATACAAGCTGTGTGTATTACTGGTGGATTATCTGAGACACTGAAAACTTTTGCTTAGCCTGGAAAGCACCACACAATTAAGCCGGAGTCTGTACTTAAAGGAATCAACGCCTTGAATTAGCAGGAGTCTCTGTTGTAGATCAGGCCTGGCAAATTGGAAGTTTTGTTGTAGAAATGAAAAGAACAGAACATTAAGCTATTTTATGTGACATTCTAGCAGGTGTTATCAGAAGCAGCATTTTTTTTCCAAGATCTGAAGCACATTTAAATGTGTTTAGAGAATATTCTAAATGACTTACATGTGTCCTTGTCACTTTCTGGGGAAAAATTATCTATTATTAACTACAGCTTTTATAGAATGCTTTTAGTCTCTAGCTCTGTAAGATCTGTTTTCACTTACGGTCCTATATAGGATGGCTATGCTATTTCAGTTTGGAAAATAAACCCTTCACATTATGAATAATACTAGTTGCTAGCATATCCCATTCTCCCAGAAGTATCCTGGCCCTTATGCTCATGGAAAACCATAAAAAGCTTTGTGCACATTGCAGTCAAATTCTCAGAGGAATGCAAGGTTCCTACCTGAATCAAAAAGTGAAGATGAACCTTGGTTTCAAAGAGTGAGTGATATCACAACAACAAATAACAAAATCCATTTTTTTCTGTATTTTTCAATTCTCCAAATGTGGTAGATTTTGGTAATGGCAAGTATTTAAAAGATTTTAGTGCAGCTGGAGAAGGGACTTTGGAAGCAATTCAGAGTATGTGACAAGCCCATCAGAGCATGTCTGCTATCACAAGCCAGCTGTGCTGCTGCTGGAGTTAGCCCTGGTCCATGTCCTCTAAGCTGAGGGGGCAAAAGGAGTGCATTTTCCCTAGAACAGCTATTTCAGCTTGCCTGCAAATTAAAAAGCTTCCCACTGACACAGCTTACCCTTAGTTTCATACAAATAGTTAACTTTGGATGCCTAGACAGATTACAAAAAAAGAAAAATTATTGGAATCTCAAATTCCGGAATTAGTTCTACAAGAAGAACCTCCAAAAAGTTAAAAAATACATACACCTCCCATTACCTGTTTGCATATTTTCCTTATTAAGCAGTGAGAGTAGTAAAGAAACTAATCCATCAGAATTCTCCCTGGAACTCCCCTCGTTTTCTTTCCTTTTAATATCAAGAGATTTCAAGTGCAAAAATACTGCCAAGCACGAGCTTATCGTATTCCAGTTATGCTTAAACACAAAGCTAATTCTGTAGTTCACAAAGGTGTTCTTTTGCTTTGTTACTTACTGGAGGAAGTGGAGGAGGAAGAGCAGGTGGCAAAGGAGCTTCATCTTCTACTGGAGAACTGACCTCTGGCGTGGGACTGGGTGACTGCTCAGTAGAAGGAACTATAGCAAGATTGTTGTTGTTGTCTTCAGTTGTCTCAGGTGTTTGATTTGTGGTTTCAGTGCTTATCAGCTCCTCGGTAGCGGGAGAAGGTAATTCATTATCATTGGCATCTGACGAGGGGGGTGGTTCATCAGGGACAGGAACTGTAGGTTGCACGGGGATTGGTTCTTCAATATTGCCATTGGTGCTGGCGTTCCCATTATCAACGTCAGCTAGGTTGCCTATGAAGTCCTGTGGATTGCTAGGCTGATAAAAAGGAGCACTTTCTATCCCTCCAGCCAGGGTATTAAAGCGCTGATACAATAATTTTTGTATATTTGGTCCACTCGGGCCCTCTGGCTCGGTGATGGAGCTGCGTTTCTTTAACGGCCTCGGAGCATTGGCCAGTTTTCTTCTCAGAGCCTCGAGGTCAGCATCGCTCTGATACCGCAAGGGCGAGTGCACAATAGGGGTGAGCTTAGTAGGACTGAGAGGACGGGGAATGTTTTCCACATTGCTGTTTTCACTGGGTGGTGGAGCATTTTCCAGCTCTTGATCTTTTTCAATGACCTCAGTCGGTGGCTGAGGTTGTGGCTGTGAGGGAGACTGGGCAGGCAAAGAGCCGTGAAGGAATGGCAAGGGTGAGGGAGAGGTTGAACCAGACTGTAATACAGGCTTTCCATAAACTGAAGAAAAGAAAGATGGAAAACAGTGAAGAGCTGTTCTCAAATTACATAATAAAATATTTATAAATAAACTGTTGCTACTTGTTTGACACTAATACAGAAAAAATTTTGTTCTGGGGACTATCAAGACAGAAATAAATACTTACCTCTTGGTGATGCTGATGCTTCTTACAATTATAAGCTGCAAGTAGCATCTGGACTGTTTTTCCTCTTTCAAGAGGAAACAATACGAGGAGAAAAACTCTCCTATCTAGACTCTGTTTTTTCAACTTATTTATCAAAGTATTGGTAAAGTAGCTGGGCTATGTTGTTCCAATTGCATCTTGTTTTAAAATAAAAGCTAAATCAATGCATATTTATTGATAACCTCAAAAATATATTGAATGATTTTGCTGCTATTCTGCATACACAAAAATAACTTTCCTCACAGATTTAGACAAGTTTTCCAAATCGATATGGAAGCAAACTAAGCCAAACAAGTAGATCTTAATGGATTTCAAAGGAAAAAAAAGCAAAATATATTCTACCTGCTTTTACCGACTTATTTAAGGTATTGTACACAGCTTGTTGGTAATTCTTTGGTGGTGTTGCTTGCTGAAGATACACTGAGTAGATGGAACTGGAGTTCACTGTCTGTGGCCCTTTCCTGGGAGACTGAGGTCTGGATCCTTTATCAGCGAGAAAAGGTCTGATTGCCACAGTCAAAGGCAGTTCTGGCCTGCCTTCTCCTCCTGGGAACAAGGGGGGACCAGAGGGTTGATACGTGGGGCTGGGAGGGACAGAAATTCTCTGCTGGATCTGCTGTGAAGAGCTGGGCTGGTGCACGTTGCTGGGCGGTGGGAGCGGAACCGGCCTTTGCCGATTTGCTATACTGGTGCCAGGTCTGGGCAGGCTGCCATCCTTCCTTCTTTCTAGAGAGTTTGTAGAACCTGTTCCTAAGGGAACTGGGCTTGGATAGGTCCCATAGTTCTGAGGCAATTGCTTGCTTACACCAGGAACTGTTGGTGGCACCTTCCCCAGGTCAAGACCCTGTATAAGAACAATAAATAGTACATACCATTTAATTAAATGAAGGACTTCTGAGCAAGAACATTCCTCTTTCAACACACCATACTACCAATCTTGTGGGACAGCAAAGCAGTCAATGTAAACAATGTGTGTTCCTTTATCACTAGATATGATTCTACCTGAGTTTACCACAGGATCTCATCATACCTCAGACAAAGGCTGCTGTTTAAAGGCACAATCAGCTGTAACACATTCATATCAATTCAAAACTATGTGCATACATGCAAAGCCTGAATAATTTGTTCTAGGTTCTGGATCTCAGTTGATAACATACTTGACAACATATACTGTCAGAGTTTACTAAAACAATTTAAGTCCTTATTCTTTAAAGATTATAGTCTTACATAATTCATAAAGTACTAGCACCACAGTCCAGACAGACACCACTGGTGGACTCACTTAAGGATGGATTTAATAACTTTTTTTGTGAGATTTTCATAAGAAAAAGACTACATTCAAGAAGTAATAATCTATACCAAGGAAAAAGACTAACAAAGATATGAATTAGAGAAACACGAAGGAGAAGGGAGGGGATTAGGAGAAGCAAAGAGAGAAAAGGGGAGACTAGATATATAAAAACCAGTAAGGAATACAAACTACTAAAGGTGAAACAAACCCACACATTTTAATTTGATAAGAACAGAAAGGAACAGAAGAAATACAAATGTTATTTTCTTTACAACTTTTAAAACAAAGAGCAGCAGGGAAATGGAATGTGTATCTAACTGAAGTGAGTTCAGCTATGAAAGCCAAAGGTTCATAATTTCAGCAAAGCAGATCTATAAATACACTGCAGATGAAACCCACCAGTTTATCAGTACTTCCTAATACTGAAGTTGGCAAAGGCTGGCTGGATATAGTTCCTTGTTTTAAAGCAGTATCCATGCTTGATTCTTTCCAGTCTGTGTTGGAGATCTGAGGGGGTTTTACCACAGGGGCTGAGCCCTGTTTAAGTAGCGGCCAATTTCCATCATTAGCTTGAAAACAGACAAAAATACTAGATTTAAGATAATCCATACTAGCATTGCAGACAAGCAAAACAACACATGAAATAAAACATCTTCGATTACAGTGGGATTAGTTTTATTCTAGAAGTGAGATAAATCATTATTAACATTTGATTCAGAAATCAATACTGAAAGCCAAATCACTGCATAGAATGTGCTGTTCTACCCTTTAACATTCAAATTCCACTGAAAATTTCTGTGGAAAAAGTATGATTAAAATTTTGGCTAGAGTGTTGCATATTCTGCTATTAGAAGGCAAACAAATTCAGAGTAAAAATCCTTACAGAAACACTTCCTCAACACAATTCACAGGGTACTATCTGGAGACACTGTCAAATTACACTAAATGTTAAGTCTATGTAAGCCCCGAGTGGACTTGCTCCAAACTTAAACTGTGGTTACTGATTCATTCACCCATAAAAGGATGTAAAAACTCCCTTCAAGAGCAGGGTGGAACAAAAGCACACATTCCTTTGCTGGAAGCAGTGGTTAACTCACCTTTTGTTTTTCCTCAACATACTCACCCGATTAGAATTGCCTCAGAGATTTAATATTAAATACATTTATAAAGTCAGCTGACAAACTTTAACTCACAGTGTGAAGACACAAGTCATGGACTTTTATCTTTATCATAGGCAAAAAATCATGCATAGCTGCACATAAACTGAGACAACAAATCCTTAATGAAGTCCTAGATGCATTGATACTTTATTAAAGCGTGTGAGACTGTTTAGTTTCAGTTCTCTAAATAAGAAAGAGAGTTTCAGCAGCCTAATAATTAGATATGGTTTATAATAACTAAATACATCCCATGTTAGAGCCTAAGGATTTGATCTGCCTTTAAAAGATTAAAATTCAGGCATCTTGTGCTCTAAGGAGACTGGAGATCATTTCTCCATCCCTATGGCTTGTAATTGTTGTAGAGCAGCACTTAAATCAGCAGAGATGATGTGTAACGCTTAATTAACTTTACTACAGGAGAGCAGCTAAAATGGAGGGGGATTGTGCATGTGTGGAGATTCAGTGATATTTCTGGACCCCACAGTAATACAATATCAAATGAAAACCAAGTATTTAGAGGCCAAGTTTCCTATTTCAGTTCTAAGCCTCTAGAAAACAGAATCAGCAGGGCTATTTCTAGAATTCTCTGTCTAGTATAGTAGATAGTCTCAAAATAAGCTGCATAGGAACATTCTAATGAGACTGATTTTTCCATCACCATTCTACTTTCTATCCATGAGCCTTACCCTCTTTATAGAGCATCTCTCAAAACAGATTAACACTTGCATATTTTTACACTGAGAATACAGCATATAGTCCAGAAATCACTTTTCACACTGGCAAACTGCCAGGAAGTAAAGTAATGAAGCCTGGCTTTAATACTGCAGCATCCAAGAACTGAAAATGCTGTGGGTTTTGTTTGTTATTGTTTTTCATCATCTTGTTATCAGGAGCAAGACCAAAAAAGTGTCTAAGCACTTAGACCCTAAACAATGGTAAATTTTCCAACTATGCTACTGAATTAATGTTTACTGTATAAAATACATAAGATGTTCTGTACCTCCAGTAAGGTAGCAGTTCAGAAAAAGTTTTGTTTTGAAGATCAGTAAAATTTGTTGTATGATTCATGCTAAACGTGAAAGCATCTGGATTTGTAAGTTTAGTTACAAGGAAAGCACTTACAACACCAAAAGACTTGACAGATTTAAACATCTTACCTGTAAATTCAACCCACACTCTTCTGTTAAAAAGACAGATACACAACAACTTATTGTAATCAGCATGTATATGCCTAAATTTTGAGGTAACAGACTGGAAGTAAATTCAGGCTCTCCCTCCTGTTTCTAACTTACACTGCAAGGGTAGGGAGTCAGTGGCACAGGCTGTCCAGAGAAGTTGTGGATGCCCCATCCCTGGAGGTGATGTTCAAGGCCAGGCTCAATGAGGCTTTGAGCAACCTGGTCTAGGGGGATCTGATGCCAACACCCTCCTGACAAGGCCACACCAGCTCCTGCTCTCAGCCAGCCCACAGCCAACTGGCTCCATCTTCCTCTCCAAATGCACCCTCTTGCCTGTGCCTGTAAATGTAACACCCTGTGTACTTCAGCTCCCACCAGGCCATTGTGCATTTACATAAATAAGACTGACACACAGACACAAAAGGTTTTGTGCTTTTTCTCTGACTTCACCTAAAATTTCTGTAGGTCTGGATCTGGGGTACTTACTATAGCAACTGAAGCACACTCCAATCCAATGGAAGGCAGCAAGATTCTGAGTATTTACTCGGACAGAGTGAGCTTTTATCCCAACTCTGGGGTCAGTGCAACAAGGAAACTTGAAGTTTTTCACACAGAAAACTCAACTCTCAACTCAAACTAAGCCTGTATTTTATACATCTATCTAATCCAAGATACACTAAAACATGCTTTAGTGATTGCCAGAAATGTCTAACATTTTGAAAATTCTGAGATTTTTCATTGAAGAAAACTCATCCCAGGTACACTACTCTAGTACTCCTGGGATGAATTTGCTGCAAATCTGTTTCCTCCAAAGATGAAAAGCAACTTCTCAACCATTTTACATTTCAACAGCATCTTCTACATGCCAGACCACAACACAAGTGCTAAAGATGCTGTTTAATATGCATCTGTGTGCAAGAGCTCAGATGATCATATTAAAAACTGAGTTCTTAGCTAGCCAGAGATCTTCTACGGACTCACAGTGCTGGGTGTCAAACAGAGTAGGTGCCAGGCGGATGACATTGTGAACAGCAGACTGAAGAGAAGTGGGAGGTGACAGAATAGGATCCACTATTATGTCTAAATCAGAAACCTTCCAGGTGTCTGGAGATTTTTTCACACACCCACAGTCTGTCTCTACCGGACACACCAAGGCAGATCCAGTTACACAGAAAAAGAAAGAAAAAAAGTGGTGGAAAAATTATAACAATGACAATGGAGAAAATTAGAACAGGAACACTCAGATAATGAGAAATAAAAGCATGACAGTTGAAATAAATTCTCAATTTCTTTTCTTCCTGGGAGCACATAAGCTTCTCCTTACATAAATCTATTTTACAGAACTTAATTCAACTACCTTCAAAATAATAAATACAAAGCCAGTCCTAAGGCAGAATAATTATTTCTATAATATGAAAAGTCCTGAGGTAGGTCTAGAAGTGGGTATATATATTTTGGGAGATTGATATTACAAAATATTGATTTTTGGTTGGTAAACTTAAAAATTAGGAACTGTCCTTTTCCATATGTGGAAGAAGGATCCACAAATCTGAAAAGTAAACTGTCGCAAATCTGTACTTTCACCCCCCAATTAAGTCATTCCATACTCTTGGAACTTTTTCATAAAACCACAGTGTTGGGGTTTGTAGAGATTTTGAATACTTTTAGCTGATAAAGGTATTGCTAAATCACTAATATCAATGGAAAAGATTGGGGTCTTTTTTTTTAAGTTCTGTTTGGCTAGTTTTACTTCCTGACCTTGGTTTTTTTGGGAGGAGCATTTCTGACATTCTTTCCTACAGAGAAGTTCAGATTGTCTTCTCTCCATCTCTTCCTCCCCATCTGGAAAGCCTGCTGCAAATTTTGCTGGAATATTCAGTTTTAGGTACTTGAATGTATGTGAATATTGCAGCAGCTTTGGTCTCCTAGTCATGCCTTATCCATTTTTGATCTCTCCTAGGAGACCAGGTAAAGTAAGTCCTGTGGTGAGACAAATGGGATCATGCATTTTTATTTGTATTAGGCATATTTTCCTAGCTTATAATTTCTTAAGAATTCTGAATTTTCTAAGATATGAGCAGAGAGGTGGGATTTGCTAGAATTGAGAATTTAAGGCACAAATATGACCTGCTTTATTTAGTCTCCAATGCAAATTAAATAATTCTATTTTATAATGTAGATGGAATTATTAATGATGGGAGACTTGGGAGCCAATTTCAGACACAAAGTTCTGGAGACTACTCTGGAAGGGCAGCTTCTTCACTAAACAGGGCAGAGACAAATAAACAGCATCAATGTTAAGGTTATTCCATTTCAGAAATGCTTCAAGGACCACAAACTCCCATATCTTAGATGGAGCAAAAATCTCCCATAGTTTTATTCTATTTTCCTATTTAGTCTCCTTCTAAGAAGTAATATTGTAATTATTTACTCACTAGCTTTACTTGACAAAAAGCAACATACTTATAAATAGTTTTTTGTAATACAGTTTTCCACAAAGTTGATTTCAGGATTGTATTCAAACACACAAACTAATTGAAAAAGCTATTAAAGATACAACATAGAATCTGTGAAGAAAATGAGCTTCTTTTAGGGATATACCAGCCAGAAAATTTCAAAGAAAATATTCAATCTCCTAAGTAAAATTCATGGAAAGAGGCCAAAATGCCACATATCAAATGACTTATGTCCAATTCACACAACAACATTAACACATCTGAAATTTGCCTCTTCCACTGCAGAAATTATGCCAACACTAAGATCACTCCCTTTCTTTATTGCCCCTTTTCAAACCATGTGGATTAATAAACATCACACAAGTACTTACCAGATTTTGATCTTCCATGTGTTGAATTAGGAGCAATGGTGAGAGACTGTGGCTTCACTGGATCTACTGGAACAGCGTAAGTGCCAGCACTTGGAACTTGGATGTAAGGTCCTACTGCTGCCACCCTTCCTGAAGCACTCAGGGATGACTGGGGTGATGAAGTGCCATTAATACGATTCAACTGAAAACAATCAGACCAATTGAAACATGAATGTCTAGACCTTGCTGCATGAATAGGGAGGTCTAAACTTAATTATCTAGAACGATGCACTGTAGCTAGGGCACCTTAATAATTAAGTTACCATACTCCATGTTTCTACAAAAAAAAGAAAAAAAAAGTAGGAGAAAGCACAAATATTATTCCTTAAAATTAACACCTCAAAAATTAAATTTATGAGTCACAGCACATACATCTTTTGCAGACACCTTTATCTCTGTAAGTTCTCTTTCACTGTGCCTTTCTCAAGCAAATGGTCTAAAATGAGTTCTTAAATGATTAAATATGTATGGGTTGGGTTTTTTTAAAGCAATACCTCCAGCTAGTAATACATATGGAAATCCAAAATTCATCTCTAAAATCTTTTTGAAGCTCCAGACAACTATTAAGCCTAACTTTATCAAACCATTTATATTTTTATCCGTTTTCCATACTGGAAGATCAGTATTTTATAAAACCCAATTTTTTAATGCAGCCATGCTTTTAAACATGTAGCACAGTCATAGTTTCCTTCCTAGAAATACAAACTTTTCTGATTTTTAGTATAGTATTGTCTGTGCCATAAAGAAAAATGAAAGGAAACATATTCTGTCCTACAGATTTTGGGTATCTATGAGAAACCTTAAAATAGTTTTAAGAAACCTGCTACTCTTATTATAGGTTCTTTATCTGTAAATGTATTACTTGAGTGGGAAGAAGTGAGATACTATGTAGTTTTTATAGGCCCTTGATAAACTGAAGTGTGGCCCTTTTAACAGTTTATCTTACAGGAATGTTTTCTTTTTGACGTGCCTCAACTTTTTTCTTGTACAGTCGCTCGCGCAGCTCGTTGATTCGCTTGTCCATCATAGCCACCTCCATATTGCGTTTGTTTAGGAGCTCTTTCTGCTGCTGGAGCTTGGAGTTCTGCTCCTGGTTAAGCCTGTTACGGATCTTCAAAAACAAAAAAATAAAAAATTAAACCCCACTTGTTACGACAGTTCTTGTTGTGTCTCTTGGCAAGTTGGTTTTTAATACGGTGTTAAAAAACCCAAAGCAACTTGGATCAACAGCTTGTTCTGGTGGCTCTAATTTACGCTTCCACACATCCTGTCAAGTTAGCATTTGCAATCATGAACAACTCTTGGAAGAAAACAGTGAAAAAATATCCTAAAAAACCTAGTGGATACCTATTAAATACATACAGACTGCATCCCATTTATAGAAAATGGATTGAGGAATAAGGCATAAAGACATTTCAGAACTGAATTCTACTGTGAAAAACTAAATCACAGAAAACATTTGTTAAAAGTTATGCTTACCCAAGACAGCTTGTCTATCATGAAAACTAAGTGATGCCAAACTTGTAACAGAAATTATGCTATTGATTCTGTTTGCAGTTCCTCATGAGACTTCATGATGTCTGGAAGGGGGGGGGTAACTGAACTGCTAGTGCAGGGACTGGGCACAGATTTTCCCCTCTGCATGGGGATTAAACTGAAACCTTCACAGCAGTTTTCCAGTAGATTATGAGGTGGATTACCTTTATGGTTTAAATCAACCATTACACTCTTTATAATTATTTCTCTTGCTTTGCCATTGGCATTTTTTCATACCTTCAATAACTCAGACATTGTCTCAATGTTCCAATTTTCATGGTAATGTTACAAGTAAAAAACACCTGAGGCAAATTTAAGTCTTGATAAACACATATGAAATCATTGTGAAGCACAAGAGAGAAATCTTCATCTATAGACCATCTTTGCACTTAGAAATACTTATAGAAATACTCAAAGGCAGATAGATAATGACTTGTATAAACAGGGAAGGGGGAAAAAGACCCTTATTCCTGCATAATTGATTGATTTGAATGATGTATTTGCTCATCTAAATAAATGAGACTAATTTTTAAACATTAAATATATTAGAGCTGTTACCTTGATCACAATCAAGTACATGAATAAATAAAAAAAGCCCTCCAAATCCTGATACATTAGTACACAACTGGACAAAATTCCAATTTAAACTGAATATTTAATTACTCATGCGAGAACTACACTCTAGATATAACAATTTTCTTGGAGGCGCTATTAATGCAGAGAATACTATGTGAATATACTGCAGCTATGTTGCAATATATAATGCAGGGAATATAGTGCAGCTTGTATTTTTGATTACTGTCTTGAAATGTGTTATTTTATGTATTTTATTTACACCAGGCAATATAGCTACATTTTCACAAGACACTTTTAAAATTACAGTCACGTCTCCAAGTTAAGATGACATCTAAGTGAGTTTACTATACCCAGTTCAGTGCAAACTAGAAAAGCACCAAAATTAGTTTTACGAAATTTTTTTTGAGAGACATTAAAACAAGTAATAGATTAAGTGGACGTTCACTGTTTCAGTGTCAGGGGCTGAAAAACACCTGCACACTGTATCATTACATGTATAAGAAACAAAATAGTTTTTAAAGCTAATTAAGTTCTTTCTGAAAAAAGGTTGTATGTCTACAACCTCACGCATTAACACCCTTCTAAGACACTACTTTTGTGGTGTAACACAACCAAATGGCCACTCATAAGAGCAATAATACAACTTTTAAAATCCACAGTTGTAATTCAAATAGCATCTTTTTGTTACTTACCTGTAGCTCTTGATACAACTTTTTTAATTCCACTGCTGCAGGCCCTGTCATTTGTCCATTGTAAGACTGAAACCCATTCAGTTTCCCTTTCCTTAAATCCTCCAGTTGCTGAGTGAGCTGATCCACTTTTAAAACTGCAGCCTGCAGCTCCTGCTGCTTTTCCTGGAACATGGCACTTATATGCTCAATTTCAGTTGCTAAAATTAACAAGATAAAAATAACAAAAAAAAATAAAGCAGAAGTTGTTAATTTTTTAATTCTGCAAGTCTTAACAAGCACACCACAGTAGCTTTACATCTAATATATGTATGCACCTATAAAATACTTGTATTGCAAATTTGCTAACAGTCATAGTATTTCCTAATAGAGAATAGACCTTTTCTGGCTTTGTTTGACTATGTAAAACTAACAGGTTCTGTCCCATACAAATTTCATGGAAACACAGAACCCCCTTTAAGATAAAAAATTTCTATCTTAAAACCTGCTTCAATGCTATACTGGCTTACAACACAGCATTATTTACTAGTCATGGAGTGAACAGTAAATTAAAAAAAATAAGAATCCCACGTACACAGATTGCCATTCATCATCTTGCTGTAGTCCACTTGCCCTCTCATGGCACGGATTTTTTTCAGCTTTGTCTCTTGGGTTTCAACACGTTCTTTGAGTTTTTGAAGCTTTTCACTCTCAGAAACAGACTGCTGCTGGCGACGTTCTTGCTGCTTCAGGTAACGCAAACGTTGTTCCTGACAAAAGGAGGTTTTAAACAAGAGGCACCTGTTACCCATTTATTTTAAAAACCCCCCACCATATTAAATGAGAAAAACTTATCACTTTGATCAAGTTTTTTACTTCCACAAATTAGAAAAGGTTATATTTAATTGAAATATACGCGAGTCCTGGAAAAAAACTCAAACATCAAGTTGACAAATCTGTTTTAGAGCAGAGATTCAAGATTTTTTTGGACAAAAAGCTATCATTTACATAGATACGCAAATACAGCCCTAGTCAGAACACTCATTCAAATACATCTGTGATGCTTCTTCTGGCACTTGTTTTCTGACACTATTAGCAGTTTCCTTGCTGTTAGCAAAATCAATTTCCAGCGCTGTTACCCAGCTTCCCAAAGATGACAAAAGATGTCCAACAGAACATTTTAAACAAGATGACCTGCTGTAAGATAATGGTCCAGTTCTAAATAACAGTTCTGCTGGGCACACAAGGAAATTTTTTTTAAAAAGTTGTTCCCATGAAGAAAGAGCAAAAGAATCAGTACCTAAAGTTGACTCCTAGGTACTCCAAGCATTGAAGGCATACTGTATACCAAAATACTTTGAACAACATCAACAAGATCAAAACCATTAAACCCCCTCCTCACTCTGCAAACATATTTAGATTCTTCTATCTCTGAGACTTGGAAATATAATACTTGAATATTTATGAATTGGGCATATTCTCATTTCACACCACTATTACTGTAGTGAGCAAGCTACTAAAGATGAGCATGGAGTTGAGATTGTTCTGCCACAGATCATGAAGAGGGCCACACAAGAGAGATAAATAAGCCCTAGCAATATTTTAATAATGACACATAGGTTGTTCTAGTAGTATTTATGCTGAAAGACTGTGCATTGCCTAGGCTAAGACTATTCTGGTAAAGTTATGGATTTCTCAAGATATTTCTTGAGCTTAACTGAAATGACTTAATGTGTTTTTCTCTATCCGTGAAACTTATGCTTGCATATGTTAAGAAAAATTGGTCTGTATATAATTATTACCTTAGCAACCAACATTTGCTGTTGATTTTCAATCTGCTGCTGCTGTCGGGCAGCCATATCTTGCAGTTCAGAAAGAGTGAGCTCAACACGTGGATTCCCAACCTGCAGAACAGAAAATGTTACATGAATGTGTTGATGTGTATCAGGCATTCTGACCAGAGAAGCTAAACCCCCACTCCTCAGAGGAAGGTTAAAGGCTCCTCCCAAGTCCTCAGAGAAAGAGGAATGATGTGTGCCTGTGAAAGAGTGAGGAACATCAGAGCAGAAAGGAGGGACACAGACCATGGAGAGGGACAGAAAAAGCAAAAAGTGGAAAAGTGGATGGAGAGGAAAACACTAAGAGACAAAACAAACAAGAAGAGAGAAAAGAGCTCTTATTTGATATTTAACATCTCTCTGTTCAGATGTCTGGTAGCACTGGCACACAGTCCTGGTAAGACACATGAGGTAACACAAGCAAGCAGGTATTTCAGGCAGTATGAGAATCTGAAGCTGCTTTCCTTTCCTAATATTTTCAGCATAACTGTCTTGGCAACTTAAACTGCTCATTCACATTATTTACCTAGCACAGGACAAGACCACATAAGAATCCTTAGATAAAGGGTCACTAAACTCACATCCAAAGATGGTGAAAATTCTGATATATAGGGTAAGAATCCATAAAAACAGTCGGAAGAAGTGAAGCAAAGTAAAGCTGATCCCCTTTAGATAAGTAAGTGGCTATTACTTTGAATGAAATGCAAAGTATTAGCAAGGCTTTCTCACTCTTTTGCACTTCAAAACTAAGACAAGCTACAAAATGAGGATTGAGACACAACTAATGAAAAGTCTTTACAACTCATACTAAATCTCATGTTTTAAAAAATGAATGCATTGTTTCAGTATATCCATAGTTCTATCAACAAACACAATTTACATTTATTCTCTGAATTCCTTCAACCACACTTTTTGTATGCAATCTCGAGAGAGAGTGCAATGTGCCAAGAAATATTTCAGAAGCTGACACTTGCTACTCAGAAAACCAAAACTCATAAACTTAGAACTGCAGGGTTTAACCACAACTTCAGAATTTCCACTGAAAGAAAATACCAGTCTCTGAAAAATTATGCTGCAAAGTTCAGAAGAGCCCAACATCTGTTTCAAAGTATTTACACATAATTCAGTCAATTTATTGGATCAATGTAAATGCGGGACTATTGCACTCTAATAATTCAGTAAACAATGTAATTTTTTCACCAAATTACATGACTACACTATTAGTAAACTAAATAAAAGTCACATCACTTGCTACCCCCAATACAGTCAATACTGCTGAAAAAAAAGATAATTAAATATTTTAGTATATTGATAAATAAAACTGTTTCAAATGCTTATGAAATAGAATGATGCTTGAACATTTTACAGACATACAGAAAAAAACAAAACCCCAACCAAAACAAACCTCCGGTGCCCAAAATCAATCCCACATCAGACTATGGATCTGATCACGCCTGATCCCACAGGAAAACTGCTCTGCTTTTCTGGGCCCACCCTGCTAATGGCCAGTGATGTATCTCCTGCAGTCCTTGTACTTCACTCTCAGAAACATCTTGTTGACACCGCAGTATCTCAGACACTTTGAATGGCTTTTTTCATATTTCTACATCAAACTCCTACATAAAGTATCAGTTCTCTAATCACTGCACTATACAGAATTGTCTCTTTAAGCATCATTTAGGAAAGGAAAATACAATTTGTTTTAAAGTAATTGAATTTTTTTTCTATCTGAATTAAAATTTCATACATTATATGCTCCTGCATATAATTCTTAAAGTAAGACAAATACCTCATGGTCAATCACTAAAGTGAGCCAGATTTGGATCACTATCTTTTAAAGCTGCTGCATCTCGGACATATGACATAGATATGTCAGCTAAAATGTTCAGATAAAGTTATTGTCTCTGTTTGAACATTTCCCACTGAATAAATTATCAAGTGAAATTATAATTCTTACTGGAAACAACAACTGAAATTCCTCTTACTAGTCAACAATAATGAAAAATTTTTATAGTAGAGAAGTAATTAAAAGATATGAAGTCCA
This sequence comes from Rhipidura dahli, assembly GCA_013399225.1. Lineage (NCBI taxonomy): Eukaryota > Metazoa > Chordata > Aves > Passeriformes > Rhipiduridae > Rhipidura > Rhipidura dahli. The sequence continues at coordinate 1,777,692 of VXAC01006317.1, forward strand.
CTCAAGATACTGATTTTCTATTTCAACATAGGGGGGAAAAAGAACTTACTAGTGTGTACTTTTTTTATTAGCATGACTTACACAGAGAAGAGTCCTTCACAATATTCTTTCAGGGCAAGTAACTTGTACCCACTTGTGGCCACCAAGAGAGACATTTATTATTAATTACTGACTGAAAGGCACTAACTGGCTAAGAAAGTAAGGAAGCTTCTCCAAGTGCCATCCACAAACCAAAATGTGCTTACTTGAGACAAGAGAACAACACAGAAAAACGGATGCTGCTCCCAGAACACGTTCAGGCTCTGCTGCCTTCAGTTGGCATGACCAATTGCCAGAAAAAAACCAAACCTCTACATCTGCTTCTGCTGGACTCTGCAGGCAATTCTTACAAGGGGCTCAGAGTGGCATGAAACTTTCCCTCTGGATCACTGATTTTAGAAGTGGAAGGGGGAATGTGTGTGACTTGATAGTATTTTCACAATGCACGTATGTGCTTTCTCAGAAATATGTAACTTGCATAAAACTATGCAAAGTTTTCCCAATGCTTCCTTTCTCTCCACTGTGATTACCAGCGGAAGTTAAAAGCACTGATAGTGCCAGTATTCCAGTAGAAATTTTGAGTACAATACTGTCCAAGAAATAGAGAGATGTTTTATACCACTAAGTAATCTTGTTAAAAATATATCCAGAGTCAAAAAGTGGTATCTGTATGGTAGTTGCGAGCATTTCAAGGTAAAAAAGCCATTTCACCATGTGAAAAATTAAAGATTTTCTGAATTGCTAATGTAATTTGGAATGCACAATGGCAAAAAGAAACTGGTTTGTAATAGCATCAGAAACAAACAAAAAAAACCCCAACCCAGTTTAATCCAAGAGCTCAGAACTTTTACTGCTTTAAACAAGTATATTTGAAAGTATCTCTCATAATGCCTGGCAGAAGTATGGTATTATTTTGCATCATGTAAAATATAGAAGATTAATTACAAAATTAATGCAAATATTAGCATCTCCTTGAAGAAGCTATTAACTACTGCAAAACGTTCCATTTAGAAAGTGTAATATCTTAAAACCTTTTATAAATGGCAAAGCACAAGAACATGGGAAATAGTGATAATTAACCATTTAAATATAAACACCCTATGAGAAATCTTTTAATGTTCACCTCACTGAATACCAATAAGTATCCCTTTCACTTCCAAGAGCTACACTCTACTCAGGAAAAAAAAAGACAGCTGAGGAAACAGCACTGAACCTGTAACTTCACTCGCAGTTTTCTCCTTTTCATCCACATGGCAAAAGCGGTAAACAGAGTGAGCAGAATTCCTCTTCAACATCAAATAAATTCTTTTCAGACAGACTGTTGTTGCTTTCAGGTCTCCAAATCAGCACAGCTTAATTTTTGAAACAGCATGAAAAACACTGAATCCTTCTCTTGTTGAGATCTAGTTAAATCAATTAGTTCAGAGCACTTCATATTAGTTAAGTCTGTTTGCAAACACCACCACAAAAAAAGTCCATTTCAGTCCTTCTCCAAAACCTCAGGCTATGCCAGGCAAAGACAGCGCTGCATTTTCAGTTCTTTAATGAGGTTGTTGGTTTCTCAGATTCTTCAGTTTGTGCTGTTCCTACTAGTTATTAACAATTCCATCCACGAAGTCAAGACACTCACCTCTCATAACAAACATGAGCCTACCACATTTAAGGTCCAGACCTCCTCCTTTCTCCTGCAGCAAGGGAAACAGACCTCCTACTGAACTGACTTCTGAAGGAGGTACTAAAAAGCCACTACAAATACCTACTCCTCCAGATTCCACAGATTCATTTGCTACATGGTGATACATCAAAGCAGACAGTTTTGCTGAATTGGAAATTTCTTGTCATTGATTCACAGCAGCATTTACACAGGGATGAACTCCTAAATGAAATGCCATAGAGCAAACACTGCATTATTAGGCACTGAAGAAGTATTATGTATGTCTCATACAGGCAAGAATAATTTACACCTATATTCACCAATTTCTTAATATTGACAGGGATCTTAGAAAAATTGTATTTATGTTATTTAACATGCACTTTAAAAGGGCATGATGAAAGACAGAATTTGTAATGAACTCGAGTTTCAGCTTCTGACATCACCCTCCTGTTACAAGCTAATATTTTACCATTTGATGATTAATATTTTTGAGACAGGTGAGATGAACAGTACAGTAGTAATTAAATAGTTTGGGAACCAGTTTACAATCAGCCTCAAAACAAATCATACCTTAGGCATTTAATTAAGTAAATGAACCTCCTTTAATATTTATTTCTACATATTAGTCTTGTCACTCTGAAAATTTATTTTCTTATTCCTCCTTCCTTTCTATGCTGTTGAATATCACAATCTCCTTAGACTACATACTTCTGGGCTATTATGAATGGCTTAATCATTGGCAACTCACAATGGTAAATGAAAAATTGCACCCGAATTCAAAATATTTCTTTGACAAGCAGGATGTACTGTAGTCAAGGGATGGAAGCACTAAGGGCAGATTCCAGTGGTTTTTTGCCTTTACTCCCAACAGAAAACTCCTTTTTAAGAGGAATCTAATTATGTCAATATTAAAATAAAAACCCCATGAGACCAACCTTTTGAATAGATCATTTTTTAAAAGATGATAATTGGGATGTGGTCTGATTTTATGCAATTTTTGCCTCCATGCTTAACCCATGAAGATACTTATTTTTGAAAATTTTTTAAGTTTTCATTAGTAAGAACAGTTACTTTAAAAATAATAACGGAACATACACTAAATCCACACCTGAGACTGTTATGATTTCAAAAAAGCTTTAAAGGAAAAACCAAATACTCAAAAGCTTTATGGGCCACCATAAGGACTGGCAGTCTCATTCTTTAGTTCAGCAACACCCTGCCACTCCAACAGCCAGGGTAAAGCATAATTGAAAAAGAAAAGCAGAGTAGTACAAGAACTTACTAATCATTTCCTGCATACTATCTCTTTGGATCTTTTTCTAGGTTTGCAAGAACCACCATGTCATTAACTTTCCTTATCTATTTCTTCCTTCTTTTCAGCTCACACCCATCTCCCACACAAATCTTCTGAAGTTCCCTTCCCAAAACCCTGCACAAGGAACCACATGTTCAAGTCACTCAAGTTTCCTGAAACTGGCCAAGCTCCACCTTCTCCTGTGAATATTCCTGTCCACTCAATAATGTACTACAAACTCTCACATATTTTCTAGTCTTCTTCCTATCATTCACCCCCATCACCTCTATCCTTACTCCCTCATTTACTACTTCTCTACTTGTACTTTGTTCTACCACTTTGTTCCTCTCTTGTCACAGTCAGAAATAAATCTGAGGTTAAACCACCAATTGCCAAGGTCAATGTAACTTAAAATGTGAACAACCAGCATGCAGAGAGTCAAAAAAGTCTGTGCCTTAGCTTCTACTGTGGAGCCCAAAAGGGCTGGATCTGACTTTGGCCATCAAAAGGGCAACCCAGAAAGTTTTTGCTTGTATCCCACTACTTTCAATCCTCTATTAATTTATTAAAAAGTCAATACAGAGCAGCTACTGAAGATAATGAAGCAGACAGCCCACCTGCAGCCTGGCTACACTGTTAATTCTTTATATACGCTGCCACTCTAAAACTGTTGAATGCACAAAGAACATTTTGGCCAAATGACCTTTATAGGCAAATGAAAAAAAAAAACCCAAACCAATAAAACCTTCTCTGAAGTTCTCTAACCTCCCTTCTTGTGATGGTAAAAATAACCATATCCTCAAGGAGAAAAGATGTGAAAGAAAAACTCTATCCAAATGGGGACAGCACCAGTCTATCAAAGGGGCTGGGGTGGGGGACACACACACCCATCACCAAACCAAAACCCCAACCCTCCCCCTCAAAAACCACAGTACTATTAGAGGCAGAAACTGCAACAGAGAGAAAAAAAACCCATGAAGCAACAATTTTGGGCTCATGAAAGAACTTAATGTTGCCCCACATGGGATTCATTAGGGAGACACACAGTTTTGCCATGGCAATAAGAAAACATCTTCACTACCCTAATAGGAGAGGACAGCAGAGGCCAGAAAGATACTGCAAGTTGCTTCTGAGAAGGCTTAAAATGGCTACATGGAAATGCAAAGTAAATACCTTGGTTTTACTGCACATAGTGAAAGACTCAGCTTTCCACGATCCACAGCAGTTTTAAATTGCTTGTACTTCCTAGGGTACAGGAGGGAATACAAAACTCATCTCCAGACTAGAGATTTACTTTTGCAGAGCTGTCAAACCCCAGAAATCTACAGAGCTACATGACAAACAGAACTGACAGGTCTGGAACTAGGTATAAGAGAATGTGGGCAAAAAGGGCGTGAAGTGTATTATATAAATGAGCATTTTCCCAGAACAAAGCAGAATGACAACCATAAAATAAGAAGGGGTAGGTTAAGAGTGCTCTCCAGCCAGTGAATTCCAGACTGGGATCAGGGCTCTGACAATTCTCAGCCTCCCCAAACCACGGAGCTGTCACCACTGTGGGTCATCTGCACATTTCCTCCGCTGTGTGGCATTTACAGCAAAGGAACAGCAACTCTGGCTGAAGAACTCCAGACTGGCGGGGCAGGAAAGAAAGGAACAGCTTGCTTTTCCTGCTGAACCTACCAAAAGACTTCCTAATTCACTAAGGCTAACTTGGACATGAGCAGCAGAAGCCCAGATGTGCACCATCTTTGCCTTACACCGCATTCAAAATAACAAAATTTGGGGGATGCTCTAAAAAGCCGATGTGGCAACAGCTTTAAGGGTTGCTGGCGAGAATATCCTACACACACCTTTGGTGCCTGTCCTTGGCACAACAGTAGTGATGAGGAAAATATCTGAGTTTATTATGCCAGTCCTGCATCAGATCAGATAGGTGAAAAGCCTCCTTAAGCTCTCTTAGGTCTATAGGAGGAGATGGAACATCTGCTGAAGATTTGTGATTCTGACCTCCGTATATTTCTGAAATATATTGACCCCATGTATCATCAAATTCAAGAATTTTAATAAATTTTTGACCACATTTCCCATAAGTCCTGATCTTAGTGACATGCACAACAAAGACAACTTGAAAACCCTTTGTTTAAACTCATGTGTAATGCTATAAAAAAGACAAAAGAAAGTATCTGTTTTTATTTAAACTGAAATAGAGTTTTTGCTGATCTCGACATGGATGACATTATTTCCAGTTTAGTGGCTTTATCCACAGCTCAGCCCTGCATTTTTTTTAATTGGGTCAGAAACATGCCGATAGCAGAAATCCATTTTAAAGAATCCAATGACAATAGCACGTGCCTTTTTTTAGCTTAATGGAAATGAACAAGCTAATTAAACCCAGAAAAGATACCCAGAATATTGGGAATTAAAGAAAACCCTACTTTAATGTGTGTTATCTCATGATAATAAAATAATCCTGAAATTAACATCACAAACAGAATAGGGTAATTTTACTCCCAAATGCTATTACAAAATATTATTGTATCATGCAAATAAATACACTAACAGTTTCTTACAATAAAGTTGCTTCAACTACATCACAGTTTGCTGAAAAATGTCACATTATCTACAGTTGATAAAAATCTTAGCCTCTCTCAATCTATACTATCTTGTTAGTTATTCCTCCAGCTTGCTGATGGTTGAGTCACTCCATAATAAAATGTTTAAAGTCTACTGAGTAGAAGCTACAGACTCTAGATTTCCTGTTTTCCCATATTACTTTCTTAGTAAGGCTGCTATTTTAAGCAGAACAGCTAAGAAAAGGCAGGACTTAACAAAAATTAAAACAATGTTAAAATAGGTTTTCAAAATTAGAAATGGATTTAAGCATGTATTGAACATCTGCTACATCTGAAATAGACTGCTTATAAATTACTTCTAGGAAAGTAGCATCTGAAACTTGTTTATTTAAAGCACTACTTTCTTCCTTGTCCTTGCAGCCACTTTTAAACAGCCACAGAAATCTTAAGCATGTTTATATTAACTTTAGTGTTGGCTAAAATACCCAGTAGCTGATTTTAATTAAATCATCAACCTCATACTCCTAAAAAAAGCGTCTTAAAAGAAGTAACACATTCTTGTTGAAATATCAGTTATGCACAAAATCTCAGACCTTTTTACAACCCCAATCCTTTTACTCATAGTGATTTTGAGTAACAGATAACTTACAATACACGTTGAAAATACACTCTCTGGATCCTCTAGAAATAGTCTTGGAACCGTATTTTTCTGTGTCTTTTCTAAAAGCAACAGCTTATTCTGATAGGATTGCTAAAGATGGCTAGGATGCACTTATCATTGGTTTGAATAACATGTTTAGCACCAATTCTGTGTTTATTCTTCCCTTAAGTAATTGTTTCAAAATGAAGTTTTTCTGTAGTGATGTAATATTGTTCATATGAGAACAGTATAATAAAACATTTCTAAAACACAAAAGCACTGAAAATAAGTATCCTGTAACTGAAAGATATGTTGTGACCTTACTGTAAGACTTCCCACAAAGCCAAACTGTCAAAAGCAAAAGTTGACCATGCTATTAAGAAGTAACAAGCTTTTGATAAGGTCTTAAAATGTAAGAAAGATAGCAAATGCATGTAAGAAAATCTGATTAACTAAGAATTTCAATTCAGAGGTAAGGCATTACAAAACCTGAGCTGGTCTGCATTCTGGTCATGTGACAACTAAACCCACAATCATTTAAATTAAAAATGCAAAAGCTACCCAGCACTTAAATGACATGTCCACCAAACTGTAAAACTAACGAATTTTGGAAAGTAATGAATTACCTGTTCACTATTTTCCCATGTAATTGCAAGAGAGCACATCTTTATTTCGCAGCACTGCCCGTCAGCTGTAAACATTTGCGATGCTTCAACACGCTTCAGCTCCATCTTTCTGCTATTTTCTGTCTACACTGCTGGTTTAACAGTTTGTTGTGAACAAGCCAAATCAACAACCCTGCACGTCTTACGAGTTCCTGCATGGCTTTCTGGCTCAGAGCAATCAATAGTAGGTAGGATGCCTTTTAATCTTACTCTATATGGAATAAAGGTTTCCCCAAACTCTTTATCGATATGAAAAGCTGTCCCTCTGCATTCATCAGCAATCAGCTAACGGAAAAGGCTAGTGGATTTTGCCAGCAGTAAAAGACCTAATCACGGCAAGATCAAGCCAGCTGTCAACTATAATCAGCTTGATTCATTGCACTTTTCATATTCAATGGAAAATGTTGAGCAATACACAGTTCTTTCACAGTTATCAGGTTAAACTGAAAATGTAAGAATATAGACAATTTAGCTTTAAAAACACAGGGATTATTTGTTCCTTCATATTTTTGTAGCATTACCAATGCTGGGTCAAAACTGAATACCAAAGAGATCAGGAAAAGCATTGATTTTTGTATGTAAATTTACTGTTTAAAGCGACAGCAAACCATACCACCTGAAACTTAACAAAGAGTTTCTTTACTAACAGACACTGCCTAAGATAAAAGGTAAACAGTACAGTCAGAATAAATACCACAATCTTACGCAAATAACCTTTCCAGTGTTTGGTATTTGCTTTTCCCTACATAATTCAGCTTTTTCTTAAATCTTGCATGCAACAAGATGAATACATGAGCCACCAATAAAGCTAAAGCATGTGTGCAATAGCATAAATCAAGAATCTGCAAGCCAGAGAAGAGTGGAACAAGCCAAAACCTAGACCTAAGCGTTTTTAAATATTAAACATTACAGAAAATACTAAACCCCATTAACAATTTCTTATGTATCTACAAATCAGGATATTGTAGAAGATAAAACCCCAAAACATAAAAAGCTGTAATTTACCTTGTCAAACTCACGAATTACATGTAAGTTCACCCTCTCTTCCTTCTTTCAATAAAGTAATTCGAGCATGATTCAGTGCACTTATACAAGAGATCCAGCCAAATGGGTCTCCATAAGGACACTGAAGAACTCTGTGTCCAAGCACAATACAGTGACTAATCCAGCTGAATAAAGAACAGGCTTATTTTTAGCAAACGAGTAAAGGTATGAGCTGTAGAGTAAGATCATCCACTAGGAATACGAGAAGAAGAACAAGCTCAACTCCCTTGCTCCTAAATTAGCCAGAGGGACTTTCATTTTTCTCGGCTTTGATCTGAGGAAGACTGCAGGGGGAACAAACTTAACAACAATTAGATCTGGAGGCAGCTGCAGAAACAACAGAGAAATGGAAAGGTTCACTCGCCTGGGAAAAACATGAGGTGGGAAATAGGTATGCCTGGTGTCCAGAGGCGAGATGGACAGGAAACTAAATGAACAAGTCAGGGAACATGGAAAGGTGCATCAGAGAAAGGAGGCCACAGCAGCACTGCATAAGAAACACCACAGAGACCATGGAAAAGATGAGAGAAAGCGCTGATCTGCAAAAGACACAGCTACATAAAAGACAAAGCTAGAAAGGTGGACTGAAAATGAATAGTTGGCATTGCATGGACAAGTAGAGTCTCCTGCTAGGAACTGAAAGCTGCTCAGAGACAGAGCAACAGTCTATCTAAACTCTCAAATTTTCACATTTAACCTCTCAGAGCCATGCAGTGAATTTCATAACCTGTCTCCTGTAAAGATGTACAGAAATAAAGGAAAGGACAAGTCCCAATTTCCTTAATAATTGGATATTGAAATATTTGGCTTAACTAAAAATGATATTAAAGTGACTGCAAAAGGATACGGTTGTGACAAGGCACTGGAGTTTACAGTCCAGGAGTAAAGGCTGCACAGCAGCAACACTTCAGAAAAATATGAAGTCTTTCAGTAACGTTTACTTTATGAGTTAATGTGTATAATGTTATACGTCAGAGAAACACTCATTCGAAATTATTCTAACTTTATATAAGGGCCAAGTAGCTCAGGATTTCTATGTGCAGTGACAACTGGAAGCAATTCTTCACATGCTTCATTTAGTTAGAAACCTAGGGAAAAGAGTGAATTGCATTGTCCACAACACAAACATAGGAAAATAAATATCATAGTTAGGGGTTGAACAAACAAACATTTCCTCCCCTTCCTATGCATATCTGCAACCAAAGTATTGCTGCAAAACTGCAAAGCCATGAGTGAGGAAAAGCAAAGCTAGACCTGTAAAAGCAGGAAGTAGAAGCAGTGATACAGTAAATGGGGCAGTTTATTTTCTCCTCTGCAAAATGGGAACCCATCTGGTGATTGTCATGGACTAGGAAACCACATATTCAGTGCCTGTAACTTGTTGAACAGAACTCTCTTTGATGCCCAGAGGAGCAGCAGAATTCAAAAATCTGTACACTGCAAGCGAGTGTGTGTAAATGTCTGTATACTGTGACTCTCATATCCATGGCCATGTAGATAGCTATCTGGCATCTAGACTGACAGAGATAAAAAATTATGTAAATACATGGAGAAGACATGGAGGGAAACAGTCCTTCCACACTGTTCCAAGTAGGTTCCAAGAATGTTTCCCGGTCCCAACTAGTCAAACAATCCTTAGATTCCTCAAACCAAATTAAGTCAGATGTTAAAAATGAATATCAGTCATAAACTAATGCTACCATAATTAAAAATGTAACAGGAAAATAATCACAAAGTAAGTGCAATGAAACTGATGAAATTATTCTCATAAAACCTAAACATCTAGTAACTTTGCCCATAATGGACTGAGATATATTTGAGATTGCACGGGACAAGTCAAAACGCTGTTTATGACATTCCAAATCCAAGAAAGATGTGATTGTGCCTAAAAAGTTTGAAAGAGGCCTCAGAGGGAAATATGAGGTCAAGAGCATTTGAATTCCCTACAGTTTCACAGAAATTCTTTCTGCGGGATTACATAATTATTAGTCTTGTAGAGAGACACTACAAACTATCATCCCCTACATAACTATCCTTTACTGAAGTGTGAAAAGACTCGGATTTCTAGTCCAGCAAGAATTCAAAAGCTATTTGTATGTATTAAAATTAGCTTTACACTGTAATATTTTTTCCTGCTTCCTAATTTAATTTTTTTCCCCTTAAATCCTTTAGTTGGATTAGTTTTTCTGTTTTTTTTGAAGAGCGACATACTGCCAGCTGTCCGGAAAATGCTTCAGACAGACTTTAAGAACTGTATCAGTCTCTGGAGAATCCAAATTCTATTAACTCTGAACTAGGAATTTGATGGTGCAGAAGGTTGCTGTGGGGGCAGCAAGGCTCCCCTCTCCAACAGGTAAAACAATTTTCAGAATCTACATCTTACATGAGGGAACACCTCTGACAGCAGGAGTGCCAGATAAAATAATTTTTTGTCTCTTTAACAAAAACAACAGAGAAAGTTGCAGCAGAAAACTGGGAAAACTTGAATCTGATTTAATGATCCTTTTATTAGAAGGTCAAAATGTTCCAGGAAGTTAATATGAATATTTCTTCAGAAAAAAATACTCTTCTGCAAAATGTTAGAATTCTTTGTGCCTAAATTGTTTAAAATCATCTTTTAATGAAATTATTTGCTTTGACTTTGCTATGAGACCCCTGAATCTAGATTTCAAGAGTGACGTAGTTTTTTGTTCATTTTCAACAAATTTGATTAAAACCTGTCTTATGTGAATGGCAGCCGTTCCAAGCACATTGTTAAATGTTATAAACAGAGTGCTTAATACTTACAAGCTTATATTAAATTGAATTTGCAGCTCAGCTTTGAAGAACAACTTCTATCCAGACTAAGCTCTTTATCCTTCAATAGTTCAAATGAGAAACTTCAAGCAAGTACATATAATGTATTTTTCATCTGAGTTTATTACTTCTGTTAATCATCTGACTTGTTTGCCTTTTTTCCTCACAATTAGATTTTGTTATACCTTTGCCTGACAGGTTAAGGAAACCTTTAATTATTTTGTCTGTGCAGGAACACTTGTAAATGCCCCCCCCCNCCCCCCCCATGACAAAATGTACATTAGATGTTTAATGCCTTTTTATCTGGTCACACTAACGTGGATCAAATGGTTAAAACTAATGAACAATATATAATTCTATTCAAGGATTTTGGTACCACTTGTGAATCTATCTAATCTCTAAGCACAGAATGGGACAAGTCACACCACAGGCACTCAAAAGCAGTGTAGCTTTACTGCTGTCATGATGGAGTGGAATACAGAGACTGCATCAGGACTGCATCAGGGGGTATCTACCCTCTACCAGCAAGCATACACTTTATGAAATTAAATCAGTACTATGAAAATCTGCCTCATGTATACACATACATAGAAGTGACTGTTAATGGAATTTCCCTAAGAATTCCCTCAGTATAAGGGATACTAAAACAGCTGAAATACCTGCTGTAAATGTTGCTAAAAGCCTGATCTGAGACACTTTTACAGAAATAGTGAAGATGAGTTCTGTTATTCAATCAGCACAAAACTTTAACATGCAACTTCATCTACCAGTCACAGCTTCGAGACTAAGGAAATTAGCGAGAGTGTGTGTCTCCAGTTTGGGATGACGGCAAAGATCTTTTCCTCTACACAAGTTTCTTTTACACTAATGTTAACACAAATTCTGTAGTGAGATAAAATGACGTTCCACTTTGTATTTCTTGGCAAAGACTTCAGTCAACATCCATTAAGAAAAAAGCTTATTGATATTACTCTCTCTAAATCAAAGGAGCAATTTTTGAAACAGCAAAAATAGGTTAACAAGAAAATGGCACAGGAGACCACAAACTGACATTTTATGCTCCTCAAGTAAATTATCGTGAATAAAAATAATTTGTATTGAAATAATATTACTTTATATTTATATATAAGCAACTACAGCAAATGAATAACTCTTCATATACATACTGTTTGCATTACACTAATCTGTTTTATTCAGTCCAATACATTTGACTTCTGTCATGTTCCTGTACCATATCCTTTTTTTCCCCCCTGAGCGACATCTGTTTTCCTGTTTTCTCACCTCCAAGAAATTTCTGTGTTATCTGATTACCTTGTCATCTGGACAACTGCCATCATCCAGCCAGTGCTCTTTCTGGGCGAGCAACATCTGATCCATGTCTCCTATCGAGGGCCGGCAGCTGCACCGGGATGGGGCTCCCCAGTCCCTCTCCTGTCTGCCACTGACCCCCAGTGGTTTCACCTATATTTGCTCTGCCTCGCTGTTCACAGACTGCTGCTGCTACTGTGCAATGATGGTTGGATCATGCTAGGACATCTGGAAGCAAACAAGACCCAGCACATGGATGACCACTGTTTCACAGCCACCAATCACAGAATCAAAGAATGATTTAGGCAGAAAGGAGTCTCTAGAAGTCATCTGGCTCAATATGCCCTGACTGGAGCAGTTCAGACTGCTCAGGACTTTATTCAGCTAGATCAAAATTCTACACACTCTGGAACAGTCTGATCCAATGTCTGTTACTCTCAATGATAAAACATTTTTTTCCCATATTTATTTAGAATTCCCCTTGATACAACTTGTGTTCAGATCCAACTGGCTCAGTCACACAAGCAAAAAAAGGGAAGAGGAAGGAGAGGCAGCTGTTCTCAGAGAAGAGAAGAGAATCCCTCCCGAGACACTGTCCAATCTCCCTGGTGAAAGGAAATGTTTAGTTACGTAAGTCTGATCTTCACGTATCTATACCTTTGTGTACTGAAAGGGATCAGGTCCTGATTACAGCATAATTCCACTTCCAAGAAAAAAAGTTGTAAACAAAAACCAAACCCCAAAAGGTCACCTCCAGAATAAGAGCACTTGTCAATTCACAGAACCTCACAGAGTTTTCCTTTAGACTTTGTTATGCAGAATGCAAAGCTCCCAGATAAATTCTTACAGGTAAGTATTCTTTTTACAACAACGCATGTTTCACTGCTCAAGAGACTTAGCCTATTCTATTTTTAACTTGAAAGATAATCTAATTAAATTTAAGCATTTACATAATGTGATTTTAAGCTAACCATTATTTAAATAATTGCTGATCAAGCACATATAGTTTCAAAGAGCAACAACAAAATCTTACTGCATATGACAAAATGCCAATTAATAGAATAATCTAAATTTAATTGGATAGATTGTCCAAAATTTTTCCGAGGCTATTGGTTCAGTCAATAAAACTAATATTAATCTTAAAGTTTTCTATGCATGTCACACTTGCAGCTCTACCCAATATTAAGCAAAAATTCAACCATTTCATCATTAAAGCAGTACACATAATAAAAATATACCTGAATGCAGAGTATTTGGTAAGATTTGAGCTGTCTTCAATGTCCCATTGGTTTGTGTTGATTTTAGAGGGCCAGTCTAACATTCAGCATGCCAGCAACAATGAATAAGCCTAATGCATTACGTAAGTGTAAGCTGATTAAATCCTTGATCCTGAAGCCACCTCTTTTTCCCCCCTCCCCCTCTGATTTAAAACTTAGCACAATTGAAAATCTTAAACACTTTCAAACCCTATTTTGTACCATTTTTAGCATAAAACCCAGTACAATTTTACATTACTATAACACCTTTGGGCTGTAGTCTCCTATTTTAATAATACACTTTATTTCCTAAACCTGGTAAAAGTCCTTTTTAAAGTGATCAGTTCCCTAACAAATTTTAATTTTGTGGCCAACTTTTGGGATTTAAAAAAAGAAAAAAATATGTACTGAATGGCATGAAGATAGCAGTGTTATTTAAGTTACCAAGTCTGAGCTTTACCTATAAAATCTCTCATCAAATTCATAAACATCATAAAGCTTAGCCCTGTCAAGAAGTGAGATTTTATGGCATTCTGCACATGCCAGTCCTCATTTCCAAATATACTATATCTCAAATGTAGTATATGAGCTACAACCCATATGGAGGAGTAGATCAGGGGAGGTCATGAAAGAGTTATGTTCCCCCAGCACTTCACAGCACCATGATCTCACTACATTGTCAATATGACAATGGCAGCTGGATAAACGGATCCATGCAGCACAGGATATCAGCCAGTGCTCTCTACAGAAAAGGAATGTAGAAAGCAATACATGATTAACTGCTTACAAAACCCCAAAAAATTCCTTCCCCTAGGTCCACATGCCATATACAAAACAAGCTGCAAAGGGAGCTGCAAAGTGACTGAACCACTCTGTTGCTACATGGGAGTGTGTGTGAATTTTAGATGTTAATCATTAGGCAGTATACAAGCACAGAACTGTTGAATCTGCACAATTATTTTTAACATTTTTGGGGTTTTTTAATTTAAGACTTCTCAGCTTGAAAAAACTGATTTGTTTGCTTTTAAACTTTAAGTATTATTTTACTCTGAGAAAGAGCCATATGCACATTTGTAAAGTGACAGTGCTTCATAGAGACAATATAATTATGAATTGGTGAGCTCAAATGCTTTTATTGAAATCTGAAAATGTTTAAAAATAGCCAACTATAGATAGAGTATCTTGGTAAAGGCAGCAGAATGGTCCTGAGCAAATGAGAACAGACTATGCTTTGCAGAATCTTCATTAGTATTGAGGATGAGACAAGAGAAGACAGTAAGGAGAGTTTCAGCTCAGGAGTAGAAGGTTTTTAAGCCATGGTAGTTTTGGAAGAGATATACTATGTTTTATGTGTAAAAGAGAAAATGTTCAAGCCAGGAGACCCAGGTGGCCTATAGTATGTAATCTGTATTTTAAATCAGAAACCTAGTAATATATTAGTTCAAAAAACTCCATGGGTAGAAATTAAGTGCATAAAAACAGTATAAAAATATGGCTCTGAGGGGTATGTAAGCTCTTCTACCAGCATCTGAAAACATCCCAATCCATAGATATATCCTCATGTTTCAACATATAAGGGAATGTCATCAGTCCCAGTGAGATAAATCAAAGAAAAGATGTTGTGGACAGGCAATACAAATGTGCAAGAATGATGTGACTTGATTTTACTTCACACAGAATGAATAAAACAGATTAGAACATGAATTAATAAGACTCCGGGGCTTCTCACATCACATAATTTCTTTCTAGACAGAAAATTCAGAGTAGTTGATGAAAAAGACACATTGTACCATTCACTTTCTAACAAAATCAAAACAAAACCAAGACCAATGCATTTTTTCCCCAGTTCCCATCATTACACACCTTGAAAAGTAGTAATTTTTAAAACACAAGTATTTCAGTGGTGTTGATCTAAACCTTTAGGATTTATTACATACCCCATTCTCTGTACGTTTCTCCACAGGTATATTTATGCCATTTCTTTGATTTTGGGCTTGACGTCCACCTAAAAGTAAAGTATCATTCTTAGTGCAAAGTTCAGTTTTCAACAGAAATGGTTTTCAGTCTTGAGTCTGTTCTTGAATGTTCTGAGAATTCTGTTCAAGAATTTGTATGAAACTTTTACCTGTGGATTTTTCTTCTGCTAGTTCCAACTCTTTCTTACTAAAGTTACTTTTTGTCAGCAGTGAATCAGCAGAAACAAAGCTTTTACTTCAGAGATTTCCTCAGTTAAAAGTACAGACATGCAGCTCTATTTTCCTGACTCCTCTTTGGGCAAAGATGTCATGAAGGGCAATGTACTCAAGTTTTATAATTTGTGTCCATGAGAAGCAGTAGCTTCAACTGAATATATTATAAATTAATATAGTAGAGAAAGTTTTTCTAATTTCTAACTTATAAACAACTTCAATCTACAAACTGATCCATAGACCAATGATGAATTAAAAAGCATTGCATGCATGGTTCAGAGCAATGCCTTCCTTGTACACTGAAATTCTTTGGCTTAGGTGTATCTTAAATTTCTTAACATACTTCATATTCGTATTGCCCAAAAGATAGCTGACTATTTTACAAAGTACCTAGTTATTACAAAATTTCCTCACACAGTTTTGGGTCTGCTACTTCTGCATTCAAAACAAGCAGGAACCACTTAAAGTAAGAGAAGAAGCCTCAGCTGAAAGCAGTAAGGACTCAGCAAAGACTTGAAATCCTGTTGTTAAAAGTAGTCAGATTAGTTGAATGAGTCAGGATAATCTGGGCATGCAAACACACCTCACTGAGACACCTTTCCTGTCCTTCAGACAGTCTGACAGCCATTAAGTCTATAATGCACAGCCTCAAAACTCTCTCATAGATTAAGTACAGTCTACACCACTAAGTTCAGAAAATTAAACACTTCTATTTTTTTAATACAGTCTTTTAAGAAAGCCCACTTCATAGGGCACTGTTTCATATAAAGGCTTCTCCTATAGAAACAAGCAGACCAGCAATTTTTCATGATGCAAATTATCACCACTATTAAATATACCTGCATGAAGTTCTGAGAAAGAAAAGGCACACTGAAACCTCTGCCAGTGATGTCTGGCAGATCTGAGTTTTTAAAGGGGGCAAAGAAGTTTACCAAGTCCTTCTCTGTGCAACTGAAAGAACAGGAGGTCACAAAGAACCATTCCATCCACTCAAAATACAGGGACTTTGTCTCAATAAGAAAAAACTACATCAAGTCTAATATCTACCAACTTTTTCAGATCCAAATTAAGCAAAATACAAATGGATTTTGCTATTACTCAACAGACTGGTAGAAATTATTCTAAAGAAGAGAACTGGAGGACAAGAATAAAGGTGCCCCTGAGGAAGGTTCAAAATGGCTTAGGTATAAGGAAGTTGTGTTACATACAACCACTGAAGTTCACTGAATTAACTGAAAATGAAACTCATTTCAGAAATCTTTTAAATCTTGTTTCAGTAACAGCAGTGCAGGATAAATGTGCTTACCCTGTTCATTGCTTTCAGCTGGTGACTCTTCATGACGAAGAAAAAATTTCACCTCTTCCCTGCGGGGCCCCCACTTCTGTAGGTGGTCGTACATCATGTGATCAAAGGGTATGGGACGCTCTGAAAGTACGAGACCAAAAAACCTCATCACAACTCCTTAAAATCAAGCTGGGTTATACAAAACTTCCATTAATGATCAGAATGTCCTTTTTGGTAGCAATTCAGTATACCCAATGTATTTTGTCTTATAGGAAGTCTAAGAAACAGGCAACAGACATTCGATGTTTGGTATTAAAAGCTGGCCTGTTACTGTAGCAGCACTACAGAAGCAGCTCGCAAAACCACACCAGTGGTCAGGAACCCTAATTTAGGAAATAGCAACGTTGCTCCCCATCACCACCAGATGGGCATTTTTTTCTATTATTAAAATGATTCATTCAGTTTGAGCCTCTGTATTTCCATTCAGACTAAAAGCCTTATCATTATATTGACATTTCATCTCCTAAGAACTTGAGCAGGTACTTCCACTCTAATATGCTTTGCCAGATACTAACTTCCAGTATATGTGGAATTACTGGCAACTCTTTGAACAAATAAAGACTAAGTTCTATGGAACAGTCAGTCTCTTTGCTTTTCCCCAAGAAAATATAAAACATTCTCATAGAGTAATTATTTCTTCTAAATTGATCAAATATATTATTAGTAAGAGGCTGCACACATAGTTAGTATTTCAAAATGAAAATACATTTAAGAAGACAAGTTTTTCACTGTTTCCATAATTACACTTGCATTTATTACCAGCTGTTTTTACTAAGACAATAAAATCTCAGTTTTAAGATCTAATACTGAGTACCACAATATATCTCCTAACCAGAATAAAATTATATTATATACGATACTTTGTTGTTAAAAGCAAAATGCTTTTGGCCACCAAAACCACATTATCTCCTACCAGGAAAAGCACCACTAACAATTTGTTATCCATTTCATACTTCACCCATTTAACATGAGAAGACAAAATGATTCAAAGATTTAAGAGAAATCTTGGGGAAAGCTTGGGAAGACCAAATCACAAATATACCTTTATGTAATAAAATTCACCTAAATTTATATGCATTATCAGCTACAGAGATGTACATGTCTTGATACTCTTGAGATACTTAACTGCAGTACTTAAAAAACAATTCATTTTTATTAATTGTTTCACGATGCATTTAATACAATAAACTGTTTCGTCAAAATATGTCATGTCAAATAGGTATGTGATCAACACAATTCAGCTACAGATAGATCTAGCTGCTTTCAGTGGGGAAGGGTCATTTAAACCACAAGCTAATCATATTCATCAGGTGACTGGTTACTTATCTTTCTAAAAAAAAAAAAGACACAAAACATAAACTACAAAAAGAAAAAAAACCAAACCAACAAAACCCCACCCTCCAAACCAAAACACAACAAATGCATTAGAAAAATTATTTTTTTAACTTCTTCCCATTCCTCACTCAAGTGGTGTCCTAGAAACATTGTCAATAATGTTTAAGCACACAAGAATAAGGTCAGTGGCTTATTACCACTCAGTTCTTGAAAAGGTATTTTAAAAACATGATTTTCAGGTTTTTCTACTCGTAAAGTAAAGTTTCAAGTACTTTGAAGCATATCCACCGAAATTGCAGCATGAGTCTTCTAAAGATCACTAAATGTAAAAATATTTAAGTGGTTTAGTTCAGCAACTTTAGGACACAAGATATGAATGTTTAGGAATTTCTCTCAAACAGAAAAATTGCTCGGTAAACTCAGCTAGAACAGCGCTGGGCTAATTCTGGAATGGTGAGCAGTAGCTACAGCTTCACTCCTGGTTAAGCTGGTCTCCCAATAAAAGTAAGGCCCTGATCCCAGTCAAAGTAAGAGGTTTCATTTACATAATGCACCTTCAATAATTAAGACTAATATTTTTCAGACATGACAATGGAAAGAAATGGCAAAGCCATTTTCTACAAGTTTAGCAGTTCTTTCACAAAACCAGTTTGGGATGTTATCCTAATGTAGAAAGAAAACAGGTTAAAGGAGTAACAGCATCATCAACATCACTGAAACAAAGAAAAGAAAAATGGAGCAGCACTAATCATTCTGTGCAACCCAGCTACATGAAACAAATTCAGGAAACAAAGAGGAAGAAAAATAGACATTAACACTTAAGACATGATGAGAACTGAAATCCCCATTCCTTCCCTCAATTTAAATCTTTTAAGTCTATAAGAACTGCAAGAAGAAAGCATGATCTTGTATTTGCGGTATAATAGTACAAAGAGGTATTTTCTGAAAATCCCTGTTCTTTAAGAACTAAAATCAAAACAAAGAGAAATGCTACAGATAAATTTATTCTGGTTGTTATTGCTTCAGAAATACTTGTCAGTAATTGGTTTCTCAAAACTATTTCAAACTTCAAATTTTTTTAGAAGTTTAAATAGGAGAGAGCATTCTGAGAGAAGGAAGAAAAAGTTAAGAGGAGAATAGGTGTAGAGTAATATAAAAAGGTTGGATCTGTATACTTTATTACATCAAACATGATCTAGAGAACATTTGTTGTCATGAGTAACAAAGCAGAAAACCATGATAAGATAAATGCATATGTCCATACTTATCTGAAAAAACTGACTTAGATTTTAAGTTGGATCAAGCATTTTTGAGAAATGAGCTATACTCCTTTCTTTTAAGTAAAAATTTTGATGATGGGCTAGTTTTAAGGAGTCCAAAACCAAAACAACCTGTAAATCTGAAACATAAATACTGCACCCATGTTTCAGAAGTGTTACAAAATCCTTGTGGTGGAGCTACAAATCCACTACTTAAAAGTAAGTTTCAGTCTTCCAGATCTGTTTTATCCTAATGTCAAGGATCCTGCTATGTGTAATAAACATATTTATGCCTGCTCTACATGAACCCAGAATAAAAAGAAATAGATTCTGTCCATAGGGGAGTTCACTGTGAGAGCTGGAATGAGCTTTTCCCTGTTCAGGTTTGCAGAAGTACACTCAGAGTAAGAAACTATTTCTTTCATGCTCTCTTGCCTCCTATCTTACCAGCACATTGAGGAATACCACTTATAACCAATTACTGAAGGGCACTCCAGGTGTAAATGAACTGAATAATTCAGTACTGGATGGATTTAAAGGTTGATATTAATTGTCTCTTGAAACACTGAAACTCCTGAACTACAATTTCCTGGCATCACACCTGTCTTTTACCATCCTTACCAACTGCTATTTGCAATAACAGTGGAATGAGGAAGAACATTCTGGTTTTTTCTCCTGTTAGAGCATGAGAAATCCTTGCAAAGAGAGGAAGCTTCAAACTGACAAAGCACAAGGTGGTACAAAGTATACTGAAGTATCAGGCACAAATGCTATTGACTTTTTCAACTATGACTCATCTCAAGAAACTGGAAAGGAGAGGGAGCAGAGAATGAAATACCAAAATCAAATGTGAATAAGCCAAATGCTTAGGCCCTGCAGCTCTGAGAAGAATCAGTTTCTTAACTCTAATGCAAACAACACCTAAATTATGTTACAACTATTGTGAAGCCCTCAACCACTTCTTTGTCACACAAAAGCAAACAGATAAAAGCTACAATAATAAATAAACCAATATATTTTCCAACAACTAAGATGCTGTCATCTTCTTCTGCACTGTAGAAATCTTACAAAATTTTTGGATTTTAGTAACATTTTTCTGGAAGAAAAATGGTGTCTAATCCTCTAAAAATAAAATGAAGTGTTTCTCATTTACTTGTACATACACATTCAAAACAGGAAGACTATTAAAAGAGACCGTATTTTGTTAGAGCAATACAGATTAGAAAGGCTTTTGGGCATGCAAACTGTTATTTGTACCTGATAATAAGATTACAGTCCACAAGTCCCAGTGCTTTCAATTTGAATAGACATGTATTATTCAGCTGGACTGCCTAAAAGAAGCTACCTGTAGAGCAGAGGAGTTAAGCACATTCACAAGAGGCCAGGTAGACAGCTCTCTCTTACGGAGAGAGGTGCAATTTGTCATCTGTGCCACATGGAGAGACTGTCAGGAAAACAGACCACTTATGGTCTGTGATGAAATGTGTTTTTTCAGCCCATAATTTGCTGTATTAACTTTTGTTTTGAATTTTACTTTCCAAAATGTCCTCTGAAAGAACACTTGCGGATCTCTTGAGGATAAGGGTGAGGGATCAGAGACAGTGTAGCAGAAGAGATAAAATATGCTTTTTCACTGGCACAACATGCAGCAGTTTCACTGCAAATTGCCTCACACTTCCCACTCAGAACCATAGTTGAAAGTTTGTTGTTTTAACTGTCGCATTTAACTGTTCAGACTCTTGTTTTCTACATCAGCTCTCTATTCCAGGCAAAATTATTTTTAAAAACTTCAGTGGAAAGAGTTTAATTTAGCTCTCAGAAGCAGCAGAAGGAAAAATTATCAAATTTTGCCCAGGTCTTTCCACTGAGAAATTAATACCTAGACTAGGTACCCCAGACTAGTACCCTAGACTTTGGGTCAAGAAGCTGAGGTCGCAGATTTTGTAACAGAAACCTACATTTAAGAACAACAAAATAAATGTTTGTGCTGAAATTCCTGTCAGAGAGCCTTAAAACCAGAATTCAGGGTGCAGGATCTCTTTTTTACTGACAGTACAGGCCTTTTTGAAAGACCCAGAAACATAAGCGAATGTTCTGCTTTTTCTTTCATTGTCTCCAGTATTTTCTATTCTACACTTTCAGTGTAACAGAGCTACAGAGTTATTACCTTGGGAATTTAGAAAGCAAAGCCACCTTTGTGAAAAGACCTTCATGTGAGTTTTACCAGAATCTCGCAGCTAACAACCCTCTGAGGGTGCAGGCCTCTGCTCCTACACCCAAGTGTCTGTATGAAGATCTCCACTTCAGAAAACTGGATGAGCTCCAGTGCTCAAAATTAACAGAAAACAACCAGCTGAAATCAGTCATCTCCTTGTTCCAGTCACAGTAATATCCAGATCTCCACTGACTTTACTGGGATCAAAGACAGGTAATTCTCAGGGTAGATGCCCAAAATTTAGTCTTAGTGCCTCCATCGCAACTTCCTGAATAAATTCTATTTCCTACTTCATAGAAGCTTTTAGGTTTAGATATCTAACACTTTGAGAAATAAAGTATTATACCCACAGATAAGATATTTTCTCAATCTTAAATGTCATCATAGAAAACCTGTGCTTCTAAGGTCCAAGGTTTGCAAGGTGTAAGTGTTCCAGGAAGATGCTGTAGATCACTTTTCCAGTTTCCAGTCACCCTTTGAAGCTAGATGACAACATTCTTTCCTGCACCTTTTTAAGAAGTACACCTTCAAAAGTATTGTGAAAGCAGACAAATAAATAATACCATGTATGTTACACTTTCACAGATGAGTGATTGGAAAATATTAGGAATACTGGAGTGTCATTAAAGTCTGCAGATCCATTTCAGAAATCTGTGATGCACTTGGCATCATAGACTCCATAATCCAGATTTCCAATTTGAAAAAGTTTTAACCCTTCTTCAAGTTCTATCCTGAAAGACAAGTTTTCTAACTAAGCGTATACTGACTTAGTATTCCTAGAATTGCAGGCATACAATCCTTAAACTTTCCCCTGTTCACTCTTGCCTAAACTATGAGTTTCCATCCAGGTAGGAAATAACTTTTTGAGGTACCTTTTCCTTTTACAAATTCTTAGAAGAGTTTAGAAAAAGATGAGGCATAGTTTTCCTAGTAGGAGAATATTCTAGCTTGCATATATGTAAAAGTTCCAAAGGCATCTGAATAATGCCCGTTGTGTCTGTCTGGCAAAAAGGCCCCAATCAAAATAAAACAGCTCTATGTAAAATTTAAGAATGCAGTATCCAGTTATGACTTCATCAGTCTTTATAGAGAACAAATTACATGAAACATGGTTCACTTTAATAACTAAGAGATAAGAATGGGGGATCGGAACTAGATGATTTGTAAGGTCCCTCCCAACCCAAACCATTTCATGGTCCCATTCTATGAACACGTCTGTTATCCTCATCCATCCACCAATTCTACTTACATCCATACATTGATAAACTATAATCTGGAGGCTTGTACTACATGCAATTTCAAGAATACATTTAAAAACAGAATCTACCGTGCATGGACTTCAACATATTCCTGAAAAAAACTGCCTGCCTCGTTATTCTGTGAAATAATAACTGCAACACAAATAGGATATGGACACTACAACCTGCCCCAAGAGAGGCTGACAAATCTTTGAGAGGAAATGTTCATGAACAGGCTAGAGATACTAACTATGTTCCATTCTGGCATAATGCTCTCTGCAGAGCATCTGCTATTCATGATACAGAAAGAAAAAATAGTCTATACCCTTTCTTAAATTTCAGCTTGTGTTCACATGCTAACAGTGAAGAAATAAGACTGGAAAGAATGCAGGGGGTGATCTGCACCCACTGACTGTAAAAAAAATCATCATGAGATTCCCTATTGTCATTTAAATACCCTTCATCCTATTAGAAAAACAGAAATACAGAACACTAACAGACCTTACAGATGCATTTTATCAAATGCTTCATGCTGAGGAAGAAAAAACAAAAGAAAAAAGAGTCAAGAATTACTAGACTACTGGAAGAAAAAAAACCAGAGTACAATACGTAATTGAGAATTCACTCTTCTTTTATACTTGGTGCACATATTAAAATCCATTTCCAGTGAACATTTTACTTACCATTTCCACGCCATACTTCAGCCAGATGGCAGCTTCCTTCTCCAGGCTCTTTGCAGAACTCCACTACATCGCGACAGGTTGTTTCTGGTGTAATTGGAACTTCGGTCAGAATCTGTTCATTGTTGCTCAGAAACACAGTTAATATCATCTGAAAGAAATAAAAAGAAAAACAGCAGAATATTTTAAAAAAAAGACAAAAAATAAGATTATGGATAATTTTTTTCCCTCTGTAAATAGAAATGTATGCCTAGGATTGGTTACTATGTTCCAAAGTAGTTTTCAGTCTCCTGTAACTCTGACAAAGATTTAGTCCTTTGTGTTCTTTTTTTTTTTTGACAGTACATCGAATTGACTATTTTTTTTACAAAAGCTTGAGTTGAAATGCTGTCTGAAAATAAGGTTGGAAGGAAAGGAACAAATTTCAGCTATGTTAGATGCTTGAAATCATAGCATTTAAATGTTGAAAATAAATGCACACTTTGGTAAAGTAACCAGAAGCTTCAGGATGTACTCAAAGACAAGTATTCCTAAAATGCACTAAATCCTTTGAGAGACACCAGACCCTAAGATCCTGCTTAAAATTAAACAATTTTATCTATTCTCTCTGCACCTTAATTCTCATCTGTAGTCACAACACTGTAAACCTATGGGGATGTATGTGTTCTGTAAACCTATGGGGATGGAGAAGAGAGAATATCATGTTTTAGAAGGCAAAAAATACCATAGCAGTAAATGTCCTTAAAGAACATGATAAAATTAATAACTTTGCTTGCAATGAAAGTTCTTCCAGATCTGTCCCATAAATAAAGTGTGGCGTCACATATTGAACCTAATAACAGCTCTTCATTAAATAAGCACTCTCCAGGTAAATAAGAGTTCTATTTCAATTTGCATAGGCAACTCTTAACAACATTCTTAGTACTTTTATCTGTGGGACACATACATCAGCCAGACTGGAGACTTGACATTAATAACAGCTAGATACTGAGTGAGAGCAGTCTGTTCTGCTTTAGAAATAGACACAGGACAAATTCCAAGAAAGCCCAGGCTTCAAGCTCTCAGTCTTGTCAGTCCTCCAGGCTATTTCAGTCCAGGTTTCTACTCTCTCTTAGCCTGCCAAGTTTGCATGCTGTGTCCTGAAGTATTCAAGTATCTACACTTCAACACAAGAAGCAGTCAACCAGAACTGAAAATATACCAGAATTTAGCCCTGAGTTTTTCCAACAGCAGCATAAAGGAAGACATAGTAAAAGCTATAATACAAGCTGAAGGAAGCTACAGGATACAACCAACAGATAATAATGAAAGTGCCTGTAACCACCTACTGTAAGCAGCTCAAAACATTATTGTTGCCCCAACAGAAGCTTCAGACAGTCTCAATATTCAGTGGCCGTGGCTGTATACCAAGTATCTGATGGGGAATCTACTAGAGGAATTTGACCTCTTATTTAAGAAGAAAGAGTCACATACATGAATGTAAACCAACAGGATTAGAAGAAACCTTAAGAGGTCATCTAATGCAGTCTCTTGGCCTCAGGCAGGATAAACTATACCTGTATTATTCTTCAGAGATGCTTGTCTAACCTGTTCTGAAAAGCCTTTCATGATGGAAATTCCACCACTTCCCTAAGCCATCCACCCCAGAAATCCAGGATTCCTGTTGCAAGAGGAAGTTTCTTGAAGTCTAGTTAAAGTTTGCCTTACTGCCATTTAAGCCCCATAGTTCTTCTAGCCACAGGGGTAATAGAAAACATATTTTTTCCTCTTTTTCCCTCTGCAGTTAAATTTAAAGAACATGCAATATGTAAGTAAATTAAGTAACTTAAATTAAACAGCACCAGTTTAACAAAGTTACTAGTGCCAGTATTCTGAACAGTTTTCCCATAACACCTGATAGGAGTTTCAAAATAAAACCCAAGCTCCTGAAACTTCTTGAGAATACAAAGAGACCCTGGCTTTACAGCCTCAATCATTTGCTATATTCTTGGTATGAAAGGAAATATAGAATGTCTTAACATCATATGATTTTACAGTTTCCAAGTTTTGATTTCCTTATTGCTGTAAAGGTAACACTGGCCAGTAACAGAAAATTTGTTTCATGTCTTCAACATTATACATCTGTTTCTGCAGACGGACTGAAAGACAAAGAAAAGCCTTGTAGGTGTGAGTTATCCTATTCATCTCAGTCACTTCTCCATAAATTCCAATCTCAAGCACTACACAAACTCACAGTCCCCCTGGCAACACCAGGATAAAGTTTGCTGTACCTCCATCTCACCACTTGACTCCCTCAGCTAAGAGGACATCAGTACTGTCTTCTGCAAAGCTGGGTGTCACAGTTTCAGCCCACGGAAAGGTATCTCACTAATGAGGAAGCAAGGTGCTGCAGCCAACTATTGGTGTAACACTCCTCGAGGGAATTTGATTAAGTAAGGATTTATTTTTAACAGGCTGTCTGAGCAATACTAAAGGAACTGAAACACTGTGCTGCAAAACAAATATCCTGAAACATACACAGGAAGACTCAAAATATTGCACATTATTAATATATTGCAATATTAATTAGATTTTCGAGTCAGTATCATAGCTAAACATTTTTGTGGTAGGAACGGATAAGAATCAGAGGTATTACAGTGATAAAATACAAATAAGCATTGATGGAGCCTGGAAATTTGCTGTTGAAGAACACAAGTGAAGCATACATGTTAAATACCCAAGTATACCCAGTGAAATAAACAAGTTACAAGAAAAAAACATTCTTAGACAAAGACTAGGACACAAACGAAGTGATAAATTCTTTGATTTCTCATTTTAAATTGACTTCTAAATAGGAGCAGCTGAATAAAACCCATCTTGTAAAATTGTGATCATAACCACTGTAGCATTTCTTTGATCGTCTCTCAATTCACAGCTTTTAATATGTGAACACAGTGTCACACAACAAGATCAGCCCAACACTCCTGAGCAAATCATCTCAGGGATTCTAAATAATGTATTTTTTCCACTATAAACATCAAGCTCCAAACCTTATACTTCTTCCTTCTCACCATACACATGGGTATTACCTGTTACTCTCCTCTATGGCTCCTGCTACCAAACCAATGGTTTGATTCCATCTTTCATGAATTCTCATTTCTTTTCATTCTTTCTTTTTTTAAACATTCATGCGAAGTCCAGTGTACCCCATCACATTTCATGTCTTTTCCATACCAAATAAGCTACAGCAAACCTTCCAACCTGCCTTCAAAACTACTGTCATTTCATTTCTCATCTTACAGATGACCTCCTCCTAGGACAGATTTGGAATCAGTTCTCAAATCTTCTCTGTCCCACAGATCCTTGTCTAATAGCTGCACATATTCCTCTTAGTACTATCCATTCCCTCTTCAAAGCATACTTCCTGTATGATTTAAAGGACACATTTTATCATCCCTGTGGTTCTCGAGGAGGTGGAAACAAAGATAAATCTACAAGAGCGTTTTCCTTGCTTATTATCTCACCTCTTTCTACAGCTACCAAAATTTCAATAGGCATTGCTCAGAGAGAAGACAGTTTTATCTATCTAGACCCGATCTCCTACTAAGGAAACTGAAATGTTGGCAACTTCAACTGACTCTTGAATGCCTAGCTGTCAATTCAAGTTCCACAAGGTTGTAACACAGACCTTAGGCATGTTTCACCAACAATTCCCTAGACTTCATTCATCATAACACACACATACCCATCACCCTGAGCTGTAGTATAGACATCCTTGACACAAACCTCAGTATTGTGTCTCAGATCTATCTCTACTTTTCCTGTATGATACGTAAAACAGAGAAAGGTGTTTTTTCCATAAAGGGGTCCAGCTAAAGCTCTCCGTTTGCAAACTTGCAAAGAAAGGCTTCCCAGCTTTTCACTGGTGTGCTTTTTTCACTCGTGACAACTACCACAACAAAAATCACCCTTCATGCCTACAGCCTCAACCCACTTTCCTTTCTGTGTCAGTCCTGATAAGCACAGTTTATTTGTCTTCACTTCCCCATTGGGAAGTGTAATCTTCTTTCTTATCATTTTTCATTCTCTATCAAGAAATTTATGTCAAATCGGCCTTTTGCACCTGTTTCTACTCTCCATGTGCTTAATAGTAACAAGTAGTTTTACAGTTTCTTCAGTGTTGTCCACCATGCCTTATATGCACCTGCAAAGCAACCTCATTATTTCCCTTGGAGATCCTCCTTTGCTATTCTGGCTAAACACATCAGACACAAGTCTAAGTCATTATTATGCTGAAAAGTGCTCCCAGTGAGGTCATAAATATTGTTTTGTCTTCTTAGACTTCTGTAACCATCCAGTTCACCTCTTTCTTCATCTCTAACCAAGATTTCAAGAGCTGTGCAACAGAAATGCATTCAACTTGTCTACCACAGCAGAGATCCCACAGTGTCACAAATGCCTTACATACAACTATACAGAAACAAACTGTCTTTCAAATGAGTCTGATGGCCTTCACCCTAAATGAGCTCGGTCAGGCTGTCCTAGAATCCACCTTGACCTCACTACTTGTGTTTTGCTACTTCAGTAGCATTCCCCTAATACAATGTGCAATTACTTATGAGTGGAATAAAACCAGACCACCACCACCAAAACAGTCGGTGTAGCACGTTGATTCTTAATTTAAGATATGGTCTAGAAAGGCAGTATTCCGACTGCTGAACAAAGGTTTTGCCTCACCATTTTTCTACAGTCTTACTGAAAAAACCCCAACATTTTTTTAATCTTCAGCTAGTAAATTAAAAAGGTATACAGTTAAGTAAATCCTCTTTAACAATTTTTGTGTAGACAAGAACTACATCTCACTCAACTATTACCTCAAACTACCAACACCTGAAACGCTGCAGCTTGAGAAGAAATAAATTGTACACCCACACCTCTACTGCCTTATGCCCAAGCTAATTTACTAGTCAGATAGCTGATAACAATATTTATTGTAAAAACAAGAACAAAGTCCACATAAGTAGGTATTTCCTGATACCCTACTTAGAGCAAATTGAGTTGAGCTATCAGAAAGGAACCAGACAAGTAATATTTCAGGACATGCTAAAACATTAGAATTGAAAACAAGTTTACTTTCTTACAGTAATATTGATGTATTCAACTAGAAAAAATGAAAGTGAGTCCTGTGGATGAAGATGGGGAACTACTCTGGCGGCTTTTTAATTTATGTATAACCATTTTTTAATTAAACCCCATGTTTCCAATCAAAACCAGAGTTCCTGGTAAAAACTGATCTGAGAATCATTACTTTTCCTGCATGTAATTTTATGTCCATAATTTACAAAAGGAAGACACATCTAGGAAAGTTTAAAAGCAAGATCACTCAAGCAGAGAGCCAAAGATTTGGAAAAAACACCCTTGCAACCCAAGAAAATGAAAAACATGAATTTTTCTCTTTGTGCTATCCATTATTCTCATTACACAAATTTAGAATGCCTACAAGATATTAAAGGTAGAGTGGATAATAGAGTATTTTTTTGATAACTTCTGTCAATTTAAGAATTATCAAGCATATGATTGCAAGTTAAAAACATACTGGATATTTGATATGGCTAAATTCACACACTACTGTTTAGTCATATTAGACTCCCCCTTAACCTTTTTTTGATCTTTAAGCCAGCCTAGAAATTTCACTGTATAAATGAACAACTAAAAAAACCAAACAAAAAGCCTTCTCTTCCAGTAGATCAGTGAACAGACATTTCAAATACAAGGCTGATACAAGATTCCTGATAGAAATCCTAACTTCAATCCTTCTGTTTCACAGGAACTCGAAGGCATTATCTTCTCACCGTACATTTTCCCTTAACAAAGAATTCCAAAACATTCATTCATGATCTTGTGCTTTGCCATTTCAGAGCTTTTAGAGGTGCCTACAACTCCAAGATAAGAACAATCAGCAAAGAAAAGACTTGTTCATAGTGAATCTCTCTTGAACAGTAGAGACCTCAGCATCTGCCAAGATTCTGTCCTTGATTTTTCTAACTTGGGAGTCCAAGGAGTTTGCTATATTCAAGGTGCCTACTATAATAGTTTGAATTGAAACTTCCAAACCCATCTCTTACTGACATGTCATAGCCCCATCAATCAAATGTGAACTCTGAATAAGACTAAGGATTTCAGCTACTAGAAAAATCATAGAATGAGAGGCAGGCAAAATGTGAAAATATAAAAAAATCATCCTTTTGGTGATGAGATATATCAATATGCACAACTTTACATGTAGAATGGTCAGAGATAAGTTACAAGTTATCAATTGCCTCATGCAAGTTTGCTTGCCTGGAATTCATGCCATTATAAAAAACTTCCATCAGCTTCAGCTGTAGAAACTGTAGTTGTACATTTCAAGCATTAAATCAGCATTTTAACTTTTGTTGCAGTATGAACACAGCCCCTCTTTATGATTATAGACTTAATTAGGTAAAGCTTTGAGCAATTGCATTTAAAAAATAAGAGACTATGAAATTAAAACCACAGAACTGTTTGAATTAAAGCCTAAAGATACTACATCTAAAGATACTTTCTTGACTCAAATCACAAGTATTTCTTTATACTATTGAAATTTCAGAACAAACAAATCCCAAATAAATCTCTTGTTAGTATGTGCAAACCCCAGAAAAACAGTAGTAAGATTAAACAATTTCACTTCTCTGTATTAACAGGAAACATTTAAAATCCATCTAATCAACAAGTTAACCAGTAGCATGCTTTTAGCAATAATTATTTACCTTCAGAATGAAGCTGTTGTTTTTAAAAATTAATCTGTTGAAAAATTTCTTGCAGTATGCTTGTGAGTCTTATTTCAAATAAAGGATCAAGACATACAGCAAATTTATTACTAATTACCATGGTTTTCACCAGGAGATTTCTTTCCTCTAACATCTTCTTGTTTCCCTTCCCCATATATGGGGTGAGAAATAACTGCAAACCATTTCCATATTTCTAAACAGTCTTCCTCACATCCTACTCACATTCAAGCTGTATAAACTTTGAGTTCAGGACAAAATTTAAAGCCCAGTGATGCTTTTGAATGTATTAGAAAAATTCACAAATGCAGTGCAACCAACAGTCTTCAGTTTGCATGGAATACAAAAATGAGCAAAATTTTCTGCTAAAATGTAGACTTGTGAAACCAATAGTTTCTTACTACACTTTCAAATTTGAAGCCAACTGCCTCCATATGGCCTGCAAAAGAATCCACAAAACTGGGAGTAAATCTCAGACTAAAAATGTAAAGTACTCAGTTAGGGGCTACTAACAAACATTAAAACCTTAAATTTTCCTATTGGTAAACTCAAGCCTTCATGAGGCTACTCAAAAATATGAACAAGGTCATATTATTTATGGTCAACACTTTTGATTTTGATCAAAGCTGAAAATTTCATGTTGCCTAAATGTACTTCAATATACTTATCTCACAAAGGCATTTTTTTGCATCAGCCCATATGCTAGTTACATTAACTTGCTATTTTGCAATCACTGAAAAAAAAAAAACCTGATCTACCTTGAGTTCTACCTTCACCATGCTCTGCACTAGACAACTTGTCCACAGAAACCACAACCAGGAACTTGTCAGACAATAATTGTGCATTAAATTATTTCTCTTGCTGAAGCACTGAAATCATTTTAATTCTTTAACTCCTCTTACAGAAATGTAGAAGTATAGATTTAAAAAAAGTAGTAAAATCTTGTTTAAGGCCTACAAGTTGTGAAGTCTTAAAGAACTGACAGAACCACAGAGATTTCCTCTCAGGACTCCCAGGATTGTTGCCTTTGCTCCCTTCACAAGCTGTCATATATGACAGCAGGTGTTCAACAGGATTCAGGCTACTTCAAAAACCTACACCTACCTGATATTTATTTGCTGAGGGGATACTTATGACATTTTTTCTTTGACAGAAAAAGTGCTACAGCATCATTATAGGTCTGGAATCTGAGGTCACTTACTCCTGCAGTGGCAGGCTTTCTGTAGGGCAGGGAAATAAGCCAACATTTTTGCTAAAGGAAGGAAACAGCAACTATCATCAGCAAGACAGATCCACAAAATATTAAATGAAAAGTACACAGCAGTTAACTGAAAGACTTCCAGAGCTCTAGGAAAACAATGCCTAATGAAAACAACAGCAACTAAGAGTTCACTTGTGTAAACAACAAAAACAACTCACAGACTCTACAGGCCATGAGAAGCAAGGTATCAACAGGGCTGAAAAAACAACTCACCTAACAAATGTTGAGTTTCTAGCACCTGCCTAGGACAGAAGACTGACACAATCATGTAGACATTATAATCCTGTATCAGATTTTAGACTCCATTTTGCTATATTAGAAGGCACAGTCAATCCATGGGAGTGAACGACTGCCAGATCTCCAGACATTATCTTTAGGTAAGCTGTTTGGTACTTGTTAAAACACTGAAACGCCTTCTTTTACATTCGGACAGTTCTGCTAAAATCAAGCAGGAGCTGAGATTTAGATAAAATTTAAAAGGTGGGCAGTTAACTTATGGCTACAGGAGGGAAAAATCAGTATAGCTTAAAAGGGACAAACAAAAAAACCAAATAGATTGCATTACATATAAAACTATTATTTTAGAAGAATATCTGTCCAAGTGCAATATTTACCATCATCAGCTAAAGCAACACAGCCTGAAGTTAAGAGAAATCTGTAAAACATGCCTCTTGTGATGTTTTCTAGTGGAAAATATAATTTGGCACTTGCTACAGAATGAGTTCAACATCCCTGCATCATATTATCTGTTGGCTTGATTCCTAAATTGCTACATCTGGAGAACCAGCAAGAGATCTTGTTGTTGTTAATAATAATTCTACCAAAGGACTGTCAAGACACCAGTTACCACATAAAGAGACTTTAGGATCCAGGGATAATTCTAGGTACACCGACAAGGTCTTGCTGAGCACATTTCTCCATCAGGTAACATAGATTAAAAATGGAGAGACTTTTATTCTTCCCAAAACAAGGCTCTTAAACCTTGCTTTCTTTCACTGTTTAAAAATCAGTGGGCCATATGCTTCCTTTCATGATATACACATCTATTATTAAAAGGTAAAAGCTGGAGACTCTTCTTGAAAGACTCTCTGCTCTAACCAGCAATGTTCATGATGACTCAATACATAAGTTCTCACCTTGAAATTAGCATTATATGATTTGTTATAGGATTATTGCAAATGGATATTACTATCTATCAACCAAGAGCAGAACACTGATCGTCAAATCAAGCAGCACTGAAGAAGCTCCAGAGTGTTTTTTTGATACTTGCTATCTTCATTAAGGACACTCTTTTTTATCTTCTGGATTTTTTTTTTTCTATGAATCTTAGAATGACAAACCTCATTTAGTACTGCCTGCCTAATTTCAACGAGATTTATCTAAAGCACCTTGAAACAGAGCAATAAAAATCACCTGGCAAAATTTTGTGCTGATTAATTAAAAAGTAAAAAAAAAAAATCTGATCTATTTAAGAAACTAGTAAATAACCGAGCTATAACAAAGGATTTTAGGAGTTGTTTAGGTCTATAAATATGAGAATTCCTTAAATAATGGATTCCTATCAAACTCTCAGAAAACTGCAGCAGTTGACACATTTGCAAATGCACAAAACACTACTAATACACCTGAAAAGTCAGAAGGTCAGAGGACATCAAGACTCCAGATCAAAACGAAGCTGCACTGGTGTAGTGATCTTTCCATTTGTCCATAAACTCCAACAGCTCTATTTAATAAAATATGAACATGATGCTCACAGTTCTACTATTCCTCACATCTTCAGGTCAGGGTCCTCCAAACCAAATGGTTCAGAGTTAAGCGGTGGCCCCACAGCCAGTAGAGAAAAGGACGGAGGAATCACTGTGGCACTACAACTGCATCTCACTGTACAGCATCACACACATAGCTTAGTTGTAATGTTCAGAGGTCTCAATCTTTCCTATCTGACAGGGTAACCAGTATGCCACACCTGAAATGCATGACAAGCTTGACAAACAGTTCTAAAGTATAAACTGCCCATTCCATTTCATCAGCTGATGGGATATGAATAACATGTTTAAAAACACTCTTAAATATTTTATTCTCTAAATAATTAAGGAAGATGTGGCTAAAGAACAACACAACTATAGTGCCATAAAATTCACAGTACATACAGGTGAACTGGCAATAAATTAAAACCAAAACTAAAGGAATTCAAGATGACTCAGCTTCAGAGGTCCTTTTATTACACAATAATCTCAGTTTTCCAGTCAGAAAAAAAAAAGTTGCGTTCACTAATATGAAAGGTTTAAAAAAATCCCCCACCCAAACCACAGAACCACTCACATACTGAAACCAAAAAAACCCATACACACAGAAAAACCCCTGAACCCCCAAACTCTACAAAAAAGGACACCCTCCACCAAGACTCAAGAACCAGATGACAGATAAGAAAGACAAAAAATTCAGTATTTTACTTTTATTAGGTGGGGATATGGAAAAAGGTCCTATTCAAGCTTTTTTGTATATTTGCATTAACAACACTGCAATTTACTTGGAAAGAAAGCTCAGTCTGACAACACCAGGCAAAGCTGATGAGCACAGTTCAGTACGAGGGTATGAGTCAATTTTCCAGAAAGAAAACAATCGTCAGAATCCACATGCAACAAAAGTGTCCCATCGAATTTGTATCACGGAACTGAATGTTCTCAAATTATTAAAAATATTTTGGCCAAGGTTAAGGACAGGGAGGTGCTGATGTTTCTACAGTCTTGTATTCGACCTTGTCAACAACTACAGCAAAGTCATCCAAAATCCACTGAATTCCAGAAAAGCCTGACCTACCTACTGCATTGAAAAATCATCTCATTGAAAACACATAGGATACAAAGACAGGCATTTGTACCTTTTCTTTTACAAACTTTGCAATAAAATATGAAAAAAACACCCCATCAAACAAAGAAGAGTAAATCACAAACCAAAGCAAAACCAACCAACATGGTATTTTTACTAAAAATCATAATTTTTGCCAAATAATAAACATGATTTGCAGCACCAAATGTAGTTTTTTCATTTTACAAATAAGGAACAATTTCTATAAAATCTATAGACACGCAAACATATGTAGTGCTGCAAATGGAACCAGCACTATTCTTTCATCATTTTCAATAGAGTGAATGCAGAAAGCACTACCACAGCTTTCTCCCACTAAGCAGGAAGTATTAACAAAATCCCAATTGTTTAGTGCATTGCTTTCAGGGAATACCAGTCATTCAGTCTTAGATGTAAAGATGTTATCTGTCTTGGTAAAAAAAATTGTAAGTGAAAAGTGAATACATCTTTGGGGATTCAACAGGCAAGCCAGCGGGATTTTCCTTCCATCAGAGTAGAATAACTCTTTCCAAAACATTTCTTTAGTTTTAAAGTGGCAGATTTAAAAATTAAAAGCTATTGTTTTACACTCAGAAGTCCACTTTGGTTGAATCAAAAACTACTACTACTACTACTACTAAATCAAGCTATTCAAAGTAAAATTTAAAATTTCAGACATTTATATACAGAAGAAACTCATATAAGACAATAATCCCTGATCTTCAAGTAAAAATCTCACATACACACATACACACACAATGTAATCCATTATAAAAATTCATTGTTCAGTTTTACAAAAAGAAATCAAAAAATGCTTAAGATTACAGCACATGAACAAAACCCAATGCTATCCCACCTTCTTTTTTATAATTCTGTCCTTGGTCCACTGTTTAGATTTATGTCCAGTCTTTCTCAGTAGCCAAGATTTCCGTTTTGATGTTTTTACAATGTTCTGAAGAACCATGCTTAAAATATTCTTCATGTGGACAGTTGTAAATAGAAGTGAGTATAAAAATACTGTGTAAAGCTAAAACCTAATAACAGTTTCTGTGCAACAGCTACAGTGAAAAGCTACTTAAATGAAGTATTTTTGGTCTACTGGCACATGAATTCAGGCAGTAATGACGAGCAGTGATAAGATGTTCTAAAGAAACAAGACAGGCCACAGTTGTGACAGGAACAAGATAGGCTAGATCAAGTTTCACCTAATTAGGCAAGGTTGCAGGAGGGGAGTTCTGCTATCCTCTCGTTGTGCAATAGTAGTCTTTGTTGCTATTATAATAATGACAAACAGCAAGTATTTATCTTAAATAAATTTACATGTAAGGCTCTGTCTCAAAAGACACACAAATGATTTTCCTCTTGAAGAAGGCAATGACAGGAACAGAAGTCCTAAGAGCAAATGATCCTAAGAGCTGACAAAAGACATTTCCATGACACATTTTCTTAAATCGAACAAACGTTTTAAATGGAACAACCAGCTTAAAAACAACAACTTCACCATATATTTATGCCTAAAAATACTATAGTTAAGCACTATTCCATTCTTGGCAAAGTCTGTCTTCTTGTTGGAAATAATTCAAGCAGCAGAGAATATAAACTGTAAACAGTTTCTGACTGTCTCGTCATGTCAAGGGACAGCAAATGTTTATCATCATTCCTGTCAATGCTATACAGGATCAGGAGTGGGGAACAGGCAGAGCGATGGCACCAATGGTGCATTTAGTCCTTACTCTACAATCGCAGGAGCAAAGCAGAATTCTCCAGCCTGATCCATTCCCTTCCTTGAGCAAATGGAGAGAGGAGAGACCCAAGGGTAAAAACAAAACTGAACCAAAACTGAACAGACCAACTTAAACTATGAAAGACCAGCAGAACCAGATAACCCATCTGACTCAGAGCTATGAGCCACATTTTGTGTAAGGTGCTACACAAGAAGAAGAAAGTACGGAGCTCTAAGCTTCACTTGTGAGCAACAGCATTTTTACTTTACCCTTCCCTACCAGCAGCAGCAGAGCAGACAAAGCAAAGATCCTGCATTTAAAACGCTTTGACATTCAGAATTAGTACTATCCTCCCATAAGGCACTTTGTCACCAACAAAAACATTCTGATCCCATGCAGTATTCTTCCTTCCTCCTCAGCAGACTTGTACCATGTTGAGAGATTTATTGAGAATAACATTAATAGAATAGTGTCAAATTTTTAAAATGTTGCAACTTAAAAAAATTAACCTGTTAGCAACTGAGAACATTTTAAATAAATGAGAAACTCAAGGTTTTTTCTTTAACGGAGAGGGTTGTTTTGCTTTAGGAAGGATGGAAAAGGTCTAATCTGGTTGTTCTCCAAAACCAGATTGTATCTTGATCTGCCAGAAAAACAAACTATCACATGAATAAATATTTGAGAGGAAAAGCTGGGCCTGTTTTAACACATATTGTGCCACTCTTTCAACTACGGTTATAGTCTGAATTCTTTTAAACCGACCCCCAAACTTAAAAAATCCTTACTTAGGAAGGCAAGACAGACATGCAGACCAGAAGTGCTTGGGAGGGAGGGTCAAACACTAAAGCCTGTCATCCCTATTGGATAATTGGGTTTTTTCAAAAGAAGAATAGGAAAATAAACATGTGTCACTGAACTTCCCTTTCATCCTGTCATCCCTCCTGAAATAATTGAAAACATCTGTGCGTAATTTGTTAAATCAGATAAATAATAAAACCAATACAAACACAGGGTGGCCCCTTATGCCCTATGAAAGGATCATTTCCACACTGAGTACCTGATCCAGTGCAGGTATATGGCTGCTTTAGAAGTGTTACTGTCAGATAGGTAAATACAAATCTAGAATATGTGTAGAGATATAAGAATACCACAGTCTCTGGTTACTTAACATATCAGCCTCAAAATCCTAAATTAAAGAAAGAAAGGGATTTTCCTCACTAAAATTTCAAGAAGTTTTGAATGTTTTAAATGAAGGAGGTGAGGTACATGCAGTATTTCACTGACATACTGACATAAGTTGTTCTCCTATATTAAATGCAAAAAAATCCCATGTAAGAGCCAAGAAGTCTTGCCCTGTGTGACAAAACTCATATGTAGCACATCTATACACCTGCAGATTATGCAAATCACTCAGTAGGAAAGTTATTACAGCCTGTGATCACACTAAAGTACCTTAATATGAAGACACTCCTGATCTCTGAAAACGACATGGAATGACATAGGAAAAAAAGGATATAAAGGAAAATTCAAAAGTATAATTCCCTGAAGTGTATACAACTTTACCTCAAATGTCTACACAAAATGGAAAACTAGTGAATACAAAGCTAGAGATGCAAACCGATAGATGTGAGCAGCTAAGAATACTGAGAAGTAATGAAGAAGTAAGAAGAAAAGCAAGAGTTCCGAAGGAATGTGACACCATACTGCATGCAGGGTAGCAGTAACTTTAAATTACAGCTTATTTGTTTTAATAACTTCTGTTTCACTTTGCCATCCTATTTTTCTCTCTCACTACTGTCACTTCTCTCCTCTTGCTATATAAGCCATTTTGTAAATGTCTAATGTGCAAATGTACAATTTATTCAAACATGCTTAACTACAAATATACATGATTGCAGAGAGGGTCTCTAAGCTAAGCTTTTCCATATTTGAGGAAAATGAATCTAAACAGACACGTTAATATTACGTCCAGATGAAAATTAACTTCTTATAACTTGCATCCAAGATTTAAAAAACCAAAACACCTTGGATATTTTCTATATAGTATCTTTCTGTTTCTAAGGTAAGATCAATCAAAAATCCATGGAATATACTGAGAAAAGTAAAACAAACAAACCACCCATAAAAACAAAACTCCATCAACAGTAACAACAAAATCAATATTTTCACAGATCATTATAAATTAATAACACTTAATGAGACAGGTATCTAGGTTTATGTATCACTTCCACTTCAGTGAACTGACAACTAAACATATGCATTTCTTAAACCTGTTTCACTGAGGTAAAAAACATAATGCTCCACTACACTAAGAACTGCACACTCAATAACCTATAGAATGAATGATTTTTGGGGAGTGCGTTGCCTTTATCCCATAATGAGGCTGGAGTATGTTGGAAGGGATTTTACAATCTGCTCCCCAAAAGATGTTAAGAGACACAGTTGTACCCCTAAGCCTCCAGGAAATCAGACTGTTTATTCCAGTATGGCTGTAGACACTTATATATAAAAACATATATATCTACATGACAATATTCGTATTTTTGCTTTCTTTCCCATATTTGAATGTATCTTGTTTCACAAGAACACTGCATTACTCAACAAGAGGGATCACTGAAAGACTTTGGTCCCCACCTCAGGTAGGGGGAAGGAAGACAAATTCTGGCACATCAGAACACTCATCCCTGAGCACTGGAAGAAAAGGAGGCTGTTGAAACCTCAGTGCTCAAAAAAATTCTAAATCATTGGAGAGATAATAAGAAAAAGCTGACCAAAAGCTTTTTCCTGCTTCGAAAAGATAAGGGAAACTACATGCATGCTCCAGATGAAGCTTCCTTGTAATTCTGTGTCAAAGCTTCTCAGTTCTTCAGAACTCAGAAAGTGAACTGAGCAGTATTTGGTAGCTTCAGAAGACTGGGGGAAGGGAGCAGCAGCAAATGGGGGTAATCCAGTAATGCCTTGAAGACTCAAATCACAAAGATTTGTCAGGTTGAATGTTACAAAAAACCAGAAAGACAAAAATACCATATTAGAAACCCTGTACAGTAAGCCCTCTGATTTAGTGTGCCTCCTATGTCCCTTAAAATGCTTTTTCAGGTTATAATTTTGAGGTTATAAAACTCCTCTATCAAAAAATTCTAACGGTTGGTACACATGAAAGTGAATCCAATTCAAAAGTACTTTATGTTTAGCTAAAAATGAGCAAAATTAAAATAGTCGATATATAAATTAAATTATTTCAATGTAAGTATTGAATTGGATTTCAAAATCACACTGGGGTAAACAGAACAGTTTATAATTCACAATTTAAATTGATTTGAACCTCCGTCACCACTTAACCTCCTATCTGTTCAACAAAAGCAAATACTAGTGCTTTCCACCATCTGGGGGGAAAAAAAGAAAAGGTAAAAATAAAGTACTGCAGTCAGGAATTTGGCAGAGGGAGAGCACTGCAAACAAGACTTGAAATTTATTTGTTTGCTTACAAAGCTTGGACATGTATAGCATCTTCCCATATCCAAGAAGCCCTTGCTGAATTGTTAATAAATAACAATAAAATGACAATAAAATATACTGTACAATTAGCACACCAAAGAAGCTATTCAGAAAAAGGTCTGAAAAGATTTCCAAGTGACATGGGCTAGAACAGACTTCAATCCATGTGATACAGTTTTAAAATAATTGCATTGATCCTGACATGATCTAGAAGTGTAAAGGAGGTCAACCATTACAGATCTTTATTCCACGATCAGAAGTACATGATTCAGACTTGCAGCTAAAATTGACTGAAACTTAGATGACTTGAGACAATAAAACAGTGCATTAGGAAATTAAGCATCAGGCATGCTGAGACATTCAGAGCTACATGCAGAGATGCAGCTGCACACAGGGAAGAGTTTCACGGCTTATTTTTACAAGACACTGTTTCAAGAACTCAGTCATCTCCCGAAGGGTACCTACAGTCCAGCTGTTGGGTACCTAGATAGTAATTAACCCATTCACTAGCCTGCAGAATCATTCAAAATTTCCATTCCAAGAACTTGCATTTTAAATACACAGCAGTAAAATCTAACCACTTCTCTCTGGAGCGGTCCGAATAGCAACTTTAACACTAAGAACCCAGTTTGACTACTTCAATGTGTATATATTTAAATAAGTTATCTAAAATACCCATGTAGTATAAAAATGATCTTGTAGGATTTGTAAGCAATGGCTTCAGAGACGCTTTCTCAGATGCCCAAACAAGTTAGTTAAGCTGTCAGTGGGTAACAGTTTCAGTCAAATAACCACTGGTTGAACGGTTTAAACTTGGCAGGCATACTAGTTTCCTATGCTGTCCATGCCATCACATGGTTTATGCTCTGGTTATCACATGATTTAGTCTCTCTACAAAACACTAACAGCCTGACGACCATTTTACAGACATTATACCATAACAAAGTGAAAATATCCTCTCTTTACATTTTATCTTTTCAAATGAAGTGATTGCGCTATCAGTAACATTTATTAAAAACATATTATAGCAACATTTTGGATTTAAGTAATTTGAAAACCCCTCTGGCTAAGTAGAATAAATTCAGGACAGATTTTGAACAACACCCTGGTTAAGATTTTAGAAGACAGTCAGATAGTTCAGTCTTTCTGAAGCCGGTTTGTTTATACAGTAGTAAGCACTGGGGAAAGAGGAGGAGGAGGTAAGAAAAAAAAAAAGCTGGATTATGTTGAAAGTACCATTAGTATGTTGAAAGTATTACCTGCAGAGCAGCAGTAAGAATACCAACAGGTGCAGCACCATCTTGAAACATAAATTAGACAAATTGCATTAGGAAACGGGATTAGAAAAGGATTTTCTCATGCAAAAATGCATTCAAAGTATGTCTTCTCAACTTAAACTGTACATGCTACTATAAACTAAGACTCTACCCAGCTTCTTGGAGAAACTAAAAAACAAATTATTCAGATAAGCCTGTACTGAATGACTGTGGTAAAACATTGCTATTCTCAAACCATTCTCTTGTTTCTTTTCCTTTCAATACCAGAGAGCAATGCAGGCAAGACTTTCTCCACAGATTAATGTAGCTCTGTCTACTTTTTTCATCTAATACAGGAGCTCTCAACAATTCTCAGCTATTCACCATAGTAGGTCTGGACAGACACATTCTGGATTTAAGGAGAACAAGGCTTACTGGTCTCCCAGAGTCCAACTGGCTCCCAAGAGATTAGAACACAGAATTAACCCACAGTCAATGCCCCGTGCTTATGAGCATGGGATTTGGGACTGGAAAGATTCTGCTAGATCAGCCTAGCAGAGACCTTGGAAACTCACTGTTTACTTGCTCTGACTTCAGAGAGCAGGGAAGTTACACTTCTTTGCCATTTTGAACATGGATCTAGATGCCTTTGGTATGAATCTATCTCCCCATATTCATTCACCACCATGGAGTCGTTTCAGGCTACAAAATCCAAACCTAAACTGATAAAAGTGATTACACCCTTCCTGCAATCTACACACTTCTGCCCTTTCTTGTGCTGGTTCTACTGCTTATCTGACCCTGCACCGAGTCAGTTTCAGTGTGCTCAGCTGGCAGAGAAGTATCCTGGGGAAAAAAAAAAAACAAAAAAGAAACAAAGGAATAAAAAAAAAAGTAAAGGCAAACAACTTCCTGCTGAGTTTGCAAACAGTTCAGCACAGAAACAGACAAATACCAGAGAGAGCCAATACAAGAGACAGGGCAGCAGCGATACAGGACTTCAGCAACCCTAGCAGTTACACCCATTTCACCTACACCAAACTGAAGTCTCAGTTTCCTCCCCCATTCTCAATTTATAAACAGAGGTTTAACCTTGCAAATGCTGAAATCCTTTAGTCAAAGTTAGACACCAGGATACACGATGTATCCTGATGTCTAAGTTTGCAACCTATGCAAGTTTAGATGATATTCCTTCCTGCTGGAGTTGGAATTCCTTAAATAAAGTATTTTATAGCTACAGACTCTTCACACATAAATAGAATTCTGCTGTAAAACAAAGCAGTGAACTGGAAACTAAAACAAAAATCTTAATTGTACTTCCCCTACCAAAGAACTAGGCTAGAATACACTATTAATCTACAGAATAAGGAAATAATGGGCAGAAATTAGAAGGAATGCAATACTGCAAAGTGAGGAGTGGGAAATGATGGCAGACTAGCAACTACCAGTTAAGTTTTATTGGTTTTTCAGTTTGTGTCCCAATTTTATATTTGTTTCTCAAGATTTCCTCAAAGACCACATATTTTACCAAAAAAACAATAACCCTTACTTTTTCCCATTTCAGAGAAAATGTAAAGTGTTACTGCATATGCAATAAAGATGTGGAGACTGGTGAAGCCGTAACTTATCTCTGAATTAACAATATTACTGCACTGCAGAGGCCTTTAGTTTCACCTCGCTTTTCTACTCACCTGTTCAAAATACATCGCCTGGGGTAGAGCTCCACAATAAACTAAACTGAATAAACAAAAATACTTGGAGAGAGATTCCACTTGCCCACCTCCTTCTCTGTTATCAATCTTAGCCAGTCTGCTCCCTCCTGTACCAACACGGACATGACAACAGTCATAATGCAACACACGCACACACGTACATGTATATATTCACATACATACATGTGTACACAAATCTCTTCAGTGCTCTTTGGATACAGCTATTTTTACATTTATTTTTAGTGAGCTGGATCAGTTTACTGAGACAAGCAGTGCAGTCCATTCACAGCCAATGGTGGGAATGAGCAGCAAGGAAGAGGAAGCAGCCTCTTCCAGAGCTGCAGGAAATGGTTAACCCAGCTCATCCCTATTGTGAAACCTCAGCCCTGAAAGGAATTCAGCTGCTCCAACATCCTACTGCACCACAATGATAAACCTGCTCTCCAGTACAGCACATGTACTTGCTTCTAAGCATGATCTAAGAAAAATAACAGGGTGACCTAAAACCCAGGTAAAGTGATTGAAATATGAAGTTCGAAACATTTTTTGTTCATTCACTAAGCAGTTCATATTCTTGCTGGTCCTTTGAATTATTACAGAATTTATGCTTTGTCCTCCAGGTACCATTGTTGTCTTTGACACACAAATCTGCTTCTGAAGGATGGCATCTATTATTGCACAATATAATTCTACTATTGTCTGTCATAAAAAAATTGCTTCCAGAACCTGAGAACATTGAGCACACTCCACTGATAAATTGCCTAACATATTGAAGATTATTACTTGTTTTCAAGTTTAATAGATTATAATGGCAGATTTCCCAACTCCCAGAAAAATCTAACAGCCTGAAGTATTAAAATTTGTATCTTAGAATATTTGTTTACTTAAAAATCTTACCACAACTTAAGAACAAATGAGACACAGGATTCAAGACTGATGGAAAAACTGTTCGTAAATCCAGAAAGACTTCAAAGATATTTGGGGTCACCTATTATCATTTTTCAATTTAACCAAAAAATTTTAAAAATCTCCTTATGCTGGGGTCTGATACAAACCCAGGAATGAACCTCCTATATCCCAGGCTAGCACACTTATTTAAGAGGTGAAGTATTTTGAGCTATCTGGTGCTAGCAATTAATGTATGGTAATACTAAGCTTTTAATTTAGACAAACACATAAGACTTGTAAATTCCAACAGTGAATCATGAGGGAAAGGGAGTGAGATTCCTTACCCCAACTCCCCTAATCAGGCAGTAATTTGTTTCCTTCTTCAAACCCCTCATCTCAGTGCCTTGGCATCAAACCATGACACTCAGCAATGATTTTTTTTATTTTTAAAGATGCCTATATTTTATAAAGACAAAAAAAAATACCTAACTCCCCCCCAGATATTTAAAAAGATAATAAACATGAGCTCTGATTTTAAAATCAAACACTGGAATTCAAATTCTTTACAAAAAAGCACTGCCTTTATTTGAGCTATGGGCAACTCTTGGCAAAATGGGGGCTGTTCCACACCTGTTTGCATCTAATGTATCCATGTATGTGAATAAGCAAGGTTTTTTAAGTAATGTATTCCCTATCAAATGGCTTTGTTAGATAAATCAATCTGGTAGAATTGAATTTTGTTGTCAAATACT
The DNA here is from genome assembly GCA_013399225.1 of Rhipidura dahli. Taxonomy (NCBI): domain Eukaryota; kingdom Metazoa; phylum Chordata; class Aves; order Passeriformes; family Rhipiduridae; genus Rhipidura; species Rhipidura dahli. The sequence continues at coordinate 1,821,945 of VXAC01006317.1, forward strand.
TCTTTTCTCTGAAGTCTGCAATGGACAACAAACTCATCTGTGTTAACATATGAGAGAGTATCCTTTCCCTCAAAATTCTCATGCATTTCAACAGACCCCACATATCTAATAAATATATTTGAATACTCTATTATCAGACTAGCATGCGAATAGTACTTTTTGTTGACATGATGAAGCTGATGAACTTATTTTTACCACAGAATAGGCCATATTCTGTCAACCTAAAAAAACAGTGACATGATCCAAAAAAACATGAAATGGCCTTTAAGCTTTGTTGCCATAAATAACTCCATTAATAATGGCTGATAAACTTGCAAATTATTTTCTACAGTCAGTTCAGATTTATTCAGCAAACAAGGACATCAGTATTGCTGAGAACTATACAGTTATGAATTAATCACAATATATATTATCTCCATATCACTGGAAATTGCTTATATTAATTTAATGAAAATTCATAATGTTGATTTAAGTGTATTATAGTGACACATCTTCCTTTACAATGTATATTTATATCAGTAGCAACCTTCTGAGGGAAAGAGAACAGGGACACTGATTTAAGAACATTTGGTTTTAAATTATAAGCAATATAATAAACAATGCCCACTTTGGACTTTTTGGGAAATGTTTTAGACTGCACACAGGACAAGTGTATACTCATTTTAAAACAAACAAAAAAACCCCCAACCACCCAACCAAACAACACAAAGCTCACCAAGCCCCCCACTTTTTCTTAATTCATCAGCTTAATTGAAAAATAATTCCTGCAGATGTCCATCTTTGCTTTGTATTTTACCAGTCATATTATTAATCTTCATAGGTCAGGAGATTACATATAAATTCTCTTATCAAACATAAATTATGCATCTGTCATGGGCATCCTCAGCAGTGTCCCACAAAATTAACTATTAAAAAATAAATAAATAAACCCACCAAACACTCTCTGAACTTTTCACTCTCCCTTCTATGCAAACAACCATCCCAACTACCTGATCCTACACACACAGATGTGTCCAGAAATTCTAAGCCTCACACAAAGTCCTGTAAGGCTCCTCCTAGATGGAGGAATGACAACTGCAACCTCACTGATATTTGTAAGTTAAAGGCAAAACCAGAAAAGTTCTGCTAGGAGAACGTGCCACACCAACGATTCCTCCTGAAAGATCTGATCCATCACAATTTCTGACACAGTACCCACCATTACCTGTCTTATCACTTCACTGATGGTGTACAGGCTCTTCACAGTCCTATGCCTTTCATGGGGCGTTACCTCACACGTTGTGAAAGAATTATACCCAAAATTAAGGCAAAAAAAGCCAAGTGTTACACACTGCTCCAACAGCTAAGTTCCTTATTGCTTTTTATTTCTTTTCAGGTTCTTACTGCATTGTATTTCTTTGTAAGTGGGAAAACAGTGCTCCTTGTAAGTGACTTTTTTCTTGTGTGCACCCTTGTGCCCAAGGAAAACACTAACACTTGACAGAAGAGGTAATTTTGGAACTACCATCCTAGAAGAAAAAGCATTAATTGCATTATTTAAGGAGAAGTTTCCAACACATTCAAACACAAACTCTAAAGTATCATGAAACAAAGCATCTCTGTTTGGGCAAATAGACAAAAATATACATAACTAGGCTCCTCCAATCAGGTTATAGATTATGTGGCTGAAAAAGGAGCTATATCCACAATATTTTTGCAAATAATTACAACTGTGGTTGTTTTAACCCAAAAGCTTTTCTCTTTGAAAGGATACCACACAGCTCCAGGTTTGCACACTTTATTCCAAGAATGCAAGAACCACTAAGCTTTATTTTTCAGTGAAAAAATATCCCTATATTCAAGGCATACTTATCAGAACACTTAGCAGAGGTGATATTCAGTGCAGCTCATTGTGCACATAGCCCTTATGTCCTGAGGGCAATGAAAGGGTTTACGATTGGCATCTCTTGTCAGCAAAGGAAAAAAAAATCAGGTGAGAAAACTGTAGTCTAAATCATTAGTTCTTCTTCAGGCTCAACTGTGTTCAGGACTAAGAACACAGTTATTCTGTATTTTTCAGAACACTGCAAACAATATGAAGAAGGATAATAAATAAAATCCTTGTAAGAAAAGGATGCTGAAGGACACAGTGGCAAGTATGCCACTCACAAAAGAAAGTGTAATTGATAAAAACCTCTAAGAAGTAACACTGTTCCCCATGTGAGGGGAGAAAAAAAAAATCACAACACACACAAAAGGAGGAAAAAAGGGACTTTAGATACTACTTCGCTCTTAAAAATGGTTGTACAAAATGCCAAAAAATTACCAATCCAAAAATGGCCCAGATCAATTACTTCAAGTCTAATAAATGTGAATTTTAAGAGACTACAAAAATTTGTTGACATTTAGTTTTAATTTGTTGATGCAAAACTATGGTGATGAACTGTTCTAACAAATAGGAAAGTCCAGCAGTATTAAAATCTCTCCTCTTGCTATTTCATAATTTTGCTAATTATATAAAAAAACTCAAAGCCTAAAATACCCACCAACAGAAACCCAACAGGTTTAGGGGAAAAAAAAACCTTCCAAGAATACGAAGTCAAGGAATTCTCTAAGGTAAAAAGTTAGATCACCGACTTTTCCCTTCTCAGAATACAAAATATTGAGTAAAAAAACCTAAAACACTTGGTCCAGTTCTACAGCTGTATGTTCACTTTATTTTGGTATTATACTCTAATGAGTCCAGTAAATGGAGCTGGGTATTTTCACCCTTGTAGTCCAGCTGGGGTAAAAAACGGAAAGACTAAAGGCACTGTCATGAGTCCATTTAAATATACATATTCCTGATTGACAGATTGTCCATAACAGCATCTAAAATGTCTTTAGAAAAATAAAATATTTACTATTTTAGGACTTGGACTCTGTAAGATCTAATCTGCAACATTATTACCCCTGTAGCAAGGTAATTTGTTTTTATTAAAATGCATCTGTCATTTTAAAATGCTTTGAAGTGTGTTTCAAAAACATAGAAAAAAGTCTGAATCTTCAACCACCTTCCAATAAATACAAACAACTACCACATTTGAACAAGCAAGAAGGTAACAAGACACTGGCAGAAACACTCAAGTAGGTGAAATGAAACTTTTTTAAAAGTCAGTCACTGCACTACCCAAGTGATGACGCTAACCCGAAATCCACACATGGGTTAGTAATCGCAAGCAAATACATTTGTTGTGACTTAGCATGTCATTGGCATGCTGGGTTTTCAACAGGAATTTTATGAATGTAAAGCATAAACCTGGCTGAGACTGAAGATGAAGTTGTCACCTTGTTTTTGTTTCTACCAGCTAACACCCATATGTTCACGACAGAAGTCTGTAACTCCATGAACTGTGCTGCTGGTTTCTAATGTGCCCAGTGCACTGCAATTCTCATCAGCATCAAGAAGAGTATTTTGGCACCCAGCAGCTGGAAGTTAAAGCACACATGATGTTAAAAAGCTTGTCATAATACCTGGCTTTTAAACACTACCTGTACTCTTCAATTTGAAATTTTGCACGCAGTTTAAGCTATTTATATTTTCCTCTCAGTCATGAAACAAATTCAGAGCAATAAAATTCTGTAAAAGATATCTTTAATGTTCTCACAGAGAAACATTCTGCTGCAGTGCTTCAGCTGCAAACACTGCAGAGGAACTGTAAATAAAAAGCTAATTTCTACTGGAATTAGAGAAAACATGGGAGATACTCCATATAAGGGACTATCTCATAAAGCCACATTTGAGATCAAATAGAGTTTGAAAGAAATCAACAAAAGCAATGTGATTGTTTATTACTCCGTCCCAGAGGATCTTGTCATAAAACGAACAGTCATCAGGAACAACTCTTCTGACCACTGCATCAGCTCGCAGCGACAGGGGAGGGAAGCGGGGGGCAGGAAACGGACAGGGATTCTGTCACAGAAGACAATCAAGGTTGTTTGTGGGGAAAATGAGAGGGTTTGTCTTCGATAAATAAGCGAGGCTTCACAAAAGCGGTGACAGGAACCGAGGAGGGAGCCAGGCTAACACGGAGCTGCCGCCTGCGCTCGCCTGACCCCGGCAGGAGGGCCGGAGCCGCCTGCCCCGGGACGGCTGAGCCCTTCCCCGCACCCGGGCGGCAAGCGATCGGGGTTTGGGTGGAAAACCCCCAAACAAACAGACACACCCCCCGCACACCCACTCACCCAAACACAGCGCACCCCCCACGCCTCATGGCGGGCCTCGGTGGCCGGCAGCGACCCGGGGGGACGCGGCCCCCGACCTGTCACGGCCGGTGCAGCCCCCGCGGGCGGGGGCAGGTCGTGCCCCCCCACAGCCAGGGACGGCGGTGACCCGCGGCCCCACCCCCGGCGCGGAGCCCGCCGGCGTCTCCGCAGCCCCGCAGCCCTCTGCCCCGGCTGACCGGGGCTCCACCAGGGATGACGGC
>VXAC01006318.1:0-63349 GCA_013399225.1 Rhipidura dahli
CACTGACCACCCACACTGACCATCCACTGACCATCTACTGACCACCCACACTATCCACTGACAACCTACTGACCATCCACTGACCATCCCTGTTGGGAAGCATTTGAATCCTGTTACGGGCTCCAGCCAAGTTGTCTTTAGCTAACACTATCAGAGACCTCAGGAATTCGTCAAGGTTAGAGAACTGTAAGCTATTCTAAATTGGGAGAGAAGCNCTGTAAGCTATTCTAAATTGGGAGAGAAGTGGTCTGAAGAACGAGATAACAAGACAGCAAGAAAGTAAACAAAGAGGGACTGCACCATCTCGGACTTGAACCAATCAGGGTCTCTGAAAGGTGCCTGCAAGGCGAGTGAACAATACAGGGCACCCAATAGGGTCAGGTGTGATCGCGTGAACGACAGCAGCAGGAATGCATAAGAACAGTGTAATGTAAACAATAAAGTGGAAGCTTGCTATTACTTGCATCAAGTGTCTGTCCTGCTTCCCCTCCTCCCTGCGCGTCTCGGAGAAGTTCCCCGACACATCCCCACTGACCATCCCCTGCACACTGACCATCCCCACTAACCATCCCCAATGGCCATCCCCACTGACCACCCCCACTGACCATCCCCAATGACCACCCCCTGCACTCAGAGCAGGCACTGCAGCCTGAGGTGCTGTGGGAAGGGCTGTGCTGGGGTGCACGTGCAGGAACATGGGAGCACGAGAGGTTTTTCTTCGGGGGTTCACTCCCAGGCCCCTCTGTGTGCTTGCACTTCACAAGATGGAACATAAATCACAGCCGTTGCCAGGGTAGCCATCAGAAATAGCACCACATGTTCACAAAGCAGCACACACTCCCCTCCCTGTGCTGGCAGCGACTGGGGACCCTGCCCCTCTCTGAAGGTGCCCCTCTCCTTTGGGCCTTGTCACAAATCACCTCCTGCAGCAAGCAGAGCTCGTGGTTTTTACAGAGTCTCGTTCTCCAGTGAGAACATTCCGTGTTGTTCCAGCTCTGTGCCAGCCCACACTGCCCCTGCTCACTGCGGGCTGCTGGGGCACCTCAGGGGCAGGGGTGGGCAATGCTGTTCCAGGTCATGGGGTGGGGATGAGCTGCAACTGGCCTGGCCTGGGATGTGGTGCCAGAACCACGGAATCACTGAAGGGTTTGGTTTGGAAGGGACCTCAAAGATCATCCAATTCCAACCCCTTGTCATGGGCAGGACCTGGGGTCCCAGGGGACACCAAGCTGTCCCTGAGGCAGCAGAGTCTCCTGGGGCCAGGGACCCAGTGGGATCTGGGGCAGGAGGAGGAGCACTGCCAGCAGGGCAGGGGGTGACCCTGCCCCTCTGCTCTGCTCCCAGAGCTGTTCCCAACCCTGGGCTCCCCAGCTCAGCAAGGACAGGGAACCACTGCAGGGGGTCCAGTGAGGGCCATGAGGATGATGAGGGGACTGAGGAAGAGCTGAAGGAGCTGGCACTGTTCTCCTGGAGAAGAGACACCCCAGAGGGGACCTCATCCCTGTGTTTACACCCCTCAGGGCTGGGGGTCGAGCGGCCGGGGCTGGATGGATCCCAGCAGTGCCCAGGGACAGGACAGGGACAACGGGCACAGAGTGACACCCAGGAGGCTCTGTCTGAGCAAGAGGAGAAACTTCTCCTCTGTGGGGGTGCCAGAGCCCCAGGACAGCTGCCCAGAGAGGCTGTGGGAGCTCCTTCCCTGGGGATGATCCAACCCGCCTGGATGTGACCCTGTGCTCCAGGTGACCCTGCTGGAGCAGAGGGCTTGGAGCAGAGATCTCCAGAGGTCCTTCCAACCCCAGCCATCCTGGGTTTTTGTGATATTTGACACAGTGATGAATCTCACACAGGTTTGCTCCAGGAGCTCACTGCTACTCAATTTAATACATGAACCCGACTCAGTGAAGCAGCACCCTAGGAAAATGGAAAGATGCTCAAGAATTAAATTAACTTGATCACAAAGAGAGGGAAGTGACATTTTGCCTAATGGATGAAAACTACAATTAAACAGGGAATATCCAAGGTCTGAACTCTTCCTGCATCAGTGCATTCGGACGTGCATCTGAACAAACACCAGCAAATTTCACTGCGTCTTTGCTGTTGAGCTGATGAAGCCCATTTGGTGGCTGTGGTGGCCACTGGATCAGCAAAAGGCTTCTGAGAGGGAAATGGAGCAGACACGGCTTGTGCTAACTCATAGCTCAGTGCAAAGCTCCTTCCTGCCTGCACAGAGGAGACTGCAGGCACCAGAGGAACCAGATCCGCGGATAACTCGGCATGGGAAAGCAGGGATCACAGAGCCTCTGAGGCTGCAGACACCTCTGGCATCCCCCAGACCCAGCCCTCTGCTCAAAGCAGGGTCAGGCAGGGCACGTGGCCCAGGAACACGCTCAGGTGCCCTCTGGATGTGTCTGAGGATGACACGCCACAAATTCTATGGGCAACTTTGTCCAGTGTTTGGGAAATCACATGGGGAAAAAGGCTCTATTTGTGTTAAAATGGAATTTCCGGGATTTCAAGTTGTCCCCATTGCCCCTGGTCCTGCCACCAGACACCACTGCAGAGAGTCAGTTCTTCACTCCTCCCCATCCAGGGCAATGGAAGGCCCAGGTCACCTCTTCCCGAGGCAGAACGAACCCCAGCACTGCACAGAGCCTCACCAGAGCACCTCCAGCTGTGGGGCCCAGCTGTTCCTGCCCCCCAGAGCCCCGAGGAGCTGGCAGTGAGCTCTGGCTACACTTCCAAATGGAATCCACCCCTTGCTTCAAAGCCCTCCAAACCCAAGAACTGTTGCTAAGGAGAGCCAGAAGCTGAGCCCGCAATCAAATGGGGTTTTGTGGAGCTCAAAGATCAGGCTCAGCTCCTCAGTGCCAGGAACAGAGCAGCTGCTGGCCTTGAGCTGGGCTGTTCCTGCAGCCCTCAGGTAACAAAGTCTCCTTTAAAGAGCTGCACTTTTGCCTCAGGGGCTCCTATTTTGCAGCTGGACCATCTGGACTTGTAGAGAATAATTTTAGCTCTGGGCTTCGCTCTTTCCTCATCTGTCAGCACCCTGTGCCAGGGCTCAGCAAAGCTGAAGCCACCAGACAAGAACAAGGCTGGTGCTAAAGGGGCAGGTAGCTGCTGGTGATGCCTTGAGAGGTCTCCTAGAAGCAGAGAGCAGACAGGAGTAAAGGGAATAAAGGTGGGGATTTATTGGAAAGGCCTCCAAAGGTACCCCTGGGGAGCCAGAGGCTGCTGCCCAGATGGGCCCCGAGATGGACCCTGAGAGGCCACGAGTTCTTCCCACTTTTATAGGTTTGGTTCATTTGCATCTCTGGGTTAATTCTCCAATTAAAGCTTCAGTTAATGATGTAATTCTCCTCAGCTTGCCCCCCTCTCAGAGGCTCTTTGGTTGATACTTTTTGGGCCCAGGAGGGGCTGGGTGTCCTTGGAGAGCAGCCCCGGAGAGGCTTTGTTGTGTGTGCCCAGCACAGAGAGCAGCACTGAACAGGGAACAGGAAACTCCAGAGTTACACACTGGGCACTGCAGGGTTTGAAAAATATAAAAGTTTAAACCTAAGGCATCACTGGCCAGGCTCTGCCAGGGTGAGGGGAATTGTCTTCCCATGGAAATAAAGGGCTGGGTGGTTTTCTGCTGTTCTCTCTCATAAAATGAGTCATTTATGAAAATCTATGAATTTTCAGCGTGATCTGAAAAACTCTGCAGTTCCCAGGGCAGACATGGATGCTTTTGTCCTCATTTCGCCTCCTGCCGTGTCAGAAGGCACCGGCACTGAGAGGATCTGGCCCTGGGACAGCAGCAGAGCAGTGATCCTGCTCCTGTAATCCAAAAAGAGCCTCCCAGCTGCCTCAATACCCTTTAACTCCCACAAACCCAATTCCCTGACTCTTTAGTGCTCCAAATATGTGACTCTCATTATGTGTGACCCCAATCAAGGACCAGTAATGGGCCCCCTGTGTAAAAGCCACCCAGATGATCCCCTCAAGTGTTTGTCCTGGAGAACGTGTGTGTGAGAAGCTCTGTTCCACCTGGGCTGAGCTGTTGGTCAGGGAATAGCAAAATACAGAAGCAAAGCTAACAGTTGCTTTTTGCCTGCTCAAAACCAAATGGGAAGCCTGGGTATAACTGTGCTGTGGGTGGGATGCAGCCTTCAAATAATGAGTTTAATTAATCTGGGTAAAATTACCCCAAGTGCCTCTTGAGATCTACTCTGTCCTCTCTTTTATTAGCAATGCAATGATCCACAAATCCTGTGATGCTGCTGTAAATTGAGTGATCTGTGGCAGTCCAGATCTCCTACAAACACTCATGGGACTGGCTGTGAGGTATTTGTCACCAGAGCCTCGCAGGGAACCATAAGGCAAACATTGCTCTGATCCCCTCTGACTGTGATGGCAGGAGAGTCCTTTGTGGGACCCCCTTTCACTGACCCCACTGGGATCAGTTTGGGCACTGATTTTGCCAAAGGTCAGATTTTCAGCCTCGAGAAGCTGCTTTGTCCAACCTTCTAAAGCCCAGTTTGCCCTGAGGGTGCTTTCCTGCCATGGAAGTTGCTGACCCACCCAGTGCCACCCCTGCCATGGGCAGGGACACCTCCCACTGTCCCAGGCTGCTCCAACCCCCATCCAGCCTGGCCTTGGGCACTGCCAGGGATCCAGGGGCAGCCACAGCTGCTCTGGGCACCCTGTGCCAGGGCCTGCCCACCCTCCCAGGGAAGGATTTATTCTCGTTTACCTTTCAGTGTCTGCTGAGACCTCTTACTGCTTGCTCTGACCACCAGAGAATATGGGAATGGATGTAATAAAAATCCTTCAGGCCCCCAGTGCTTGTCTGTTAGCACTAAAGCAGCACATGGAGACTGGCACTGCTGACAGATCCTTCACAGCAGCACACAGGCACTGGAGAAAATAACTCATCACTCTGCATTACTGAACGGCTCAAAAAGCTGCATCTTTCCTTCTGCACCACCTCAAAGGCAGATACCAGGATTGCAGCCATCTCTATAATAATATAGCTCCAGAGAAGCTCAACATTGTTTACCTCAAAGGGAGCTTAAAAAATAAAAAAAAAAAAAGCAAAAATTAAGACCAAAATATCAAGGGTATTTAATTTCAATTCATAACCAGGCCTGAGGGCTCAGATCAGGACTCAGAGCTTTGTCTTAATTTAATTTTATGCAAACAATTCAGTGATAATAAAAGTTTATATAATCCACATCAAGGAAATCAGAGGGGCTCCCAAAGCCTGTAATGAGAGCTGACATCACTGAGTGCACATCAGCAAACCCAAGCACTCATTGACCAATCAGCTCCTGAGAGCACCTGGCAGGGACAGAGCTCCCTGTGCACCCCAGCAGCCTCTGAGGCTTTTTGTGGGGTTGTGATGAGAGCTGGCAGCATTGCCCTGCTTTGGGATGCCCAGAGGAGCCAGCCCCACTGCAGAGTTTCCTTCCTGGGTGAGTCCTCTGTGCTCTCTGAGGTGCAGGGGGAGGTTTGGGCAGAGAACGAGTCCAGGGGCTCTCGGAACAGAGCTCCTCATTCATTCCAGGAGCAAATAAAGGCACAGGGAAGCTCAGCACAACCTCCCCTAGAGGCCCTGCTTGGGCACACCCCACAGACAGCTCCAGGAAGAGAAACCCAAACTGCCAGGGCCTGATCAAAGCAAGGGATGGCAGCAACACAGCGAGAGGTGGCTGCTTAGGACAGGCAGTGTCCCATGTCCCCTGCCAGGCATGGCAGCCTGTCCTCATACCAGTGGGACAAGCTGGGATGAGAGCAGCACTAGCCAACAACTGTGGATGCTGAAAAAGCTTCAGCAGGGAATTTCTTCAGCTCTCTAGCATTTTGTGAGAGCTCTGTCTTTGACATGCCAGCTAACCAGAACAAAGTTACCAGTTTTGTAAACATTCACACCTGAAAATTATTTTGCCTGATTGTTATGGCTTCAATTAGAAAAACACTTGGGAATGGATGTGTTAGAGTTGGGCCAATCCCCTTGACGGGTGGATGGCCAGAGAACCAATTACTTTATGCCAATTAACTCACTTTTTGTGAACTAACATATAAAAACCTTTGGAAAAAACCATTAAATCTCTTGCTGTCATTGATAGCAAACCCTGGCCTTGGTGTGGTTTTTCTACCCGTCTGTGTTGCAGCAGTGACAAATGACCCAGTACCTGAAGGATGACCCAGTGCCCCTCCTTGGCAGCCAGGTCCAGAGCTTGTTCAGCCACCACCTCTTGGCCCTGCCCGAGGGAAACGTTGTGGAGGTTCCTGTGGTTGAAGGTGTAGCCCAGTTTCTTCCCTAGGAGGAAATGAGGAGTAAGTTCAGCACCCTGGCAGGGAGGCAGGGCTGGCCCCAGCACAGCCAGGCACAACTCCCTCACACCAAACCTCCCACATGAGCTGTCACACTGCTGGTATCAGTTCTCCTGTCTCATTCTCTTGGCTCTCACCTTGCCCAAGTGCTCAAACAGCAGCAGCTTCTCCCAAACTCCTTTAATTGCAGAGCAGCATCCACACAAAGGTACCATGGTACACAGTGCTTCTTGTTTAAAGAACATTATTCCCCTGCAACCTTGTGTAAAAACTGTGACAAGAAATTAAAATCCTTTCCTGCTGATTAACCAGGCTTTGAACATCCACAGCTGGGTGGGGAAAGGCCACCCAGCAGGCTGGGTTCACCAGCTCGGTTTGGGGAGGGCAGCTGGTGAATCCATGGTGAATCCATGTGAGCTTCTTGTGGCCTCAAGCGAGGTGTCTGGGACCTGGAGAGCAGTGACCCCACCAGACTTCTCATGGAGCATCACTGGAGTTGCCTTCCTGTGGGGAAGCCCTAGTGGAGTCAGCACAGCCCATGGGAAGGGGTGGTTTGGGACCCTCCACCTGTGCACTGCAGGCTGGGAGCCCCACACCCCTGTCACTCACTGCCCTGCTCTGGAGGAAGGGTGGCAGCTCTTCAGCATCCCTTCACGTGGTCTGTGATGAACCTTTGGCCTGCCCCAGTCTCTCTGAGCATCCCAGACCATTTCTGTGCTCATGGCTGCAGATCTGGTCAGGTTTGGGATCTGTCAGGCACAGACAGAGCAGCCCCACTGCCGTCCCTCTCACAGCACAACCAGCTGCCTGGAACCAGCTCTCCCTGTCTGTGCTCCTCAGAAGACAATCCTGGGCTGGGAGGGAACAGCCCCACAAACACCCCTCAGGATGGACTGGCCTCAGACAGGGAGTCAGCACTCATCCCCACGTGCTGATCCCTGGGGATCCCGGGTTTGCCTCCCTGCAGATGGTGCACCCTGAATTCCTGATTCTTGCTAAAAGCAAGCAGGTTTTAGAGTGAAACAAGGAAAAGATTTGTCTTGCAAGGCTTAGGAACCATCTCGTGGGACAAGACTGGAAACAGATGGCCACAAGGAGAACAAACCTCCCAACTCCAGCTCTCTGCTGAGCCTCACCACAGCTTCCCCTGGGATACAGCTCCCCACACATTTTAGAGTTTCCAGTTCTCTTTCCCACCATCTCTGGCTGCTGCCAGCTTTGAAAGCCACTGATCTTCTCCTCTGCCTTGAAGATCCACTGTCTCCAGAGGGGAAGGGGCAGATCACAGAACCAGGGTGCTACCCCAAACCAATAATAAACGAATCTCAGTTGTTATTTTCACTGCAGAGGGACAGCAGTGAGCCTGCCCTGGCAGTGCCAGCCCTGCTCCTCCTTGCTGGCTGCAGAAGGGAGGGGATGGGCACTCAGGCAGGGCAAAGAGCTCCTGCAGCCCGCAGTGTTTGCTGCAGGGCCCTCCCCATGATGCCAGGGAAGGGTCCCGTGAGTGGGCAGCATCTGCACAGAGCCGACTGCCATTCACAGCAGTCATCCTGCACTTTAACAAAGCCTAATGAAGGACAGAGAAAATATCAATAACGAGCCAAAGGCAGCCCCAGAGAGGCAGCTGGAAGGCCAGTGCAGCTGCTCTGTAGCAATGATTTTATTTCATTACTTGTCTCTTCGCTCTTTCTTGCTGCAGCTTTTCTGCCTGACTAACCCCAGGTGCACATCTTTACAATTCCAATTAAACCACTCATGGGTTGATTCTAGTGCTTCATTGTGCATCCAAGGAACTAACAGTGAGAGACAAGATCACCAACGTGGCTCCACAGGGAAGCCAGGGATGTGACAGGAGCTTCCTTTGGGGGGGAATCCCCTAAATTCCCAGTAATGGCACCTGGTTCGGGGACAGAAAGAGCCTCAAATGCAAAGCTAAGCCCAGGAATTGCCCCCAGTGAGCTGCCTGTGGCTGAGGCTGCACCAGGTTTAACAGCTCTGACAGCTGCTCCTGGGAATGTGGGCAAAGGATCACTCAAACTTTATTTTGGGATGGCCCAGAAGGTGGAGAGGAAAAAGAACCCACAGGTTATTGTTGTCCTGCTCTGGTCTGTGCCAGCCTGGATAAGGCTGAGTCCTGGGACTGTTCAGCCCCAAAGGCATCAGTCTCCTCTGTTCCAGAGGGGTTTTTATGCGAAAATGGAATTTTTCCACAGTGGAGCTGAGACCCAGAGCAAATGCTACACAAGGGCAGATTTGGAGCACAGCAGTGGCTGCAGCCCTTGGTGCACAGGGGCATCAGTGCCTTCTCTAGGGAGGCATCTCACAGAAGCCCCTTTGGCTTTGGGGCCAGCTGACAGCTCCCCAGCTGACCATCCACATGGAAATCAACTCAGGAAGGATGGGAAAAAAACCTGGACACTTTGCCATAAAGCAACAATCTGTTACAGGGAGCTGTTGCTTATTTTTAGTTATCATAAAATCATACAATAGCAGGCTGGAAGGGACCTCAAGGGTCCTCTGGTTCAATCTTTCCTGGCAACAAGCATCTGACAGCATGTGAGGTACCTCTGACGTCAGTCACAGGTTGTGCACAAACCCAACCCAGAGCCTGTTGCAATGTGAACCATGCTGGGAATCCAGGCAGTGCAGGAAAGAGACAAGTTTAATTTAAACTTAAGATGAAAATCCAAAAAAACATTAAGAAAAACAATAAAACCAACCCAAAATCCCATCGCATCCTCTCACAATTATCTGTTTTTAACATATTACTTCATTATCTACAAAGAGATGAGGGAAAGGAAACCCCCAACAAAACAGACATAAGAGAACAATGCAGCAGATAAATGGCAGTGCTGCTGTGTGCCTGGAGACAGGATTGACTCACCGTGGTTCTCCACATCCTTCAGAGGGTCCACCCCTGGGGACAGGATGAAGAACATCGGGGTTGCAGGCCCTGATTCCTCAAAGGTCATTGCAAAATCCAGGGATCTCCCCGCCACGTATTGGCTGCCCAGCTTTTCTTCCACAAAATCCCTGCCAGAGAGAAACAGCTTTTGCCAGCTTGGTCAGAAAGTGCAGATTCCCCTCAATCAGTTAATTATCACAGAATCCCCTGATTGCCAGGGTTTGAGAAGATTTCCAAGGTTATCAAGTGTCACCAGTACCAAGCACCACCAGCTGTGCTCACCAATAACCCATGGCCTCGAGTGTCCCATCCATAGGTTTTTTTGAGCACTTCCAGGGATGGTGCCAGGGTTTGATAACCCTTCAACTGGAAAAGTTTTCCTTAATATTCCATCTAAACCTCTCCTGGTGCAACTTGAGGCTGTTTCCTCTGGTCCTGTCCCTGTTCCCTGGGAGCAGAGTCCGACCCTGCATCCTCCTGTCAGGGAGTTGTGCAGAGCCACAAGGTCCCCCCTGAGCCTCCTTTGCTCCAGGCTGAGCCCCTTTCCCAGCTCCCTCAGCCACTCCTCATATGACCTGTCCTCCAATAAGTTTTCATTTTGATGATCCAAATGATCGAGAAACTGAAATTAGGAAAAGGAGCATGAAATAATTGTGGAGGGGATCTGTAAGCTGGGCTTGCAGGGCTGCCCCAGGAGACACCAGGGACATCCCCAGCTCCTGACAAACAAAGGGGAGTGAGAAGGGGAAGCAGTGGGAGCTGCCAGCCCAAGGCTGCATTCAGAAGCACAACACAAGCAGTGCCTTGATTCTGACTCAGGGATCTCAGGAGGAAAGAAGTAAGTTCAGGTGTGAGATGCAGGAACCTGCTACGTGCTTTGCAATCCAAGCAGCCTTCCAGAGGAAGCACCAACCCACAGAAAGTCCAGGTGATTTACACAATTACTTTGATCTGGAAAGCTGAAAGGGAAGAGCTCTAAGAATATCTGGAGCATGAGAGTGACAAGGAAAAATACAAAGGAGTGAACAGGGAAAGGTTCAGCTCCACAGCAGCTGCCGGAGCAGAGCACGGCGCGTGGAGAATGTTCTGGCTGGATTCCCCCAGGCTGAGCTGCTGCCATCACTGCTTTACAAAGAGAGAGACACTGAACACTGATTCAAAGGTGGGAGTGTTATAGCCAAACCCCAGGAATGCTGCTGCAGCGCAGGTGGATTACTCAGGCCTTTTGAAGGCAGCCAAATTCTTTCTAAGAGAGCTGAGAAGCTCCTTCAAGGACTGGTGAAAGGCAGTCGGAATAGAAATGCCTAAGGGATTGCAAAAAAAAAAAAAAAATCTACCACATTCTGGTACTTCTTTCAAACAGAATTTCTGTTCAGGGTCAAGATTTGCTAAATTGCTGCTGGAAAGCTTCAGGTCACAAACTTTAATGAAGTCCATCAGATCCGAGGTCACGACATTCTTGTTTTACCTCACGTCTCAGCTCTTTGAAACGGTGCCTTGGGGACTTAGAAACACAACTGAGGTGAGAGGGAGGTTCCCAGGTGGGAGGGAAGGCTGGAGGAGTCCCCACATGTGCCTTCTAAACAAAGTGTCCACAGGGCTGGGTCACGACAGCAGCAGCAGGAGCTGAGAAATGGTGCCAGAACAAAAATTAAAATGTGCCCTGCCAGACCAAGTGCATGGCTGGGGGCTGACCTGTGCTGCTCACAGCCACAGCTGCCTGGGAGCCCCTCTCTGGGCACTGAGTGCCTTAACCCTGAGCCCTGCTGCACTGTCCCCAGGGTCTGTCCCCAAGGCTGAGCTCCTGCAAGGACTTCACCATGACCAAGCCACACCTCATCAGTGGCTGCTGCACTGACCTGGCCTCATCATGGATGTGGAGGAGTGGGAGCAGAAGGTGCTAGGAGCAGCTTTTTGCTGATGTTCTTTGAGAAGATTGAAGCATGAAATGGATATTTACAGGGGGAAATCCTTTGGGGAATTGCAGTTGTTGGTGCACTGCTGGCCCTGAAGCTCTAAGGAGTGAGTCAGGGTAAGAGGGGCTTCTCCTGATGGCTCCTTAGGCCTAGGGGAGGAACCAGACTGGGCAAATATTCCTGGGGATCCACTAGGAGGAGTGGCTGGAACACCCAGCTTCCCAGGCACTGAAATGCAGGAAGCCTGTACAGGGTTGGATCATCTCAAATCCCACAGAAATCCCATCCCATCACCACGGAGCTGTGATGTGGGACACAAAGGGCCTCACACCCTTCTGAACAGCGGCTGGAAATGAGGTTGAGCTATTCCAGGGCATCTAAAATCCCTGGAATCCCTGTGGCTGGGTGCTGCTAAAATGCACCTGAGGTCTGGGCAGGGCCCCCAGAGAGATGGGAAGGTTTGGAGTGGTCACGGTGTCCATGGATCCCCAGTGAGGTCTGCAATGCTCACACTGAGATATTGATAACTTAGGGGTATTTCAAGAAGAGTCTCCAAAGCCCTAGGGAAGGCTCAGTGGATGGGGACTGTTTGCACATTTCTATCCCAACCTCCTCTGAGATAAGAGACAAAACAAAACAATGCAAAAATCCATTTAAATACTCCTGTGCAAACAGAGAAGCTTCACATGCCCAGACCCTAAAAATATCCAGCCAAGCTTTTGAACTTGGATTCCCTTTTCATAAAAGAGAGATATGAAAGGGGCTGAAATTTGATGTTCCAGTTCTTTCTGAGCTGTGTGAGTAAAAAAGAAATGAATTTTAGCTGCATAAATGAAACATGCACCTAATATTTCAAGAGCTTATTTTACCCAAGCTAAACAACAACAGGAAAACCAATATTTTCATAGACAGAGAGACATATGGAGAATTCAGCCATAGAGTAAGAAACAAAAAAGATGATGTATTAGCATCAGTACTGGGATAAACTACAGTATTTATTCTAATAAAAAATAACACCACTGACCATGGGGAGACTTCACTCAGTCTTGTCTGTGCTTTTCTGTGAACTTGAAAGCACAAACAGATGTAGTTCATACACTGAGTAACACATCCTGCTATATGCACATCAGGTGCTGCACGAACACAAACTGCTGGAGAAGCAGCAACGTGAGAGACATCACAGAAATGTCAGAACATTGGGCAGAGAAGGGAAAACCAAGTCCTAATGGAGTGAAAGACCTTTAGGTTGTCCTGGAACAAGAATGTTGCTTTTGCATAACTTCAGGGAGTTTAGCCTTGCCCAGTTACCTCCACTGCATAATTTAAGACTACAACTTTCAGAACCAGCAGCGCATAAATTTTACATTTTACAGGGAAAAAAAAAAAAAAAAAAGAGAGAAAGCCTCTCTAGGACTTTTCTTTACTTCTACTCTTTATTCTGGTGCCTAAGAAGCAGACAAAAATTATCTGGTGACTAAAATGGATGTTATTGAACTCAAGAGGTTGTGATGGGCACCCAGACTGCAGCCCATGTGTAACACCTGCATGGTGATGCTCATTTCTGGCTTGGCAGCTCTGCTCCTCACCCAGTGCTGGCTACACTGCTCCATCCCTGCTGGTGACAGTGAGCTTTGATCCCACTAACCAAGAAATTCCACTTAAATCCAATGTGTTGATTGTCTTGCAGAGTTCAGAGATCATTGAATCCCAGAATGTTTTGGGTTGGAAGGGTCCTCAAGGCCCATCCAGTGCCCCCCCTGCCAGGGCAGGGACACCTCCCACTGTCCCAGGCTGCTCCCAGCCCCAGTGTTCAGCCTGGCCTTGGGCACTGCCAGGGATCCAGGGGCAGCCCCAGCTGCTCTGGGCACCCTGTGCCAGGGCCTGGCACCCTCACAGTTTATTCAAGACCCCTTGATAAGAAACCATATCCCAGAACTCACATCCTAAAAGTGTGTTGACATTCCCAAGCCCAAACCCATCCCTGAACTGCTCCTGCTCCCCACAAAGCCCAGCCCCAGAGGTGCCCCAGGCCCCACCTGAGGGCGCAGGGGACGCGGTCGGGCCGCAGGGCTCTCATGATGCACAGGCGCTGCAGAGCTGACTTGTTCTTCCAGTCCTGGGGGAACCTCTCCTTCTCAGGACACTCTGACTCCACAAACTTCTTCCACCGCTTTGCAGACCCCTCAATATCCCGATCCAGGTTTCTGAACTCCTCCATGGATGAGAGAGCCTGGAAAAATTCAAGGAAGGTCAGGAAGAACAATCCTATGTGCCTCTGAACCAGTCTTCTAAAATTACTGACGCCACCAGGAAGCTGGAGTCTGGCAACCACAGCCAGAAACCCATCAGGAGCAGATTTGGTCCATTCTCCTTGGACCAAAGGACAGGGACCAAGGGACAGTCCAGGGAAGGATGAAAGGTTTTGGCATCAACCAGCATGCCCTGTTCATAACCCAAAAAGGGAAGAAGTCTCCTCTCCTGTTTGGAAAAATCTCCAATGACAAGGATCTGCTGCTGTCAGTTATCCCAGAAATGTCTGTTCTGGATGAGAGCTGGAAATCTGGAGCCCATGCCTGACAGGAGAGTGCATTGCTGGCATTCCCATGAGCTGCATGGTCTCCTCACTGATTCCACAGAAATGAGGAGAATTGTGCAGCAAAACCCACAGCAGCTGCTGCAAAAACGTGCTGAACAAACACTCAGACATGCCAGGCTCACCAAAATCATTTTTAAAAGGGATTTCACACTTGGAATATTAATTGTCTTCACAGAAGCACAGCATGGTTTGGGTTGGAAGGGACCTTGCAAAGTCAGAGAAGGGCCCTGGCAGAGGTGTGAGAGGTTGTCTGTTGCAAACAAGGCAGAAGACATTGAGGATCACACTGTTTTAAAAACCCCACTTTCCCTCTGGAAGGCTTCCCAGTGAGAAGACAAGAGCAGTGTAAAACTTTGCTCTTCCTCACAGACTGGATTTACAGACAGAGAGAAGAGAGGAGAGGAAGATGTCAGAGCAGGGGATTCTGATAACAAACACCTTCACATTTCCAGCAGTGGGAATTACAGGACCACAGAATGATTTGGGTTGGAAGGGACCTGAAAGATCAACTCATTTCAAATCCCTGCTGTGGGCAGGGACACCTTCCACCATCCCAGGCTGTTCCAAGCCCTGTCCAGCCCATCCAGGGATCCAGGGGCAGCCTGTGCCCTCATGCCTGTGGATGACAGAGGGAAAGAGGCTGTGGAGCTGTTCCCAGAGGGTGCCATGAGCCAGGAGCTTTGCTGAATATCCACTCACAGCTTCACAGAAGCAATGCTTGGAAGAACCTCCTGGAGGGGCCCAGGCCAAGCTCCTGCTCAGGCTGGCTCTGCCCATGGCTGTGTCCACCAAACCACTGCCCTGAGAGGTGAAGCTCTCAGCCCCTCTGGGTGCCCTGCTGTAGGACTGCCCTGTCCTTACATGAAAGGAGATGATTTTTTAAAAAAAAGTATGTTCAAGCAGAACCTCCCAAGCTGCAGTTTGTCACAGCTGATCCTCATTTGCACACTGCTGAGATGGAGAACATGGCTCTGCCCTCTCCTGGCTGGACAAATCCTCCCATGTCCCCTCACAGGCCGTGTGCTCGAGGGCCAGACCAGAGCTCTGGGCAGAGGACAACCTGCAGGTGCCACCATAAAGTCTTCTGCAACAGCCCCAGCCTTGCCCAAAGGCAGAATTCCATCAACACCTGCACCCAAACAAGAGCAAAGGGTTTGCAGAGCCACAGCACAGACGAGCTCACTCCCCACTGACCAGCCCCATGCCAGATTCCCAGGGATCCAGGGAATTCCTTGGAGACTGTGAGCACAGGAGTGATTCAGCAGCTGTTGTTTCCATGTGTGGATTTGCACTCACAAGGAGAAATGCCAGCAGCAGAACTCGCTCCAAACCCAGCGCCACATCCTGGTTTCTGTGAAAAACCAGAAACCAGAGCACTGAAGACGAGAAACTGAAATTCCCAGCAATGGTGCCACCAATTCTCACCTGCCAAGCCCTGGCCCTTGCAGCAGTAAATGCATTCAGGGCACCTCTCATGGCTGAGCATAATACAATGGCAAATGTTGAATTTGGGGAATTCTCAGTGCAAGTGCTTATATAAAACACCTTCTCACTGTTGACTTTTGACAAGATTTACTCAAAATATCACTTCAGAACTTTGGCTGCTGCTGCTTTGAGAAGTCTCTTGGCTGATGCTAACAAGGGAGACTCTGAAAAATTGCTTTTTTCCAACTAAATGACAGATGTAATCAGGAATGATAGTCTCCCTCTCTCCCTGAACAACATATTGCAAAATCACCAAAGCTCTAATTGCAAATAAAAACTCTGTATTATATAAATTAACACTAAAATTTTCATTAGGCAACAATTTTAATAGCATTTATTAGGAGTGATGGTATTAATGGGAGATGCTTCCACTTAAAAGTCAGTGGAGTGAAAGCTCTCTCAATCAGTCATCTTTCTGTGAATATTAATTGCTTTTCAATACCTTTGGTGTGAATTTTTCCAAGAAACTTGGTCCAGCCCTAACAGATCCCTGTTCCCAGGCAGGAGTGGAACACTGGGGCAGCAGATGGGAACTGCACATCAACCTGTGCAGGGTATCTATTTTTGTCCACATAATGAAAAGTACATTTGTCACGTAGAGTTGTCATGGAAATTGAGAGAGACAAAAAATATTGGTGGAAATAGAAAATGATCCAAAGGGCTGGAGGACCCGAGCTCTTGTCTTGGCAGCCCACATTGTGATATCTCTGATGGCTGGGAACAGGAGGGGCTTGAGCTTATATCTCAAAATGAGACTGCTTCAACAAAACAGGGCTCTTCACACCATGTCAAGGAGAGGATCCACCATCTCCTCAGAGCAAATGGTTTTTCATTCCATGAATCACAGACAAGCTGCTTTATCACTTCAGCTTCCTCTGACAGCTCCTCCTGTGAGCCAGAAGCAGCGTTGCTGTGGGGCTGGTGTGCCAGCAGCTCCGTGGGGCTCCCACGTTCCCCCTCAGCTCTGGGAACCACAGGGCAGATCAGCTGCGGGACAGGAGCCCTGGGTGCCATCGCAGAGCCTGGGAGCTGTGGATGCTGAAAAAGCTTCAGCAGGGAATTCCTTCAGCTCTCTAGCATTTTGTGAGAGCTCTGTCTTTCCCATGCAAGCTAACTAAAACAAAGTTACCAGTTTTGTAAATATTCACACCTGTGACTTGTTTTTGCCGGATTGTTATGGCTTTAACTAGAAAAACTTGGGAATGGATGTGTTAGAGTTGGGCCAATCCCCTCGACAGGTGGATGGCCAGAGAACCTGTTACTTTATGCCATTTAACTCACTTTTTGTGAACTAACATATAAAAACCTCAGAAAAAAAACATTAAGCCAGCCTTGCTGCCAGTTCTATCTGACCCTGGCCTTGGTGTGGTTTTTCTGGGTGTCCACATTGTGACAACAACAAAGAGTGGCCTCAGCACATGGCCAAGGATCTGAGGGGACAGGGGATCTTTGTGGTGACAACGGGGGGGGGGACAGGCAGGACACCCAGGGAGGAGAGGAAACCCTCAGAATGCAGAGGAGCCTTCAGAGGAGAGAACAATTCCAAAGCTGCCCACCAGTTATCTCCGAGTGCCAGACACAGCACAACCAGTCCTGGACACTTATTAGAGGCAGCTCTTGCTCTGATCACTAAAGGCAACTATCTGCTCAAGCCAGCCTCAAGTCCAGGTGTTGCTTCATGAGATGCTATAAAACCTTAAAAAACCCCAAACACGTGTAGTAGCACCATGCTTCCTTCTGCCCCCCAGCTCCAAAAGGCATTGTGCTTTAAAAAATAAGAGATTGTTTTGCATTTTAAAATATTTCTGTAATTTAAAATACCACCTGACTCGAGAACGGCTCTGGGGCAAGGCAGGACCAAATCACCTCATTGCTGTGCCCTGCACTGACACAAAGAGGGTGAAAATAAAGCAGAGCCAGTAAAGGCAGAGCTGCCAGAACACTCCCAACACCCAGTTCCCCACCCCCCCAGCAGCCATGAGACTGCGTTTTAAAAGACAGTAGGAAAACAAAATAAAGGAATTTAAGGGTTTTTTAAAAAGCTGTCATTATCTTTTGAGGCTTCAGGTTATATCTGGTTTTTACTTCCAGTTTTTACTTATATATCTTCCTTTTCTTTAAAAAAAAACTTGAGCCTCTGCTTTAAAAAATTATGTTCTGTAAGGAACACTCTGAACATCAAACCTCTCTCTGTAAAAATCACACAACCTGACAGCACTGGAAAGAAATGATATTTAATGTTCTCACAGTTGTGATAATCTGTGAGATGATTAAATCCTGATGATTAGTCACAATTTCACTCGCAGAATTAAGGAGTTGTGGCGCTGTGAATTATGTTACACAGTTTTTAAGCAGAAATCCACAAATGAGAAGCTCACAGTGCTCAGCAGTTGTGCCACTCGAGGATCTTGAAGGTCTTTTCCAGCCTTAACCACCCCACGATTCTGGGATCCCCCAAGCACTTTGTAAAGGCCTTGCACTGTCCATGGGCACTGCTTCTACAGGTTTCAGTGGATATTCATAATTCCTTCCCTTCCTTTTCTGCAGCTGGCCCAAAAGCCTTTAGGAAAACCAGCATCCCCACAGCTGGAAAATGACAGCTCCTGCAAGAATGGCAAAGTCAGACCTGCACCTGGCTTCAAGTGATAGATTGGATCACTCAGGAAACAGACGTATGGGCAGATGAATTGCTGCATTTAAACACT
This sequence comes from Rhipidura dahli, assembly GCA_013399225.1. Classification (NCBI taxonomy): domain Eukaryota; kingdom Metazoa; phylum Chordata; class Aves; order Passeriformes; family Rhipiduridae; genus Rhipidura; species Rhipidura dahli. The sequence goes on from VXAC01006318.1 coordinate 17,926, forward strand.
ACTGTTAACTAGAGCAATTAATGCAGCAGATGATGGATTATTTACAATCTCTCCCGTCCCAGGTTTGGGGCTGTATTATTCATACACTGAAGGTGTTATTTTCTGTTTAGCTGCACTACCTGAATAATTTAACTCATAAGAAAAATCTCCACCAAAGGTGAAAATAAAGATTTGATGGGGTTTGCCAAGCTTCAATCACCTTTCAACACAAAAATGTTATTTTAACCCTCTTATTTCTTTCATAAAAGCTGACTGACAAGCACTGTATGCTCCTGCCTCCCTCCAAACTCCTCCTTGCTGCCTCTACATTTCTGTGGGGACAGAAGGTGTGCAGATGCACAGCACACCCCTGTACAAACCCACCCCGTTTATCTGCAGCCTCCCAGGGCATCACCACACGCAGGGTGGACACCACAGGCACTCTGATGAGTGAAGGTTGGATCTCACCACCTTTCCTTGGAAAACTTGCAGTGAAATACCATAAATTAGGGAACAATGGCTTCAGCACTCATCTCTTTCCTACCAGCACATTCTTAGAGCCAGCTCCTCCTGATGGGAAAGGTCAGCAACAGAACTGAGACTTAGTCACAATCTTTGTATTCTCATTGCTTACAGCCACCCACCATATTTTCCTCATTTTGCCTGAGATGTTTCCCAGATGGGTTCATATTGACATTTCCTCTCCATTTTCTAAAAAGTTCGTTCAAGTGGGTTTGAGAATGGGCCTTGCAAAGTCAGGCTGCTCTCCCAAGCCGTGCTTTCCATCCTTCTTCTTCACTCTTGGATGCCTCTCAGCACGTCAGGGACACACAGCCAGGAGCTGGACATGAGGCCCCGAGGGCAGCTGAAAGGTGGTACTTGTGTATTTCTGAAAACTTTCCTGCATTTGGTTGTTATAAATCCCAGATGGGCCATTGCCATGGGCCAATGCACAGCAAAACTGAAAGAGAAAAGATGTCCCATTGTCTGCAAGGATTCAGCTGAAGCAGCTGTTCCAGATGTCCCTGCTGGAAAGCTCTCAAGGTCCATGGTTCTGTCCTGGTAAATGGACACAGATGTATGGACAGATGAGACTCCTCCCAGCTCTGCACCATGATGGTCTCACCTGGGGTTTCATGGTGACAGTGGAGCAGGACTGGCAAGACTGGCAGCAGAGGGAACGAGCTGCAGAGCTGCTCCTCCCAGAGCTGGGGCACACAGCCCCGAGATCCTCCCCACTCTCCTCACAGCCCTGCTCAAAGAACCTCAGGGATGGAAGCTGCAGCATTCTGTGCCAGCCCTGCTCTGTGGGCAGAGCCACAAGGTCCCCTCTGAGCCTCCTTTGCTCCAGGCCGAGTCCCTTTCCCAGCTCCCTCAGCTGCTCCTGGTGCTCCAGACCCTTCCCCAATTCCATTCCCTTCCAGCCCCTCAGTGTCCTTCTTGTCCTGAGTGTCCCAGAGCTGCCCCCAGCACTGGAGGTGCCCCAGCAGTACCAGCACAGGGGACGGGCACTGCCCTGGCCCTGCTGCCACCCCAGGGCTGGCACAGCCCAGGTGCCTTTGGCCTCTTGCCCACCGGGGCACACCTGGGCTCATGTCCAGCCTCTGTCACCAGCACCCCCAGGGCCTCTCCCAGTTTTCCAGCCCCTCTGCCCCAGCCTGGGGTTGGTGTGACCCAAGGGCAGATGAAGCCATTGCCTCCCTTTCCTTCCATTTAGAGGGTGAAGAGGCTTTTACATTCCAGATGCTCAGCTGACAGCAGGCTCTGTGTCAGGGAAAGACAGAGGCTGTAGAGCATCCAGGAAAACTCAATTTCCACTCTGCAATCAAACCAACAAAGTGCGTCCTTAAATATTTGATGCGATCACGATCTCTGCTGTATTTCAGATAAGCATCAGATCGTTAGCCAGCAGGTTGAAAAGGAAAAGGGGGGGAAAAAAAGGTAAAACCTTCTCAAGTAGCATTTCTGTGAGACACCGGGAATACTTCTCTGAGACTTGATACAGAGGACAGAAGAATGTCCTTAGGAAACTTCTAGATGAGAGCCCATTGAAGTGTCACAATCAATGTTTTCTATCAAAGATGCTCTAAAAAGGCGGCACATCTGAAGAAATGAGTTAATGGAAGATATTTAATTAAGACTATGGTTTTCTGGCATAATAATAATTCTGAATGTAGAAGGGAAGCTGTGAGCTGTGAGCCTTCCCTGTCTGACCAGCCTGATCAAAGGACATTGCATATGCACAGAGAGCACAATGTGTGCAGCAGATTGTGTCTCAATGTATCTTGGAGAAGAATGAAAAATTTCCTCATCTAAAAAGTGCAAGAAGTGAAAGTTGGAAGAGAGATTTCTGTTCTTTTGTCCAAAAAATTCCAGTTTTCTTAAATGCAAAACATATGATTCGGTGTTTTATCTCATAAGCCACACACGCAATCTTATCATCTGCATTCTGCAAAATTATAAATATGGAGTTAATATACGACTTTGTCTAGGGCTGTTCTCCGCCTCAAAAGCTGAATTCGGTATTTAGAGCTCATTATTCAACATCACATTTATTAAACAATGCCCTTTCAGTGGCGTTTTCATATATACATAATGAAAATTCTTCCTCTTCAGAAAAAGATGAGGGAAGTGATTGGGAGAAGAAGTAATCCAAGTTGGCCAGGTGTACTCCTGCTGTGTGTTAACTCGCTGCACTTATCCCACGAGACACATCTGCATTCAGCACTGAAGAGGCACCGCAGGAAATCTTTTCACAAAGGAAATCAGGCTCAGGAAATGCAGGTCCCACCCGGGGCTCCTGCAGCAGCCGGACACGGGGGTGGCCAAGTGCACCTCGGGGAGCCAGGGGCCGTGGGGCCATGGGGAGGAGCTGGAGCTCAGGAGAACCTGGCAGCTGGGATGACTGGGGTCCCAGGGAACCCCTCCAGAACCACCCTCACCTTCTCCTGGTTTTGGATTTGGCCAAGGCAACCCGGGCAGTGAAGACCACGAGGGCGCAGCTCAGGGCTCCATAGGCAGTGGTGATGCTTGAGAAGAGCCCAGGCGGCCCCAGGGGATGCCCAGGTGATCTCTGCCAGACACAGACAGCCCCAGTGCTGTGCTGCACCCCTGGGAACACCAGCCTGCTCTGAACAGAAAGGGTGGCCGTGCCTGGTGTGAGGCTGTGCCTGAGCCCCTGGTGGGCACAGGGCCCAAACCCACAGGGCTGTTGCAGAGCAGGGCTGTGTCAGCCCGTGGGCAGAGGGAAGGTGCTGCTCCCTCCCTGCTCCTCCATCTGTGCCTGCAGAAGGTGCCCAGGCACAAGCTCAGGGTGAGCCCCACAATTTAGCAGTGTCCTGCTGGCTCACCTTTGGCTTTGCTGAGCTCTCCTGCTCTCAGGAAATGGCTGGGCACCACCCAGGGCAGGGCCCTGCAGGGCTGCCCATGGCAAACAAGGGGTGAGGTGACTCTGGTCTGGGAGCTCAGGGGAGTTTCCCTGTGTGCAGGCAGGGCCAGCAAACAACTGCCGCCTCGTATACTGGTTAGTCTGGATACAGTCTGAAAGACCAAACCACCCTAAAACCAAATGATATCATTTCAATGTCATGCTCAGAGAAGAGCCATGACAGGAGCTGTCTGTCCTTGGCCTGGGGATAACCAAGAACAGCTCAACCTGGGCTTCACACAGGGTTCAAGGGACCACAGAGCATCAACTCAGAGATGAATTCAGAGAATACTCACCCTCCAGAGGACAATCTCTACATGGATTCTGTGTTAATACAATCACACAACGAGAATTCCCAAAAGAAATTTGTACATGGTTATGGCTGCTGTGCTCTAAGGTGTGTCCCCACATTTACTGGTGAGGAAACCTCCAGCCAAGCCAGGAGAAATGGCCAGCCTTGCATGGACACAGAAAACACTTTCAGAAGCACCAACAGAAATAAAAACTTTCAGGGCAGACACCGGGAACACAGAGGGGGAGAACAGTACAACAGGCTGTAATAAAGGAAATTGAAAAGAGACAGAAAACCTCATTAGGAGCAAAAGAACACTTCTGCCTTCTCGAGGGATCACTGCTAAGCCCCTGCAAATGAGAGGACTGAAATGACCAACTCTACCAAGCACCAAAGCCAGGGGCTCAGTAAAGGCACTGCTTTAATTAAATGACAAAAATTCTGTCCCCTTCCTGCTCTCAACTAACCCTCAATGACCCAGAGGCAGGACTGGCACCGAGGCAATGACTGTGCCCTTTGCTAACACCTCCTCTGCTCCAGAGCCAAGGAAAGCTCCTCCACAGGGGCTCCACAGGCACCATTCCCTCCCACACATCTGACTGATGAACAGAACCAAACCAAGCTCAGAGCAGCTTTTCTCTGCCTTTATTTAGCTTGAATTCAACTCCTGTTTCAGGTTTAAAGAAGCACCAAAGAGCCTGAGATGTGCCTGTTTTCCTGGGTCTATCAGCAGATGTAATAAAAGCTATTACTTTTCCCTTCAAACAACATCCTTCTGGCCATGGATGTGGGTTTCTTCATCCAGGGGTGAATACTGACCTTCCCTGGCACACACCTTACAGCAAAAGGCTCTGTGAAACTTTGTGCTGGACTGGAAAGAAGCTGGAAAGCTAAATCATAAATAAGTGTTTCCTAAATGAGATGGTCCAGCACCACGAGCTGCAAGCAGCCACACAACTGCAAAGCATTATTGGCCTATATTTATTATTAATCAACCCCCAGCAATAAATAATCAGCCAAGTCACACAAGGCCAGTTGCATGCCCAGAGCCCTCAGCATTTAATGAGGTTTCCTTGGGAATTAATGTGCCCAAAGTGGGAGGCTTGGAATGGGCCACAAATATCAATATTGATTTCTTTTGGCACTATCTTGGCCAGAAACCCCTGGCCAAAGGAACCCTTTGGGCTGGAGCATTTTCAGTGTTTCTGTGAAAAATCAGCAGAATGCTAAATTTCCCTTTGAATTTGAAACACAAATCTGAAGTGTACTTTGCTCGAGCCTTGTTGAAGAAACAATATATTATAGCATTTAATCTTCTTGATAAAAGAAAAGGAGATTTTAGCTTGCTAATAAGCTGTGTAGAAGCCATGACTAATTAACCTAATTATAGCAGTCTGTGACAAAATATGATTTTACTAAACCCATGCCTCAAGTAACTGGAATTGCCAAAAACTCAAAGGCTAATAAACCAACAGACATCAACATAAACACTGATAAAGTTGACACCAACCCTATTATTTATAGCATAATCAGTGCTACAGTCGTCACAAAAGACAACCTGAAGGGTATTCAGTATCTGATAATGCAGAGTTCACTATCAGAAAGTCCTGAAATTCATCAAATTCATGCAGATTCTGGGCAGCGACACTTGGAGACGTGCAGTTCCTGGGGCCATCAGCTGCAGGCTGAGGACACCTGAGATGTGCAGCACACCTGGAAACCTGCACATGCATTTTGTGGGCACCACAGGTTCCACCTCAGCCACAAACCCTCTTCAGTGGGGAAGAGGAAGCTGAGTGGGAAGGGCTCAGCTGGAAGGGAATCACACAGGGAGCAGGAAAGGCCATTTCAGCCATGTGGAGTGGGACTGGCAGCTCAGGAGGGGTGACCTCACAAAGAGAACTCACTGCAAACCCAGCAGGTGTTGGTTTGGAGAATGCACCTCCTGCAGGCAGGTGGCAAAGGCATCCTCAGGCACTGCTGGAGTAGTGGAGAATCACAGAATCATAAAGGTTGGAAAAGGCCTCTAAGACCACCAAGCCCAACCATCAGCCCAGCAGCATGACTAACCCATGTCCTCAAGGGCCAGGAAATGTCTCTATTTCCTCAGATGCACAAAAGTATCTCCAAAATAAGGATTTAGAGTCTGAAACCTCTAAATCCCATGGCAGAAGGAAGGCCACGTTCCAGAGGAAGCTTAGAGGAGTGAAGTAAAAAGAAATTTTAGAATGCAGGATGCTCCCAGGCAGCGCAGAATGAGAACCCAGAGGGACTCCAGAGAACTGAAATGCACATTTCAACCCACATTTTCCCAGGCTGAGCATGGGCAGGGACAGAGCAGAGTTGAGCAAAGCTGTGATGCCAAGCAATGATGTGTATTTATATCTACAATCCACACAGACTGCACAGCCCAAAGGCAAAAGATGCTGTTACAAAGTTGGTGTTTCGTGGGCTTGGTGGCTGAGTCCCCCTGGTTATGTGTGCTGACCCTCGGTGTCCCTTTAATTTGTCTTCAAATAAGGGACAAAATTAAAGCTGCTGCTGCCTGAACAGCCAAGTTCCACTGCTGGACAAAAGATGATTAAGGAAAAGGCGTAGGGGTTTTTTAAATTCCTTCATTATTATGGGAGTAGACCTTTTAGGGTTCAGTGAGAGGTTCCATTGCTTGACATCACAGGTTGATGAAATGGGAATTTTTTCAGAAACATCTTTGATCTGGATGAGGATTTTCTGTGTGGTCCCCCTCCAGGAACCAGATACATTCTCCATTCAGCAGGAGGAAGGGAGAGAAAGGGAAAACCCAAAACCCCAGGTGAAAATCTGAGGACTATCCCAGTGAAACTGGGAAATCCTCATTCCCTACTTCACAGCAGCAGGAAAACATCCCAAAGAGGCAACATGCTGTAAATAAAACTGAGTCTTACATCACCACAGGTGCCAGAGACTGACCAGCACCACAGTCAGACAAGGGACACCATCCCAGCTCCAGCAAGGTGTGAATGAACAGACCAAAGGTGGAGAATATTTGGACCCTTTCCAGAAAACAAATCCCACCCTGCTGGATGAGATCCAGACCCAGCACAACTCACATTTGTTGACAAAGAGAAGCAAAATATGTCCTTTTTTTGGGATGCTTTTCCTCTCCTCTCACTCCAAACATGGGGCAGGTGTCAGACCTGCCCATTCCCATGACAGCATTTCCCTGCGGGCCTGGCAGCTGCCACAGTTCCAACCCCAGCACATCCCTGCAGAAATTCCCACTTCTTCCCAAACACAGGGGCATCTCCCTGTCCTTCACAAACCATAACCACAAACCCCTGAGGGTATTCTCAGTCTGGTCTAACAGGGAGAAGCCTAAATCTCAGAGGGAAGAACCATCTTGTTGGGGACAGCTGGGAAGAGTCCTCAAAATAAGTGTTGGGCCTGCAGAACGCTCCATGTCTGTGGCCTTTTTGTGCTGTTCCTCACGTGTGGGCAGAACTTTGTTCACCAAATGCCACAAGGACACACCTGAAGGGCTGAAGGGCTTTTAGAGGAGATCAGGGGAGCTGATTTCCCATGGATCTGGTACCTTGACTCCTCCCCAGGAGTGATCAGACAGGAACTCCACAGGGCTCGTGACTCCAGGCTGTGCTGGGTATCTGAGCAGGAAATCCAGTTCTGCTGGGTTGATTTCTTTATTCATCAGAAGTATCTGAAATTCCAAACAAATGAGATATCCTAGAGCAGCCAGGATCCAGAGCAGCAACAACCTCCAGCAGATTCATTATTCTGAATGAATTTATCAAGCACATAAATGATAAATTGATAAATGTGTGGCTAAAATGTACAGGGTGCCCCATGTTGGAGAGGTGTGATGGACACACCATGTAGGTGCTCTGGGTGGCTCTGGGTGTCCCAGAGAAGGACCAGGAATGAGTGTGGAGATTGGCAACAGAACAGGAAGAAAGTTGGGAAAACCATGTGGTAAAGGCTGAGATCCAGGTGGGTGGAGAGTACCCCAAGGAGGAGGCCCTGGCAGCAGAGCCAGATTGGACACTAAAAATTATACAAACCCAGTGGACATGGTACAGCAGCTCTGCAGTGAGCACTTCTTTATGTTAAATGCAAGAAGCCTTCCAGGCCAGTTTGCTTTGCTATTTTTTCCAGGCCCTGCAAGCAGGAATTACTCTCACATAACCTTTGTCAGCATAATTCAAATCCACCACAGCACCTGTGCCTGTTACTGGCAGGAATAAATCCTGTGAGGAGCAGCTGAGGGGGCTGGAAAAGGGGCTCAGCCTGGAGCAAAGGAGGCTCAGGGGGGACCTTGTGGCTCTGCACAGCTCCCTGACAGGAGGGGGCAGCTGGGGGGGGGCGGGCTCTGCTCCCAGGGAACAGGGACAGGAGGAGAGGGAACGGCCTCAGGCTGGGCCAGGGGAGGCTCAGGGTGGACAGCAGCAGGAATTTCCCCATGGAAAGGGTGCTCAGGCCTTGGCAGGGGCTGCCCAGGGAGATTTGGAGTGCCCATCCCTGGAGGGGTCCAAGGAATTCCTGGAGGTGGCACTCAGAGCTCTGGGCTGGGGACAAGGAGGGGATCAGGTTGGACTCGCTGGGCTGGAAGGGCTTTTCCAGCCTGGATGATTCTGTGATTCCAAGAGAGGCAGAGAAGACCATCAAGCCCACAGCCCCTGCATGGGCATTGAACCCTGACTCACCTGGAAGGTGAGCTGGGCACTGAAGGTCAGCTTGTCCCTCTCGAAGAGCCCCCGCGCCGTGTACTGGAACGCGGAGAAGGTGATGCTGTCAGTGAGGCTCAGCACCCGCCCCGCCAGGCTCTCGGCAGCAGCTGCCCTCTCCAGGGCCTTCAGGAACACCACCTGGAACGCCTGGGAGGGAGGGCAGAGGGGAAGAGGGGTTTGGAGGTGCCCTTTGCACGCTCCTGGGTGCCCCTGAGGTGTCACAGGAGTGCCAGCTCGGGTGCTGCATGGCAGGGAACTCACAGAGAGCAGTGCTGGCTCTGCCTGGGGCTGCTCCCCGGGGACATGGAGCCTGGCAGTGGTGACATCTCCTGGGACACTGCACTGCCCAGGGCTGGGGAGGCGGCATGGAGGGGCACAGGGAACACAGACACAAGGATACAGGGAATATCTCTGTGCCCTCTGTGAGGCACAGGTTACCCTCTCAGCAAATGCTGAGCCAGCAGAGAGTGGAGTTCCCAGAGGACACACAGACTCCAGAATGGTTTCCATGGCAAAAAACTCTCCAACTCAGACCCATCCAGTGCCACCCCCTGCCAGGGACACCTTCCACTATCCCAGGCTGCTCCAAGCCCCATCCAACCTGGCCTTGGACACTGCCAGGGGTCCAAGGGCAGCCACAGCAGCAGCAATAACAATAACAACGACAACAACAACAACAACAACAACAACAACAACAACAATAATAATAATAATAATAGTAGTAATAATAATTTTTAAAAGTCCTGTGTCTTGCTGTCTAAATCCAGCAAAAACCTGGCTGAGGAGGGCAGGGAGCAGTGGTAGCGAGCTGAAGCAGCCAGTGAAGTCCCCCCAAGGATGACAACAACCCTCTTATGTAAGAGATTAAAGAGTATTGCAACAACATTTCTGATCCAAATGAGGAAAGACAAAACTTTCAGAGTTGTCTGAATTAAAAGCACGAGCAAATTATCAAATGGAACTGGAAAAAGAAAATTAACAAGAAAATAAAAGCTAAGTCCTGTTTAGCAGCGCAAAGGCTCCAGCTGAAGGAAATAATCAGGCCAATATACAGTGATGGCACCAACTGGACAAGGCATGATGGTGTTGGCAGCCTTATTTTTAGGGTTCTACAAAGGAAAAATGATGCCTCAACAAATTAAAGTAACACTGATACCTAATGCATTATTAAATAATTGCAGAATGCATTTTCCTGCTTAACGTTTCTGCAAATTGTGTTAAAACGTGCTGCAGAGCAGCACATAAATCTTTGTGTTCTAATTTGTAATGGGCTCCCAGCTGCGTGGCAAGTATTCTAAAATCATCCCTGTGCATCTTTACACAATGCTTTATGATCTGTCATCAAAATTTATTAGATAAAAACATTTCACCCAATATTTTCCCATGTATTTATACATGCTGCTAATGTTCACTGGAAAACATAAAACAAACTAACTGTGGGAGACACAGATGAAAGGTGAAACCTCAGGAACCCCCGTATCTATTATGTATGTGTAAGGGATGAATCTTTCAAAAGGCACAAAAGATATTCTGTACATTTTCCTGATAAAATTACTTCAACAAACGAATCGTGGATATCAAAAGGGAAAGCTGCTTTGTGGATGAGCCTCAGCATTTTGTAGTCTCTCCTCAATTCCTTTTTCCAGGGCACTTGCCAAGGTAAGAAATTGTTTGGAAGAAGTTGTGGAGCAGGATGCTCATTTAACCCTCCATGCCCCAAAATACCTTTCTTATGTGACAAAAAAAAAAAGTTTCCCATTTAATAAAATATTAAAGCTGTAACTTTTTCTGGACAGGGCTTGGAGCAACCTGGGAGAGTGGGAGGTGTCCTCCTGCACAGGGGTGAAATGGGATGGGCTTTAAGGCCCCTTCCAGCTCAAACCTCGTGTGATTCTGTGACTCTGTGACTCCGTCATTCCCATTTTATGAACCCCACAAGGAGGGAGCAGCCCCCCAGGAGGGCAGGTACCTTCAGGGAGAACTGGTACATGGGGTGGATGGCGTGCAGCTCATTCATGGTGAAGTAGAGCAGGGAGGCGCGGCGGGCCACGGGCCTGTAGTGCTCTCTGGCCTCGTTAATCCTGCCTTCTGTCACCCTAAACTCCTGCACCTGGAGAGAAAAACAGGACACCATTCCTGTCAGAACACCCCTGGGCAGCGGGTGTAGCCCAGGGAGGGGGGACATGGGCCGCAGAGCCATCGGGGCAACCCACAAGTGACCGCCACGGGAGCGGCCTCTGCCAGGCTGGCACATTCCATTTAACCACATTTTCCACCCGGTTTCCCACTCCCCCGTTTCCCTGAGTCCCCTTCAGACCTCTCCCTAGGATCCCAGCTCTTTGCTAACTGGAATTGATTGTCTCATCAATGAGTTTCTCGTGCTAATTGCCCCCCGTCCTGTGCAGGTCATTAACAGCCCCGGGTTGAGCAGCCCCCGTGCTGCTCTCAGGCAGCTTCCCCAGGGCTGAGAGCTGCTAATTTATTACAGCTCTTTGCTGCCTTTCCTCAGCAGCCCCGGACCCTCCACTGCAGAGGCCACACAGGGGTCCTGGGACAATCCTGGCATGGGATCCACAGTTCCCAAGTGCCCTCAGTGGCAAGGAAGAACCTCTGTACATTTGCCTAAACCCATGTAAGGGCAGCTGGGCAGGCAGCAGTGCTCACACAGCTCCTAAAAATGCTGATTTATACTCTGAGGAATGGAACGGTATGAAACACCTGAGTTATTGCAGATTTACTCGAGATCACAAACTCACCAGGTTCCAGTCCCTGGTCAGTACTAAAATCCAGCCTGACTGAGGCAGTGTGATGTAGCCAGGATCATGCTGGAACCCTTTAAAGCTGCCTTGATACAGTGTGTAAATTTTATTGTCTTTACATCAGGCACCAATGTTTTCTCTTGGTCTTAAATAGGTCATTTAACACAAAAAAAGCTCCAAAGAACTAAATGGCCTGGAGCTCTCCAGAATGGAGAGCATTTACAATTTGTACCAATTCCTATTCCCTGCTCAGCAGACGGAGCACAGATGGGCAGAGCAGAGGTTACATTCCACCCAGAAATCCTTAAAGGATCACAGCCATGCTCTTCTCTGGGCTGTCACCACCCTTGTACCTTCTCCACAATCTCTGCTGCTGTCCTTTTAGTGGTCTCCAGGTTCTCCACCAACGCTGTGTCTCCCAGGAAATTCCCAGATGCTGACGACAGCCGAGAGAGCAAGTTGTCCTCTAATGTCTTCAAGGTGATCTTGAACCCGTTCTGTTGCTTTGTGAGATCTGACTGCAAGTAAGAAATTCAGAAAGTTTTAGCCACCAAGGAGGTGGTAAAGTAAGGATTAACCACCTTCACATGAGAACGGGCTTCCACAGTCTGGCTGTGCTTATGACAGCTTCCACAGTCTGGCTGTGCTTATTCCTGCTCTCTGCAACTCCTGGGAAAGGACAGAGTTCTGGAATCCGGGATCACTCCTTATCCAACAAGGTCAGAGAAACCTGGAGCAGCACCGGAAGCACCAGGAGAACGGAGCCCTTTTGCTGGGAGTGTAGGAAAATGCTGGAAATGAATCAGGAAGACAAGACCTTTATCCCCATCTCAGACACAGATCCTGTGTCTTTGTGCCTCATTTCTCAGGGTCACATCAGCCTGGAGAGTCCCTGCTGCCCCCACCCCTCCTGCTGAACCTCTGCTGGTGCCACTCCACACCACACCAGTCACACCAGCAACGGGGCCACGGCGTTCAAACCTGATGGCAAAGCCAGCAGCAAAGTCCCTCAGGTGCCCAGGTGAGCATGAGGAGATCCCAGGCTCAGAGCTGAGGGCAAAGCCACAGCCTCTCCTCTCTGCTCCCCTCTGCATCCTGGCCTCGAGGTCCCACTGGGACCAGTGGCTTACTGGGCTAAACTGGACCTGCACACAGATGGGCAAGGAGGTTGAGGCCAGTACCACCCCCCTGTGCCAGGGGCAGATTTCTGAATTACAGAGCAAATTCCTCCTGTGCTTCTGAGGTGCCCTCTCCATGCTCTGCAGGCACTGGTCCCACCTCCCTCTCCCCTGCAGGAGCAGCAGTCACATGCCCTGCTCATGGTGCAAACAAAGGCTCTAATCTGGCTCCTTCCTGAGCTGCTCCTCCAGGACAGGCTTCCTCCCCTGAAATGGGATTGCCCTGTTCTGTGTGTTTGCTTGGAGAAAACTCCTGGCTCTCGGGTTTATTGTGGCATTCCATTATTGTGAGCACCTATTTTTAGTGCTCTCACAGAAAATACCCCATGGGGAACCTCTGACTGGGACTCTGGTCCAAGCCTGGTGCAGTCAGTGCTGTGGGAAGCGCTGCTGGGTGACAGTTTGAACCCCCAGCCCAGGCTGAAGGCACTTTGTGCATTTCTGATGCCATCTTTTGGCTCATTAGCACACAAGCCTCAGTGCATCGTTAAGGCTGCCCAGCTCAGGTACCTCAGAACCTCATTAAAGGGAAAGGTTGTTAAAGTGCTGGTCTGGCCTGGCTGGACACGTGCAGTAAATTTATCCCCACTCTCAGAAAATATTCAGTATTATACATATTTGCTGCATTGTTAAAGGTGTCATCACAAGGGAGGGTTTTCTTTATAAAACTACCTTGAAATTGAAGCCATACTTATTAAGAGAGAGAGAAAATATTTGGGCCTGTTACAAAGAAGTGGGAGGAAGAACGAGACGAGAAAATTATCATTACCAGCCTCACAATATTTACAGAGAGAACCCTTTACCATAAATGCTGAAAATTAAGTGAGATTAATGCTGCCTCCAAGCTCGAAGTCCAGAAAAAAAATTATGTAATGAGAATCTCAGCTTTCAGTCACAAGAGGAGGAGGAAATAAAAGAGAATTTTTGGGAGAAAAGCCCTGAAAATGCAGTACCAGAGTTCTCAAAATACTGAAAAAAGAGAAGGCTGAAGGAAGAAAAACCCCTCAAAGTTTGTCATACAAGGAAAATCTGATATTGTGATGAGCTCAGCAATCTCTGCAAGCTGGCATGAGAAATGCTACTTGTTCTAAAAAAAAAAAAAATGTTTGATGCTAATGATGATTGGAACACTTGCTCCCAGAGTAAACTCCCAGGTGCTGATCTTCAGGTCTTCCAGGTCAGGCCTCTTGGTGTAGAATAAAAATAAAAATTAAAAATCCAAAACAAAACAAAACCCCAACAACAACAACAACAACAACAACAACAACAACAATAATAATAATAATTTATTTTTTCTACTTGCTCCCAGTGACAATTCCCAAGTTCTGACCTTCAGCTCCTCCAGGTCCGGCCTCTCCGCGCGCACCACGGCCGCCAGCAGCTGCTCCTCGAGGCCATCGCGGGTGACGGAGAAGTTGATGAGGGTGCACTGTGCCTGCAGCTCGGGCTGGAAGTGGGGGTTTGCCAGCTTGGAGTGCAGGATCAGGCGGAAGGAAGGGTGCAAGGCACACTCCTTGTCCCCGAGCTTAATGAACCTGGAATTTCAGCAAAAGGAGCATCGGCCGGGAGCGCGTGCCGGGAGCTGGCACCACGGGACAGGGGGCAGCCTCGGGCAGGTACTTGGCACTCCTCACAGAAATCGTCATTTAAGCAAAGTGTTTCGTAGTTGAATCGTTTCTGATTTAAGGCAAAAAACCCAGGGAGGCTCCCCTGAATTCTGGATCCTGTTTAAGGAGGCTCAGATTTTCCAACCAGTCCAACCATGAACCCTCCTGGCTTTGGACTGAGGCTGAATTCTGCCCAAAACTGGAGTCACAGGGAGGAAAAGCCTCTCAGCATAGAGCTTTTCATTAGTCACTGTTGTGGGAATGGTGATGTTCTCAAGGGAATCTGAACACATTTCCCAGTCCAACATCACTCACTGGGTGCCCCCTTGCCCCCCTCTACTGCTTTTAGAGCTGTAAATCCCCCAGTGCAGGCAGCTCCCAGCAGCACCAGAGACCCTGCCAGACCCCACAGCAAAACCTGCCTGCTCTGGGACCAGCAGCATCTGCCTGGAGTCTGGGCTTAGGGCCTGGAGACACAAACCCCAGGGACTTTCTTTGTGATTTCTGACTTATTTTCCCTTTGTTAGGAAAGACATGATCTCACAGGGAGTTTTGAGATGCACAGCCCCAGAAGGGGATGCCTGAGTGTTCCACTGGAGGGGGGGCTCAGGATTGCTCCTCTCTGCTGCATCCCCCTTCTCAACTTTCTCAAACATTTCAGTCCTGCACTGGGACCAATCCTGCAGCCAAACCCCTGCTCAGCCACCCTTCCCAGGATTCCTTCCCCTGCACACAGCATGCCTTGTCCACCAGTTTACAGCACCCTGGGATGTTTCAGGCAAGCAAGGAAATAATCCTCAAAGAACTTAAGGAAGAAGAGCTCCCTGGCTGCCTCCCTGGCTGACCTCCTCTCGGCTGGAGGTGAGCAGCAGCTGCCATGAGAGCTCAACCTCATTAAGAAACACTCAATATCCTCAGTGCTGAAACCTGTAGCTGCATTTCCAAATGCTGCGCAGTGTTTGCTGAAATTCAAGGCTGCTTTTACTTCACAACAGCAGCAGCTATTTTGGTAATAATTCAGTGTCAGAACAGCCAATTAGCGACCCCGAGGTCAGCGAACAATGGCAGAATTACAGGTCTCTATTTTATATGAGCTTTGAATGATGCTGGGAAATGGAATGAGAAATCCAGGTTGATTTGCAAGCCATCCTGTGGCTGAATTACCTGGGATTGCCTGATTTAAAATGCCCTCACTGCCAAGGGGAGGATGTTCAGATGCTGCTGGGTGTGAACACCCACGGTCTGGGGACAGGAACAGAGAGCACAACAGCCCCCAGCCCCCAAGCTCACCTGCCTTTCTTGATGGTTTCTCGCCCCAGTAGCGGGCCCAGCACTGGATCCACAGATTCCTCCAGGTTCTCAATCAAAACCAGTTCTCCAGCAGCCAGAGCTTGTTCCAGGGTGTCCAGATACCTGTGGGAAACACCACTGGAGCCTCCTGCAGCAGAGCAGGCTGTGACACTGTCAGTAGGAGGGGATAGAAGGGACCCTGACTGTGGTGGCAGCTCCAGGCAGGTGCCAGCATTTGGAGAGAGAGAAAGGGGGGTAAGGTGGCATCAGTGCCAGGTGCAGAAAGTGGCACTGGCAGAGTCCTGGCTGTCCAACAGAGAGGCCCCAGACCTTCCAAGGGCAAGCAGTGACCACTGAGTCTGTCCCACAAGAGTCTGGGCAGCCGTGAGCAAAAGCTGGCACAGCCTGGAGTTATTTTCAGCACGTGCTTTGTTTCCCCCCAGAACCCACTGGTGCAGTTCCTCAGGCATAAAGGCAAGGATGGAGAGCAGCTTTCAGCTCCATTGTATCCAGGGTTCAGGCTCATGCTTAGGACAACTTCTTTCCCCACAAGGAACTGGAACCCTTTGCCCAGTGCCTGGCTGCGAAATGGGGGTGCTCAGCTTTGGGATGCAAGGGCAGGGTCAGGGGCCTGGGCTGTATCCTTCAGGACTGCTCTGCACTTCACACAATCCCTCTGCCAAGAGGGGAGCAGGACCCTGGGCAGGAGGGGAGGATGCTCCAGGCACTTCTCCACCATCACTGAATCACCTCAGCTAAATCGACCGGTCAAAATTCATGTTCCTCATCTAAGCCAGAGAGGTGAGAGAAGGATCTGAAACAAAAGTTTAGGGTGACCTTTAGGCCTGACTTGTAGAGGAATATACTGACCCAGTGAAACCCCCACCCCTGATGAGCAGCCCTGAATTTTCTGAGTCCAGGGATATTTTCCACAAAGAGTCAGAGGGAATGACAGAGCTGCCCCCAGAGCTGCTCATACAGCAGCACCATCTTGAAGGTGGGCCTCACACGTGGGTTTAGACCTCTTCCAGCAGTGGAAAGCAAAAAGCTCCATCTCCCAGAGGATGAAACATCCCCTGAATTACTGTAATGGGGCACTGATGGTGCTTTTAGTCTCCAGCTCTGAGACATCACAGCCAAACACTAAATTCCCCTCTTTAAAGCCCCTGCCAGCCTAAAGTGTGGCCGGGGAGGGGAAAAGGGCTGTTGTATTGGCACAGCAAGGATGCTACAGGGTCTGTTCCTCTGCTTCCATCCTGCAGGGTCAGATTTAGGTGCCTCTTCTGGGATCCCTGCTATTCCTCAGAGAGCTTTGAGTAACTGCAAGGCACGGTGGCCAAGGTGGCCAGGAAACAGAAATCTGCTGTTGTGAAAAACGAGCCTTATTTTGATCCCACGTGAGATCAGATCCAGTAACTCACTGTTATTTTCTCTGAGGAGAGCAGCAAAACAACCTCAGAGAGGAGGAAACATGTGCAAGCCCAAGGGAACTCCAAATCTACAGGAACTTGGAAGCACCAGGCCTGGGTCACTCCTGCTGTTGCCAGAGCTTTGCTGTGTTTTTGGGAAACAGCCCCCAGTGCTGGCACATCTCCACTCGGGCTGCTCCACCCCAGCTGGGGCTCCTCTGGAGTGGGCAGAACTGGGTGCAAGGTGACACAGTCAGTGTGTCAGACTGGAGAAGAGAGCCAGGGGTGGAAAGGCCTTCCCATGAAAGGTTTATCCAGATCCACACAGGGGTGCTGCAGTGAGAGTGCCCAGCTGATGCAGGGCACGGTGCCCTCTCCATAACCAAGCCCTCTCTTTCTCCAAGAGGTAGGAAGCCCTGGCCATCCTCTTGGATGATGCTAAATGAGGACATGGCACCTACAGTGAGCCCCGTGGAGGATGCCACAGTCCTACACAGGCACAGGGTGCCCAGAGAAGCTGTGGCTGCCCCTGGACCCCTGGAAATGTCCAGGGCCAGGCTGGACAGGGCTTGGAGCACCCTGGGATAGTGGAAAATGTCCCAAATGTCCCTATCCATGGCAGGGATGGAATGGGAATGGTTCCCACCCAAACCAGTCTGGAATTCTGTGATACCCGAACTCAGCTCACTCCATCACCAGCTTCAGAGGAGTTTCTATGGTAACTGAGCCGAGCACCAAACAGACCCTTGATTTAATGAGAAATCTGTCACTTGGGTAATGAACAAGCAGCTAATGTGAGCAAAGACAGTGGCAGGTTTGCCTCAGTGCGACTGGCTCAGGTGGCTGCAGCTGAGTGTGCCCTACCCACCAAACACCCCGGGCAGGCACATCATGTGGTCACCACGTGGGAAGGATGCTGAAAGGGCTTTAGCAGTGAATTTCTTCAGCTCTCTAGCATTTTGTGAGAGCTCTCCCTTTCCCATGCCAGCTAACTAAAACAAAGTTAGTAGTTTATCAAATATCCACACATGTGACTTGTTTTTGCCAGATTGTTATGGCTTCAACTAGAAAAACACTTGGGAACGGACGTGTTAGAGTTGGGCTGATCCCCTGGAGGGGTGGATGGCCAGAGAACCAATTACTTTATGCCATTTAACTCACTTTTTGTGAACTAACATATAAAATCCTTGGGAAAAGCCATTAAACCGGCCTTGCCACCACTGATATCTGACCCTGGACTTGGTGTGGTTTTTCTACCCGTCCGCGTTGCGACAGCGACAGTTTTACCCCTTCTGCCCCGCTCGGACCACCCGGAGCCCTTCTCCGTGGGTGCTTTTGATCCACTTGCTGCCCTGCAGCTGGGGATCCACCAGCAGGGGCCAGCGCTCGCAGCTGCTCAGGATGGCGGCGTTCTCGGTGGACGTGCGATCGGCAGGCAGCCCCTGGTTCTGCCACGCCGCCACAGCCGCGTCGTCCGCCAGCATGGACAGCGGGTCCAGGCACGGGGTCACGGGGATGGGCACCTGGGAGGCAAGCAGAAAGGCTTCCTAGTGGTTCCAAGGAAAGTCAGCTTAATTCAGACGTGATAAACTGTGTGTATCTGAGTCACCAGCAGCGTCACCAGGAGGTTGGGGGAGGTGTTTCTGCCCCTCTGCTCCACACTCAGGTGATACTCCAGCAGCAGAGTGACCCCAGCACCAGTGCCCAACGTCAGCAGGGTGTGCAGCTGCTGGAGCAAGTCCAGAGGAGGCCGTGAAGATGCTCCATGAGGTGAGGGCTGGAGCCCCTCTGCTCTGGAGCCAGGCTCGGAGAGCTAGGGGTGCTCACCTGGAGAAGGGAAGGCTCCAGGGAGAGCTCAGAGCCGGTTGCAGGGCCTAAAGGGGCTCCATGAGAGCTGGAGAGGGACTGGGGACAAGAGATGGAGGGACAGGACACAGGGAATGGCTTCCCAGTGCCAGAGGGCAGGGCTGGATGGGATGTTGGGAAAGAATTCTTGGCTCTGAGGATGGTGACATTTCTCAGCACAGTCAGGTCATTTTTGGAACAATATTGCACCTCTTAACTAAGTTTCTAGCTCAGTGTTAAGAAACGCAGAATGAAGTTTCCCTCTCTCAGCCCAAGGAACTGTCTGCTTTGGTCAGCCCTTTGATCTGGGCATCTCTGTCCCACCGGGACCTTATTTAAAAGCATCTTAGAACCATTTGCAGGAGAG
The DNA here is from genome assembly GCA_013399225.1 of Rhipidura dahli. NCBI lineage: Eukaryota > Metazoa > Chordata > Aves > Passeriformes > Rhipiduridae > Rhipidura > Rhipidura dahli. The sequence goes on from VXAC01006318.1 coordinate 36,800, forward strand.
GACCCTGTTAAAATCAGTGAAATATTAAACAAGTTTCAAGCACAGTGATCTCCATCTGGTCCTAACAGCATGACATGGATAAAACCAGCTGAGAGGCATGGCCAGCACAACCAGAGCTTGTGTCCAGAATGAAAAAAATCACCTGGAGTTTTTCCAAGCCTACTGGAGAGCTGGCAGCAAGCTCTGCCTGCTCCAAGTATTTCCTACTCCATATTCCCCCCTCCTTCATGGACAAAACTGCAGGGCTGGGCTGTGTCTTTGGGATTTCCCTGTGCACACAGAGGAGCTTCATGGAGCAAGGACACCATGTTTTCCCCAGGGAGGAGTAAACGGCCACATCCCAATCCTTGCTCCAGCTCGGTGATGTCCCTCACTTGAGAGATCACCAGGATTTATGGCCACATTAATCCCAGAAAAAACAGCTTCTCAGAGGAATCAGGGCTTACTTTTAGCTGGTGCAAATAGGGCCTCCAGCTGCCATCCAGCAGGTCCTGGCGGTATTTCTTGGAGAAGTAGCCCAGGTAGGAGACGAAGGCTGTGGTCAGCAGGACATCTCCACACAAGGTGCTCTGCTGCTGTTTGAAATCCTCCACGGCCTCAGCCCACCTCACGTTCTCAGAGACAAGACCCCCAACCTGCAAATTCCCAAGTCAGATGGGTCATTCATCCAGTCATGGAATGGTTTGGGATGGTAGGGACCATAAAGCTCATCTCATTCCACTCAGGGACCCCTCCCCCTGTCCCAGGCTGCTCCCAGCCCCAGCGTCCAGCCTGGCCTTGGGCACTGCCAGGGATCCAGGGGCAGCCACAGCTGCTCTGGGCACCCTGTGCCAGGGCCTGCCCACCCTGCCAGGGAAGGATTACAGAGGCATTTGAGCCCATCAGCTGCTAATTGCCTTAATGCCACAGATTCCCACCTCATTACACCCTCTCCCACACAGAACACTCCTCTCCACAGCCTTTCAGTATTTCACACAATTTATTTTCACACCAGGTACGTGGGATTTTGATCACAGTTACCTTCAGATTCTGTCAAAAAAAGTGATTTCTTACACCTATTCTTCATCAGCACCCAATGTCCAGGCAGTGCAGCTGGGGGTCTGATGAGATCCAGCATCTCCTTGCAAAATAATTTACCTCTACACACACACATCACTTTTTGTGTACTGTTGCAAATAGGAATGGAATGCAGCCTTCAGCTCACAAGCCAGAAAAACCCAGCCCAGTTTTGAGTTGACCTTATAGGTTTGAGATGGAGAATGCCCAGATCTTATGGTGAAATTCACAGCCAGTCTCCTGCTGCCAGGGAGAAACCTCCCTTGATGCACAGCTCTGGGCACATCCACAGCAGGCACAGCTCCTCTCTGCCACCAGGGCCAACCAGCACCTTCTATTTTTCTTCCTCAGTCCCCAGTCCACATGAACTTATAGCTATTATTTCTTCATATTTCTCATTTTCACTAAAACCTCCTCCATATCCTTCTCCTCAGCAAACCTCCCCGTGTAAGGAACACTGATGTGACACTGTCCATTTTTCCAGGCCCCTGTTCAGTGTCAAACAGGCCCAGCTCTGACACTAATCCCTGTGATAAGCCTTGGGAACACACCTCCAGTAGCTCATTCCCCTAAACCGGGCTATTCTGCCACCTTCAATTGCTGTGTAGACACAGATCCCCAGGATGGGAAGGCAACACCTGCAGAGCCTCACTGAATTCACTGAATTTCACTGTTTCCAGCAGAATCTTGCCGAGGGTCAGCGCCACCTTCCCATTCCCAACACAAACTCACCCCCGTTGTTGGTTCTTCTTCACTCCAGATCAAACAGCTCTCCTTCCACCCTCATGGACCTCCACATCCCCTGATAAACAGCCAGGATCTCCTAAGCCGAGAGGTTACTGAGTTCCCCTCTGAACCCCCTCCCCAGAGGCCAGGCAGGGCAGAGCCACGGTCCGGGTCCTGCAGCTGACAGCAGCCCCTGGCCTGGGAGTGCTCTACACACAGGCACAGCTCTGCACACAGCTTCCAGCTCCCCACAGCTGCAGACTTCAGGACCTTCTGACCCAGAGCTCACATCCTTGTGCTCAGCAGCCACTGATGATTTTTGACCTCATGACCCAGCCTAAGCTGCTGTGGGTATCAACCCAACTTGTGGCATCTACAGCATCCCGTGGGCAGGAGATCCACAGTTCAGCTGTCCTTGCTGTATAAAAGTACATTCTTTGATATGCTGCCTGAACTTTTCAATTGCTAAAATGTTTGTCCAGTGCAAAACCAGGGAACAATCCTGCTGGCACCAGCTTCTCTGCACCACTCAGGATTCCAAGCCCTCGGTACCCCTCTGCTGCCTTCTTTTCAGGTTGAAGAGCTTTAGCCTCTTCAATAATTCCTCACACAGAAGCAGCCTTTTGATTTTCCTTGCAATCTTTATCTGCACCGAGTGATGCAATCTTTATTATCCGGTTCCTTTTATTGTTGCTGTCTCTGCACCATTTCCCATTCTCCTCCAGCCTTTGAGGTGCAGCAGAGGGGGCGGGGGTAATGCTGCACATTCGAGATTTATTTAGAAGGTATTCACAGAGCAGGATGGGGATTTTTCTGTTTTGTTCTCCCTTCTTTTCCTAATAAACCCTAATATCCGGTTTCAGATGGGCTTTGGGTTTGGTGAGGGCTTTTTGCTCCTGGGAGCACAGAGCTCACAGTACTCTTAACTCCATCCTTTCACTCCTGAGTGATAACAATCAGCTCAGCATCACTTGCAGGGCCTCTGAAATGAAACCTAATTTTTCCAATGTACTTTACATTACGTTTATCTACCTGGAGCTTCACCCCTCCATCACTTGGGATCGTTTTTACAATTCTTTATAGACAGCCATCACTGTGGAGCCGTGCGGCCTCCTACACACCAGCTCCTTTATGATTCATGGAATCACAGAACCACACACTGGTTTGGGTGGGAAGACACCTTAAAGTTCATCCAGTTCCACCCTTTGCCATGGGCAGGGACATTTTCCACTGTCCCAGGCTGCTCCAAGCCCTGTCCAGTCTGGCCTTGGACACTGCCAGGGATCCAGGGGCAGCCACAGCTTCTCCAGACAATCAGTTTACTCTGATGAACACAAGAACTAACAGACACCTGCAAAAATACCTGTGATGGCCTTTCTGACCTGCCTTTCTTTCTGCCACCTCAAATCCTAGAAGTCATTGGAATGCTTTTTATTTAGCAAGTAGCAAATTAAAAGCTACTCCTTTGATTACCTTTGGCTCTTTGATAATGTCAGAGATTGAACAACCATTCCCCATCCACCTTCTGCACACCAGTCATGACTTTAGGGGCTTCTGTCACATCCATCCCCTCTGCACCTTTTCCAAAGTGAACAACCCTGATCTACTCCCTCTCTTCTCATGTGGAAGTGGTTACACACTTTGTTGTAGCTCCCCCAGGCTGCCCTCTCAGACAGGGTAACCACGTGTGGGATGTAGGCACTGACAGACCCCAAACAGCAACGCTCAACTTCTGTTTCCTGAAGGTTTTTTCTACCAATTAGTAATAATCAATTTGTCTTTTTTTCCTCCTGTCAAGTGCCTCGCTGCTGTTCCTGAGAACTCTCTGCAACAACTCCAAGAGCTCTTCTGTTGGTGATAATAGTGCAATTAGGCCCTATCCATGTAACTGCATGATTACAGTTTGTTTTCCCTGCACACGTTATTTAGCGTTTGTCATCACTAAATTTCCTCCTCTGCATTAGCACCACCCCCTCACAAACACCACTCAGCAGCCAGCCTCCCTTTCTGCTGCACAGAGCCTGTCCCTTGGATCCTGAAGCATCTTGCTCACAAGTCACCAGGAATTTGTGAGGTGCCAGTGTGGCACCAAGCTCAGTCCCCCAGGTTCATTTGTCAATCCAAAGCATCGCTCTCCATGTTCAGTTGCATTCCTTATACAGCCTCAGATGTGTTTGTTTCAAAGTCTGGGAACTTATTTCTACTCACAGCCACACCAGTGACACTTCTTGAATGTCAAATGAGCTGCATGTTGGTGAGGGCTGTCAGGTTCTGTTCCCAGATCAAAGCCAGGATGACACAGGAGATGTGTGCAGTGCACAGCAGGAACTTGGGATGCCAAGGAGCTCCTTGCCTACACTGCAGAAATGATGGATTTTGGACACAGAATTGTGAATTTTGAATAACAGAATTGCTGAGGTTGGAAGCTGTTCCCAGGTCATGGGGTGGGGAAGAGATGTGGCCTGGCCTGGGATGTGGTGTCATAGAATCACAGAACCATGGGATGGGCTGGAAGGGACCTTAAACCCCACCCAGTGCCACCCCTGCCATGGCAGGGACACCTCCCACTCTCCCAGGCTGCTCCCAGCCCCAGTGTCCAGCCTGGCCTTGGGCACTGCCAGGGATCCAGGGGCAGCCACAGCTGCACTGGGCACCCTGTGCCAGGGCCTGCCCACCCTCCCAGGGAAGGATTTCTTCCATATATCTAAACTGAATTTCCCTTCTTTCAGTTTTTCTCATTCTCCCTTGTCCTGTCACTCCAGTTCCTGATGCAAAACCCTCCTCCAGCTCCTGGCAGCCCCTCTCTAAATACCTTCATATTCTGACTTGGAGGACACTGATGCTTTTAGAGAGCTTTTCACCCATATTCCTTGTCATTTCAAAACCTGCAAGGCTATGGGTGTGTTCCCAAAACCTGCAAGACTATGGGTGTATTCCCACCTTTGTTTTTATGATACCACTTGTGGCTCACAGCGTTCTGGCCCATCAGTACCTGCTCACACATTTAAGCCCCAGGAAGGAGCTGAGAGCTGTGATGGCAGCAGAGCTGCCCTGAGGCACGGAAACAGCCGCTGCAAAAGCATTTGCATGGCTGAAAGCTGCTGCAGTGCAGGGAACATCCTCCAGCGGTGGGCTGATGGAAGGGGCTGCGGGCACCCAGCCCAGCCCAGCCCAGCCCAGGGCTGCCCGTGGCGGCACTCACCAGGCGGTTGGCCAGGCCGATGGTGCAGGCTGTGGCTTCAGCCTCCTGCTGGCACCTGAGCTTCTCTGACGTGGCCTTCTCAAACTTGGCTGTCAGCCTGCCCAGGTTCTCGTTGAGGCGCTGCACGTGAAAAACAGGACGGAGTCAGGAACAGTTTTAACAACTCAGGAATGATGTGGAGCTGCTGGAGGAGTCCAAACAGCCATGGAGACACTCCGGGAGCTGAATCCCCTCTGCTCTGGAGCCAGGCTGGGAAATCTGGGGATGTTCACCTGGAGAAGGCTCCAAGAAGACCTGAGAGTCCCTTCCAGTGCCTAAAGGGGCTCCAGGAGAGCTGCAGAGGGACTGGGGACAAGGGATGGTGGGACAGGACACAGGCAATGGCCTCGCACTGCCAGAGGGCAGGGCTGGATGGGATCTTGGGCAGAAATTGTACCCTGGGAGGGTGCCAGGCCCTGGCCCAGGGTGCCCAGTGCAGCTGTGGCTGCCCGTGGATCCCTGGCAGTGTCCAAGGCCAGGCTGGACGTTGGGGCTGGGAGCAGCCTGGGACAGTGGGAGGTGTCCCTGCCATGGCAGGGGTGGCACTGGATGGGCTTTGTGATCCCTTCCTGCCCAAACCATTCTGGGATCCTGTGATCCTGAAGCAAACCCTTGTCCAGAGCTGCCCTGCCCTGTGCCACTGCTTGGAACTCACAGCCTCAGCACAGAGCAGAGGCAAAGGACACACACAATGGATTTATTTGGGGTTTCTGGCTGAGCCCTGATCATGAGAGCTATGGTTGAGCAAGAAGCAGGCAGCTGAGGAACCCAAATTTGGTATTTCCTGATGCTACAGCCCCTTGTCTCTGAGCAGCCCTTAAGGTTCTGCTGATTCCCCAAGTCCTGCTCCAATCCCCAGGGGGCTCCTGGAGCTCTGCCTGAACCATCTCCAAGCCATGCCCTCACACTGCTTCCAGCAAGGAATACAAAAAGTCATTGAATCAAATGGTTCTGCTCTGAAAGCTGCTCAAGCGTGGGCCAGGAGCCCCCAGTGAGGTGGGGCCATGTCCCCCGCAGGTCCCCAGGCTGGGAGGGGCAGGAAGAGACCAAAGAAGCTGCAGAAAAAGCTGGAGAGCCCTTTGCTTGGATAGAGCTGCTCACACCTGGATATAAACCCAGCCAACAGCTCCCACAAGCACTTGGAGCATTTCACTTCTGATAAGAGAAGTAATAATTGATTTTATCTGCACCCAGTGCAGACTGCTTAAGGCTAAACTGCTTGTAAATCACTTTAACACCAAGCTACACACTAGAAACAAACCCCAAAATGAAAAAGGATTATATTAGAGATCTCTGCAGCTCTCCTGGATACTGGCAAACACAAAGCAGACTCTCCTTGACCTGCCTTGGAACAATAAACACCAAAAGTTTCTGTCCCTGTGTGCACGTGGATCTGTGAGCCTACAAAGGCTCATACAGATCATATTCCACTATTCAAGCAGGATGTGATAATTGGGGATCTATGGAATATACCCATGGATCTGGTCTGCAGGACAGAGCAGGCCTGCAGGGCTCCACCAGGGGCACACAAATACAGCTGTGTGCAGCTGTGAACAGCCCTCTTGCTTCCACCTCCACCAGCCCCAGGTGCAGAGCACCGAATTCCCAGGCAGGAAGAGAAGACAGAAAGTCCTTAATGCTGTGGACACTGAGAACGTTCTCATTTATTACTGCAAATGAGTATGTGGCAGCTTGGGGCCCAGCTGTGAGCAGGTATGAATCACCACACAGCAGTGAAGCTCTCCAAGACATCCCAGCTAAGTAAGGACATACCTCCACATCCATCCCATGTCCCCTGCAGCATTTGCCATCTGCAGAGAAGAGAAAGCCCCTCAACCAGGCAGTTCTGCCACTGTGTGCCAGAGGAGCACCACTAATCTCCCTAAAGATTCTTTTTTTTAAAAAAAGGAGTAGTATTTTGTTAAAGAAAATTGCAATCTTTGGGGAGAAAAAAAAAATCTCAGGCATAAAAAGCTTTGGAAAAGAGCAGCATAAAGGGATGGAAAAAGTTCCCCAGCCCTGTATGGCACATCCGAGGTGGGGGAATTAGACACCAAAGCCCTCTAAATCCAGCCCTGCTTCAGGTGCCTCCTTTCATCTGCAGCAGGAAGGGACAACCAGAGAGTTCAGCACCGGTTTTTAGTATTTTTAGTTAAAAAGTGTAGTAAGCATTTTAAGAACAATAAGCCCTTGAACACATCAAAAGGGTGATGTGTTTTCTAGCAGGGCAGTGTGCTGGTGGAAGGGATGAAGAGAGCTGTCCCTTGGTCACTCACTGGGATCCTGCCCCTGCTGTGGGGATCCCACTCCCAAAGAGAGATCCCAGAGCACCCCAAAAACAGGCAGGTTCAAGCAGTTCTGCTTCCCCCAGCCTGTTCTTAGCAGGTATCGTGCTAGGATGGAGCAGGGAGAAGAGCAGGATAAAGCAGGATGTGTTTTCTCATAGAGATAATTTTCTGAAGGCAAACGACAAAGGCCTCGCTATACACTCTGTGGAAAAGCACTTTTAATCAGGCTGTAATTTCTTCTATTCAGAGATTTTTTTTAACTTTGTTTTTTTTTAAGTAGCAAAAAAATCCAAGTAACATCCACGATGTGCTGCCAGGGAGCTGTGCCGTGACAAATGAGGTAAAACCAGGAGCTGAGTGTGGAGCCAGCCCAGCTCTGTGCTCCCAGCACTGAATTAGCCTCCAGCCCCTGTTCCCTGCCCTGTGCAGCACACTGGGAAAACACTGGTGTGAGGTGATGGGATTTCTGAGGACCCATGAGTAAAGGTAAACTACATTAAAAAAATTAGGTGGGACTAATAAGGATTCATATTTAGCCTTCCCCTTCAGGTGCCAGCAAGGCTGGAGAAGAACAGAGGAAATTTAGAAAGCAGCAATATCCTGTCATAGAATCACAGAATGGTGTGGGTTGGAAGGGACTTTAAACACCACCCCATCCCACCCCTGCCATAGCAGGGACACCTCCCACTGACCCAGGCTGCTCCCAGCCCCAATGTCCAGCCTGGCCTTGGGCACTGCCAGGGAACCAGGGGCAGCCACAGCTGCTCTGGCCACCCTGTGCCAGGGCCTGGCACCCTCCCAGGGAACAATTCCTGCCCAAGATCCCATCCAGCCCTGCCCTCTGGCAATGGGAAGCCATTCTCTGTGTCCTGTCCGTCCACCTCTTGTGCCCAGTCCCTCTCCAGCTCTCCCTGGAGTCCCTTTAAGCCCTGGAAGGGGCCCTGAGCTCTCCCTGGAGCCTTCTCCTTTCCAGCTGAACCACCCCAGCTCTCCCAGCCTGGCTCCAGAGCAGAGGGGCTCCATCCCTCTGATCCCTCTGATCCCCCTGGAGCCTCCTCTGGACTCTCTCCAGCAGCTCCAGGTCCTCCCTGTGCTGGGCCCTGGGGCTGGGCCAGCTCTGCAGGGGCTCAGCCCAGCACAGGGCTGGATTTCGGGGCTGCCAGAGCACCAGGAGGGAGAGAAAACCCTGCACCCCCCAGACCTTTGGATCCCCAGCCCCGCTTAAGAACGCGAGCACTGAGCAGCAGCTCTGCCCAAAGGAGAGGATTCCCCCAGGCACGGACAAGCAGGACGGGTCCCCCCAAGGGTACTCACAGCGATTTTGGCCTTGACAGTGGCCAGCTTGTCCTGGGCTGCTGCCAGCTCGGCGTTGGCCCTGTCCAGGGCCTGCCTCTTGGGCTGCACCTCGCAGAAGACGTGGTGGAAGCGCACGATGTTCAGCACCCACGAGCACAGCCCGGCTGCTGCCGAGGACTTGGTGGCCACAGACTCGGGGTTGAACTTGGGGTCCTGCAGATAGGGCTGGAGAGCTCTGAGGCAGTTCTCGTGGATGTTCTCCTTGTTGAACTTGATCAAGGAGTCCAGGAAGCCGTCCACCCTGGCCATGGCCACCTTGGCTGCTTTCCAGCTCCTGTCCTTGGGGATTCTCCCTCCTGGGGCCGTCAGCACCATCACGGCCGCGGTGACATTGCTGACAGCAGAAGGAGGTGACCCAAAGGACCTCAGCTCTGTCAGATTGGTCTGAAGAGGGGAAAACAAGGTTGTTAGATAAAAATGAATGGGCTTTCTTTCCACTCTGCCACTAATAGAGTCAGGCTCCCAGGCTATCAATCTGATAAATTGGGCTCCTCTCGGCCCCAGCAGTGCCGCCTTTAGATCGCTGCTCTGCCTGTTTGCAGTGCAGCTGCTCCATCCCTTGCTCCTGACATCCCACCTGGGACCAGCCCAGCACGCTGCTCCTCCCCACACTCCTGGGGGAGCAGGAGGTTTCATGCTCTCTCAGAAGACTAGGATAAATAAGAATGAAAGCTACAGAAATAACCCCCAGGCCCTCTAAAACAACCTTCAGAGCTTCCTTTAGTGCTCCCTCCTACCCAAGCTGAGGTGCCAGTGCCATCCTCTGATTCCCACATCCTGCAGCCCTCAGCGTTCAGGGAATGCAGCTGCTGAGGAAGAGCCCAGGCACCCTCAGAGGGCAAGCAGCCAAACTGCACTGGAGGAGCCTAAAGGGCATTTTTGTCTCTAACTCCTGATTTCCCAAGCCTTCAAACTCACTACCACATCTGGCTTTGCAGTTTTTTATTATGCAGGTGCTCTGCACTGGGTCTGTCACAACCCACGTGCCATTCGTCATGGTCCTTGTAATAATTACCTCAATTATATTCCATATACATGTAATTATCTCATGTATGTACAGACTTATCTCTCCACAACACTACAAATAGCTTCTCAGTTGGTCTCAGTCACTCTCACTGCCACCAACCCCTGCAAAAGGCATTACCCCTACAGCAGGGGACAGAGGGGCTGCAGCAGGTGCCACCCACACAGCCAAACCCAGCCTGAGCCAGCCCATGGTCACTTCTTGGCTCACAAGAAAAGAAAAAAAGGAAAAGGAAAGTTTAAACTGTCAGGAACACAGAGAGAATTAACCCTGCCAAGGCTGAGCAGGGCCAGCTGTCCTGAGAACAGTGTGGCTACAGAGGGTGCTGGAGGCACCAAAAGGGAGTATTTAAAGCATCAGAAGGATAATCCTCCCAGCACAAACACAGGAGCAGAAATTAAGGTGGGCTCAAGGTGCAGCTGATGAGGAGGAAACAACCTGGACATGTCACAGTGGCCATGGCTGCTCTTCTTTTGCAGTGTCACAGAAATGTCCACGTAGCCACAGCCTCACTGACTGTGTGGATTTATTGTTGGATTCTACTCAACAACTTTTCTCACTGCTTCCCTCATTAATGTTGCAAATAACCCTGCAGCCCAAGGAAGATGACTGAGATAATTGGGCAGAAACTGTACAAACACACACAAACATTGTTGATTATTCATGTCAGCGAGCAGGTCGGGCTCTCTGACACATTCCCAGTCACAGGTAAAGAAGACCTGGCTTCCACTGCTCTGCCACTGCTGCTTCACAGCTCCCCGGAGAAAATCCCAGCATTTCCCCCATCTTTGCCTAATGAGAGATTCCACAGCTCCAGCACGGACCTGGAGCTAATGGAGAGACAAACATTTTCCTTTGGCACAGTCCCTTCCCTCCCATGAAGGATATCCAGAGCACACATGTCTACAGCACAGCTACCTCCCTCCCAAAAACTAATCCAGCAGAAACCCTGTTCTGGATGACTCCAGAGTGCTCCCCAGTCCCCCAGCAGGGCTGTGATTGAGCCATGGTTTGAGGCCTTGCTGTGACTGTGGGTTTTCCAGCTGTGGTTTTCCAGCTGCTGCTGCCCCGGGACACTGCATGCACTGCAGACCAAAGCAGATTGCAGGTCCATCTCTCAGGCCCATCACAGAATCACAGAATGAACCAGGCTGGAAAAGATCTTTGAGATCATCAAGTCCAACCTGTGACCTAAAACCTCCTCATCAATTAACCATGGCACTGAGTGTCACATCTCAAAGTCTTGTGCTCCAAATGGGAACCCCTGGAGCACACTTGAAGGACAAACCTTCCAAGGTAAAAAAAGTTTTCCCAAAACATCTGCAATCAGAGCAATGCTTATCTCCTGATTACACATTTTCCCAGTGGCATCTTCCTTTGGACCAGCTTTGTCTGCTCCTCTCTGTGGCAATGAGTGAAGGAGAGCGTGGTGCAGCCTCGTGGGTGCTCTGAGTTCCACCAGGAACCCCAGAATCACAGAATGAACCAGGCTGGAAAAGACCTTTGAGATCATCAAGTCCAACCTATGACCCAACACCTCCTCATGAACTAAACCATGGCACTGAGTGCCACATCCAATCTTGTTTTAAACATTTATGCAACAGCAGGGAGGAGGCTGGAGGAGGGACAGTAGAATGTCCAGAACTCAGGCCATCAGATGACACAGCCCCTCTCCCCCAGTGCAGAGGAAAAACACCATGGGAATCCTCACCCTACCTTGTTGAGGGTGTTGAGAGCAGCCTGGGCAGCTTCCAGGGCAGGCTCAGCCTTGGCCAGGTCCTCCTCACAGTCCTTCTGCTTCTGCTCGACCTCCTGGGCGATGAGGGCCACCCTCTGCTCCTCCTCATCAGCCACCGCCTTCTTCCTGCTCACCTTCTCTGTCTCCACACCCACCACCTGGATCAGCTTGTCAGCATCCTCGTTCTTCTGCTTCAGCTCCACCTCTTGGGCTGCCAGCTTGGCCTTCAGCTCATCCACCTGCAGGGCAGGGATGTGTGTGGGAGCTGGGCTGCCCTGCCTGCTGCTCAGTGCCCAGCACGGACTCACCCATGGGCAGGGAGGGCCTGACAGAGTCCTGGCAGTGCAGGGCAGCATTTTCAGCTGCTGGCAAGAGCCTGCTGCTCCCTTTGCTCGTGGGACACACATGGTCCACGCAGCAGAACAGGCTGGAAGCCGTGAGGAGCCCATCCGAGAGCCCAGCTCCAGCAGAATGCTCTGGGAGCTGTCCCAGCCCTGCTCCTGGACACCACGGACACTGCTTGGGGGAGAATCCAAGGGGAAGAAGGAGGAAGAATATTTCACATATCCTTGGGATGATTTCATACAGTCCAGGAGCCCCATCACGTACCAGGCACGTGCAGGGAGCTTCTGTCATTGTGAACCCAAACACCTCACGAGTTCTGATGTGACATCCCCCAGGACAGAGCTGTGCAGGGGCTGTTCCCTGGGGAGGTGACAAGAGCTGCAGTTCTGCCACTCTTGAGCCTCTCAGCCTTGCCAGCAAAGCCAGGCACTTGGTGGTTTGGAGCAGGACCTGTGCCCCAGGAACTCCCCAAGGCTCCTGCTCACCCTGGCACACCCTGACTCTCCCACCCCTCCAGCCTGGGCCCCAGGCACAGGGCAGGGGCAGCACCTGCTCTGAAACCATCTGTGGGCTTGTGGCAGGAATCACAGAGCCATGGGATGGTTTGGGGGGGAAGGGACCTCAAAGCCCATCCAGTGCCACCCCTGCCATGGCAGGGACACCTCCCACTGTCCCAGGCTGCTCCCAGCCCCATGTCCAGCCTGGCCTTGGGAACTGCCAGGGATCCAGGGGCAGCCACAGCTGCTCTGGGCACCCTGTGCCAGCCCTTCCCCACCCTGCCAGGGAAGGATTTCCTTCCTAACACCACTTTTCACCCCAGGCAGGCCCAGCCCTTGGCAGAGCTGCGAGGGTCAAGGGGCTTTAAATGTGATGTCAGATGAGCTTGAGAAGGGACATCCCCTTGAGATGGCAGCCAGGAGGCCACCAGCAGGGCCGTGTGGCAGCTCCTCACATGCTGCTCTCACCAGGAGCCCTCACCAGCATCTCCCTGGGGGAAGCTCCTGCAGGCAGACAGAAACCCTCCTGCTAAAATCCCCATTTCACTGAATTTACCCAGACTCTGGGCGGAGCACAGAGGCTTTCACTGCCTGATCTCAGGCTCATAAAGGTTCAGTCAGAGCTCCTGGGGCACAGCTTTACCCATACAAAAGTCCTCCCAGGAAGGGAAGCCAGGCACTTGTTTTAGCAACACCAGAAGGATCAGCACAGTCTGCAATCCACAGACTGAAGCTGTTGGCATTTGGCATTGGCTGCATGTGGAGAGCAGTTTGTCAGAGCTCTCCACCATGCCCTCCATCCATCACCATCCCCTGCTGCCTGGCACTGTGGGGCTGCTCTCACCAGGACAAGGGCACGGCTGGGAATCTGGGCTCACGTGAACTCACAATCCCCTTGTGGGACAATCCCAGCTCCTTGCTCAGCTCCACATCTCGGGGGGCTGCAGGAAGCTGAAGTGGGCTGTGACCTCCTGCCCAGAAAACAGCCTTTGTGTGCTGTGTACTCACACCAACGGGAGCTCCAGGGGTTTACACGAGCAGGACAAAACAAGTAGGGGATTAAAATCCAGGGGCACTCAGCAGCACCACGAAGAGTGGGGTAAGCTCAGCCCAGGGGAGCAGATAATGCCCTGCCGAGCACACACAGCAGTGGAAGGGGAAATGACTGCAGATAGTGTCAGGATTTTTGAAAAATGGAGAAGGGAGAGGGATTATTTGCAGTGACAGGACAAAAAGGAATGGCTTCAAACTGAAGGAGGGCAGGGTTAGATTGGATATCAGGAAGAAATCCTTCCCTGGTAGGGTGGGCAGGCCCTGGCACAGGGTGCCCAGAGCAGCTGTGGCTGCCCCTGGATCCCTGGCAGTGCCCAAGGCCAGGCTGGACATTGGGGCTTGGAGCAGCCTGGGACAGTGGGAGGTGTCCCTGCCCATGACAGGGGTTGGAACAAGATGAGCTTTAAGGTCCCTTCCCACCCAAACCATTCTGGGATTCTGTAATTCCATGAGAAACCTGTCAGCAGCTTCCTGAGCGCAGAACAATCTGATAAGCAATTAGCACTGTGAGGTGGAAAGGGAAAGAGCAAAGCAAATGAGAAATTCAAGGGTAATGTGCTGTGACTTCATCAGGGAAAGGAAGGGAGAAGCCCTTGCCTACGACCAGAACAGCAGGAGAAAAATTATTAAAGAGAAGAAAACCTGGAGGGCAGGCTCCCAGAAGACTCATTCTATCTGATTGTCCCTGCCTTGTTTCAAGAACACAAAATACATCAAAAGGTCAGCGATTAATTGATAGCAGCAGCCAGGCTGGAATGTGGAATCCAGTGATGCAATATTAACCAAAGCCATCCTCAGAATTACTCAGCAACGGGCACTGACCTCTCGGTGGCACACAGCACTCTGAAAAACAAATGACTCATCCCACACATCTTCCCAATCCGTTATGTCCTAACAGGGAGGAGGCTTCAGCTTCCCTGAGTGCTGAGGAGGCAGGGAGACATGGCTGGGAGCTGATGGGAAACATTGCTGGAGGAGGAAGGTTGGTCAACAGCATCAAGGTGTCCAAATCTCCAAAGGACAAAGGGGAAGAAAAAGGGGTAGAGGGGACCACAGTAAAAGGAGGCAGAGAGGTTATTTTGAAACTGGAACAGCAAAGTCAAAAATTGCAGCTCCTTGCCCCACAGCCCCTCATGCTGAGGTCACTCTGAGCCCACAGAAACACACAAACCTCATCCTTAACCTGTCATGGTAGCAATCAGCTGGGCCCTGGAGTGCCAGTCCTCAGAGCTGAGACACAGCCAGGTGACACCCAGGCATCCAAACCCTTTCACTTTGGAAATGCCCCTCCACCCCCAGCAGCACCTGCAGACGGACAGGTCTGAGGAAGGGAGAGGACTCATCACTACCTCAGCCCCAAGACCAAACATTTCCATGTAAAGCTCAGCCTTTTAAATCCGTGCTCAATACTGAATGTGCTGGTGTGATTTCCAATACTGATAAATATCCACACTCCGGCTTCAAATCAAGAGCAGATTTGACTGTTGTGCACATCTGGTAATTTAGGTGTTTAATTTTAGGCCCCCAGTGCTAATTTTAGACTCAAATTTGACATATTTGTCCTCACTGCTCTGCATTTTAATTACCTGCACAAGGAGGCACCTCTCACCCCAGCCTCACCCCAACCAGACATGAACACTGTGCTCTTTCACCCTTCTGGTGGTTGTATTTTCCCATCTTTCCCATTGCCCCCAAGTCCTCCCCCACTGCTTTGTGGCTCATCAGAGAGCCCTGCCCACACAGCACCCACTGAAGAGCAGCCTGAAGAATGCAGAAGGTTTCCCAGGTCACAACAGACCCAGGGACTTGTTCTCAAAAGATTCATTTCATATCAGCTGCTCCCAAAAAAGAAACTTAATCCATCTCGTCCACCACTGGGGACTCCTCAGAACACAGCAGCACCACACAGGTCCATCAGAACCATTGCCTGAGTGGATGAGGTCAGGTCAAGTCAGGTCAGGTTGTTGGAAAATATACCAAGTTTCAAATTTTGTATTTTCTAACTTCAGTCAGGTTTGTTCACCCCCAGGGAAGGGAATTTAAGTTTCTTTTCAGGGCATTTTTCCACCAGGTGAGGCCTGAGCTCAACATCTCAACAGACTGGGAGTAGCACAGAAGATACACAAGAGATAATGAACACTTATGACCATTAATGAACATCAACCCCAAACATCACCCCTGGCATGGTCAGAGACACCTGGAGTGGGAAAGGAGAGATAAGAGAGCCAAAGAATGAGGACCTAGTTAGCATTGGAGGTGAAGAGATCTTTAACCAACAGGAAACCACACACAAAGAACTCTTGGGACCAATGAACACTGAACCAATGAATCCCTCTGGGAGTTCACTGTATAAAGTTTGTGAAAAAACTGGTTAAATCCATGTGCCATGGAGTGATTTTCTCTGCACACCTGGGCCGTGTGCAGATGAAGTGATTCCTGTTGCACATCCTGCCCAGAATAATGGAATGCCTTGATTCTCTAACACTAAAAATGTTGTTGGAGGGATTTTGTTTTTGTTTTTCCGGCAGTTTTGATGACGAGGTGAGGTGTGAGGTGAGGTGTGAGGTGTGCTGGGCAGTGAGGGCACAGCCTGGTCGCTCTGGTGGGTGTCACCAGTGCTCTCTGCTACCCCTTCCCTACAAAGAAGATGCTGAAACCTGCCCAGGACGTGGTGTGTGCTCGCTCCTGCTGTGCCCTGCTCATGAGCAGAGGCTGTTTGGAGGCAGATGGAGATCTCAGCGCTGAGAGGCACCAGCCCAGCCCATCCACCAGCCCCTGGTGTCCCCTCAAGCATGACAGACGTGGGTGTGTGCCAGGGGATGGACCTGCCAGCCCTTTGTCCTCACCAACCCCCCTGCATTCCTCTCGAGCAGCTTCAGGAGAGCCCTATTTGCCACTGTAGAAGCTTTGTATGCAAACATTTGTGAGAGTTAATAGCATATGAAATGGAGAGAAAAATGGGAGTGTAGCAACAGACACAGGTGTCACTGCAGAGGGGCTGGGGAAATACCCAAAACAACTCCCAGTCATTTTCAGAGGAGAGTGCCAGTGTGAGTCTTTAGCAGGGGGATTTTGGGATGACTAATGTACATTTCAGATGTGTATTAGCTTTCCTAACAGATGGATAGCATGATGGAAGGAGACATGACCATCAGCCTCACTTTAGCAGCATGCACTATTTATTTTGAAAGAGTCTTGCTGAAGTTAGTGTAGGTTTCCTGGATGCAGCTCCAAAAATCCCTGACTGTCCTGTATTTTCTAAGCTGTTTTGTTACCACAGTGGCAATTTAACCATTAGAAGAGGGTGGCAGAGTCAGCTGGATCCCAGTCTCAGTTACTGAAATCTTTCCATTACCTCCCAAGCAGCAGAAACTGGACACACACCTCTGCATTCTCCTTTCCAGCACAGAGCATCACTTCTGCTCCTCCAGAAATCCAGCTCAAGCCCAGACCAGACCCAGGATCCAGCACAATTTTTTTTCCCTGCAAAGTTCTCCCTCGAACCAGAAAAGAGAAACAAGGAACACCAATCCCAAGGGGCTCTCACCTGTGCAGAAGTGCTCTTGAGCTTCTCCAGGCCATTCTCCAGCCGCTCCATTTTTGTCTTTAAGTCCTTGTCCTTTTTCAGCAGCAGGTTCTGGTAGAGTTTGATCTGCTCCAGGAAGGACTTGGGGGTGGTGTAGTTGTAGCGGCGCTCGTTGCTCAGGTACAGCCGGGACATCTCATTGACACTGATGTGGACGTGGGCCATGAATTTGCTTATTGAATCTTTCACTGAATCCTAAAGGGACAATGGGGAGATGAGGAGAAGCTGTTTTGAATAGAAAACTATATATAAACACAGATCTGTGCTGAATGTAAAAGAATTTGGGAACTTTTCATTCTGCTGCAGCACAGTCCGGGACGTAACACCGAAGCTGATCCCTTTTCACTGTTATCTCCAAAATAACTTTGTTGCTCATGTACTTTATACCTCTTCTGATATCTTTTTATCTCGCACATTATCTTATTCTGAGCAATTTCTCTACAATTGCTCTTTTAAGTATGAATTTGGGCTTTTCTTCTGTACAAATGGGAAAAGTGCGCACCCCTAAAAAGAAACACTGTAGATTTTATTCTTTTAAATCCTGCCCAGACAAACTAAATAAACAGAAACCAATCTCTATTCTAGTAGCAGGTTGTCAGCACTGGGAACTTGACCTATTTTTGCCCTTGAGAACTCCAGAGGCTCAGACTGAGGTGGGCAGAGCAGAGCATGTGTGTAGATGCTGAAAGGGCTTTAGTAGTGAATTTCTTCAGCTCTCTAGCATTTTGTGAGAGCTCTGTCTTTCCCATGCAAACTAACCAAAACAAATTTATCAGTTTATAAATATTTGCACTTGCAACTTGTTTTTGCTGGATTGTTACGGCTTTAACCATAAAAACACTTGGGAATGGATGTCTTAAAGTTGGGCCAATCCCCTCGAGGGGTGGATGGCCAGAGAACCAATTACTTTATGCCATTTAACTCACTTTTTGTGAACTAACATATAAAAACCTCAGGAAAAAAACCATTAAATCACTTGCTGCCACTGATACCTGACCCTGGGCTTGGTGTGGTTTATCCACCCGTCCTCATTGCGACAGCGACAATCCTGGGTGTGTTGGAGGGCAACCCCTGCCTCCCTTCAGCGGTGCCCCCGGGGTGAGATGCTGGAGCCACTCCAGGGTCCCCCAGCAGCAGGAAGGGCACTGGCTGCTCACCTGCAGGGTGTCCATGTCCCGCAGGAAGCGGAGGCTGACGGACCGCAGGGCGTCCCGGGGCCAGGGCTGGAAGCAGTCGATGGTGGTGCAGCCGACCAGCGCCGGGAACCTGCGGCTGCGGCGGCGCAGCGCGGGGCCCACGGGGGACAGGCACAGCGCGACCTGCGGGGACACCGCGCCTGGAGAGGGCTCGGCCTTCGCAGGGAGCTTTCCCAGCTTTCTGCCCCACTGGATGCTGGCAGAGAGCTGGCTCTGCCGTGCTGGTGGGTGCTGGCCGAAAACAGTCAGAGGCTTTTGTAAAGCAATCCCTTTATCTTGCAGGTGTGAGATTGTTATGCAGTACTGTTGTGGTACTGACTGGAGAAATATTTTGAAATGGGGGTTGTAGGGTTTAACCAATCATTCTAAGGTGGATGGTCAAGGACCAATAACCTTATGCCATTTGAGCAAATTAAGATATATAAATGAGTCTGTAAATGAATAAATAATGAATAAATAATTCAATTCCATTTCTCCCTGGACTGAGCCTATGTTGTTTCTTGCCGTCCTCAGTGTAACAGCAACAGCACATGAGGGGAGGGAGGGAGGAGCAGGGCTGCGAGCAGGGCTGGGATCGTCCCCTGCAGCCCACCCCAGGCTCCAGCAGCCCCTTTCCAGGGAGGATCCCACCCCACCTGTGGGAAACAAGACTAAAAGCTTTTGCAGTCAATAGTGGGTTTGATTTACAGCTCTGGAAAGAGCTTGGGTGGATGTAATGGCAAAGGGGCCTTGTACCCCCGGGGCCTGGAGCTCTGGAATGTGTTTTGTGTTTCTGCCCAGGGAAAAGGTTGGGACCAGCTACTAATGCAACAATAGGCGACAAACGTGTATGTAAAGAATACAGAAAATATATAAAGGGGAAAAGGCAAAAAGGCATTGGGCACCAACCCCTCCTGCTCCACCTCACCTTCAGCTGCCGCCGAACGCGCTCGATGAAAAACCTCCAGCAATTCTCCCTGGAGTCCACCAGCCCCCGGCTCCTGACTTCATTCCTCATGCTGCTGATGATGTTTTCCACCTCATCGTCAGGGAAGAGGTCTGGGATTTCCCCTAGGAGAAGGGGACACATTTGGGTTTACAGGCCTGGATGTCATTGGGAGCCTTAGAGCAAAGGGAAGCTGCTGCCTCCCTCTGCAGGGGCTCAGGGAAGTCCCTTCCTCAGGTAAAACCACTGCACCAGGTGCCCTAGGAGCAGCAAGGGGCATGGAAGGTCATTCTGCTGAAAAATAAACACCCGTGAGAACATACTTCCTTATGAAACACAATAGGATAGAGTCAAAGTACAGAAAATCCAATTTTTTTTTTTTAGCTCTGCAACTGAATTAATTACAAAAGAAATATTCAAATCCCTAATATGCCATACGTGCTATAAAAACCATTGTAGTTTTGCAAATGCATTAACTGCACGTAAATTTTTTGCAGCTGTTCAGGGCCATTTCCAGCAGCAGCCAAATAACTCTCAGATCACCTAAACATTGTAAAAGTAAAAAATCTTGTAAAAACTTTTAAAAGTTAATAGTTAAGCAGCTGACTGCCAAAAATGCACCCAAACAAGTATTTTTTTTTTTAAGTGTTTCCTTAATTTATCACATGTTCACTTCCTTTCTGGCTTCTGATCTGATTAAAATCATCATTACTGAGTCAGATACTTTCAGTATGAGCACGAATCACTTAGGGAAATACACTCATCAGAAATCTGCTCGTTTATCAAAAAGATCAGAACATATTTTGTTTTAGGTGATGATAACAAGAGAAACAAGTAAGAAAGACACCTTCCACTGTCCCAGGCTGCTCCAAGCCCCAGTGTCCAGCCTGGCCTTGGGCACTGCCAGGGATCCAGGGGCAGCCACGGCTGCTCTGGGCACCCTGTGCCAGGGCCTGCCCACCCTCACAGGGAAGGATTGTGTTTTATCCTCTCGCTTCAGACCCTTTGTCCCAAGTCCCTCTCCTGCTCTCTTGGAGCCCCTTTAGGCTCTAAGGGGCTCTGAGGTCTCCCCAGAGCTTCTCTTCTCCAGGCTGAAGACCCTCAGCTCCCTCCTGAGCTTCACCTTCAGTTGCCAGGTGTCTGTGCATCTCCACCACATGTAGGAGCTGGTGGGAGCTCCTCCCCACCCTGCACATCAATCCCTGTCCCTGCTCCTTGCTCTGAATCAGTCACAGCTGATTGAGACAGGAGAGCTTCAGAGCTTGTTTGCTGCTGAAGCCATCTGGCCACCAATTCACAGCCACACATGTCACCTCTGGAGCTACTCCCAACCAGCTGTGCTGCAGATTCCTCACCCCTCCCCATCCCTGCAGGGACCTGACCCAGCTGGTGCCTTTCCCCCACGACTCATGAGGTAGAAAGTGGCAGGCAGGCAGTGGCAGGGATCTGCCAGGGAAACTGGGGACATGCCCACTCCAGGTGTCCTCCAGTGGTCCCGGTGACACAGCCTGCACCTCCAGGTGCCCAGGAACTGCAGCACACAGGGAATGTTCATCCACACACAGCTGTGCCGTGTTCTGTGGAGAAACAGAGCACTGGCATGGACACCGAGTTTGGGCAAGCAGCAACTCAAAAACACCTAAATGCACCTGGAAAACAGCAGGGAAAGGACTGGCGTGGGGTAAGCAGCCAGGTGACACAAACTGACACAGTCACCCTGTGGCTCTGCTTCATCCTGCAGCTCACAGATGTTCCAGTGAAACCCTGTGTCCAGAAACCACCTGAATTCATGAGGTGGATGCACGAGATCCACTGGAGAAACTCCTGGCCTGTGATACCCTGGGACTCCACTACTTCCCAGCTGCAACATCCCAGCAGACATGTCCCTTAGCAACTACATGCAGAATCCCAAAACATGGAAAAATGGGTACAAGACGGGAGGCAAAGACAAGAAATGTCCCAGCTGATGGAGTGTCCTTCCCCAGGGAGGCCCGGGCACCGCTGTTACTCCAGAGCTCAACCCACGCAACTTCCAGCTCCTTTCATCATTTACCCCTCTGTCTGTTCTAGAATTCCAGGTGCTACCAGGAGCAAAACTCCACTGGAGAGGGGAAGAGGAGGAAGCAGAGCACGAGGGCTGTACCTGATGCCAGGAAGTCGTTCACCAGCACCAGGAACTGCTCATCCGCCAGCTGCGCGTCGCTCAGCAGGAACACGGAGCCCACACTCTTCAGCCCGGCCTTCAAGTACAGGTTTGCCAGGTCTGCCTGCAGGTGGGAGACCAGGAGGGCTTACACCTACATGCTGCAAAGCCAGACCTACCAGTGGGATAGTTCAGCACCTTCCCAGTCACTGAGAACGTCAGCACAGCCGAGGGCTGGCACTCAGGGCTGGCTGGGGCAGTGTCTGGCAGTGTCTGCCAACAGCTCTGGCTGCAGCCCTGTGCAGACACACTGCAGCGAGGCATTTGCTGCTCTCCACAGCACCATGGCATGGCTGGAGGGTTTCAGCACCTCAGGATCACAGAATCATTTCAGTTGGAAGAGCCCTCTAAGGTCATTGTGTCCACCTGTTCCCCCAGAATGGCCAAGGCCACCACCACTAACCCATGTCCCCAGGCGCCACATCCAAGTGGCTTTTAAATCCCTCCAGGGGCTGGCACTTCACCACCTCCCTGGGCAGCCATGCCAGGGCTGGATAGCCTTTCCAGAGAAGAAATTTTCCCAATATCCAACCTGAGCCTCCCCTGGCCCAGCCTGAGGCCGTTCCCTCTCCTCCTGTCCCTGTTCCCTGGGAGCAGAGCCCGACCCCCCCAGCTGCCCCCTCCTATCAGGGAGTTGTGCAGAGCCACAAGGTCCCCCCTGAGCCTCCTTTGCTCCAGGCTGAGCCCCTTTCCCAGCTCCCTCAGCCACTCCTGGGGCTCTGTTCCCTTCCCTGGACATGCTCCAGTCCCTCAGTGTCCTTCTTGTCCTGAGTGTCCCAGAGCTGCCCCCAGCAGTGGAGGTGCCCCAGCAGTGCCAGCACAGGGGACGGGCACTGCCCTGGCCCTGCTGCCACCCCAGGGCTGGCACAACCCAGGTGCCTTTAGCCTCTTGCCCACCTGGGCACACCTGGGCTCACGATCATCCCCCTCCATTCTGTCTCTCAACGTGCAACAACTTTCCAGGGCGAGTTCTACTCTTCATTTCCTCCCCCTCCACCTCAGCCTTTCAAATCCCGAACCTTGAGGTCAGGGACACCGTATCCTTTCCTCAGGGTGATCTGGAAGACCTCCAGGGAGCTGAGGAAGGCTGCCAGCCGGGTCAGGCTCTGCTTGCCGGTGCCGCCCACGCCGACCAGGAGCGCGTTGCCCCGGGGCGCCTCCAGGATGCGGCTGATGCGGCAGCTAAATCGAAGCACACAACATCTCTCATTAATAGGAGTGTTTTCCTGTTTCTCTGCCCACTGCTTTTCTATACATGTTTTATTCACTGAGAAATTGTGTTCTGAGCGGGATGAAGGAGCTCAGTCTCAGAGATGAGGTAGCAATCGATGCCCATCTCTGCTGAGACCTGTCCAGAGGATGGTGCTGATGGAAAAAAAAACCCGGTTTGGTGGCAATTCAAAATCTGCCCAGCTTTTTTCCATCTGCCAAGTCCTTCTGGACAGAACAATGTTCAAGTGAAGGCCTGGGTGTCTTTGCAGTGAGGGCAGGGGGAAAAGAACATTACATTGACATGGAAAAACTGAGAGCAAAATTCAAGGCTCTGATCCCCCTCCCCAGGAAAGGCCTCTCTTCTTAAGGCATCTGGGATTCTGCACAAGTCAGGAGCCCTGCTCTGCAGCACAGCACGTTCACACATGGCTGGAATGGCACAAACCTACCTGGAATTCAGAAAACAATCTGTATTCCTTAGTTATCCACACCACCACTCCCTAAGAGTGAGATTTTCCCACTCTCACTATGAACTTGCTGTTGTTTCCCAGGTCTGCTCACCTGTCCTGTCTGAGATCCTGCAGTGAACTCTGCCTCCCTTTTATCTTCTTTATGCAAATGCTGACACCCCCACGTGTTGCCTCCCAGGTGAGGGGGGCTCAGAGGATCCCACCTGTGGAACCCTCACTGTCCTGGGTCTGAAACACAAACCCCATTCCCCTCTCCACAGCCTTTATTCAGCTCCCTCCGCTGTTTTCCTAGATTAATATCATTATTTTTCAAGTAAGACTGTGAGAAACACTGCACTGCTTTATTACAACCCCAGTATTTTATAATCTATGCACAGACTCTGACTGATCGTTTTATGATTTTACAGTTTAATAATTTACTAATTCCTGTGAAATTGTTTCCATAAAAGCAACCCAGTCTGTGAGGAGAGCTTTAGCATTCCTGCTCTGAGTTCCCAAGGCCAGCTCTGACCCCAGTGCTGTCACCAGCACCCCCAGGGCCTTTTCCAGCTTTCCAGCCACTCTGCCCCAGCCTGGAGCATTCCATGGGGTTGTTGTGCCCCAAGTGCAGCATCTGGCACTTGGCCCCGTTGAACCACAGATGATTGTAGCCCATCTTCCTCCACCCCCAGGAAACTCCACCAAACAATCTGCCCAGACAAATGGTGGGAGCACGAAGGCAGAGGAGCCCCTTACACGTGGCACATGGCATCCTCAAACAGCACCAGGCTCATGGCAGCGTTGACTTCATTGTAGTTGTCCAGGGCTTCCACGAGGATCTGGTTCAGCTCCTCCCACGTTGGGACCGGCCTATAGCCAGGCTCCCCGAGGCCTTTGGCAAAATGGCAATAAATATTCATGTGTTTGGCCTGCTCTAAAGTGTCCTCAATGTCCTGGAAAGGAGAAGAAAATAGTACAGAACAAATATAGGAAAATCCACTGCAGCTCTGAGCCACCTCCCAAGGGAACAGCATTTTTATGTCCACAGAGTTGCACCTGCATGCTGGAAAAGGGGAAAGAGGTACAGGAGAGGAAGAGTGGGAAAGGAAAACCCTCAGTACTGACTTCCCTCCAATAAACCCATTCTGTTCTGTTGTCATCACAATCAGAGCTCATCAGCCCTCAACACTCACGTCGTAGCACTTCTTCACCATCTCCCGCTGGATTTTATCAAAGGCCTCATAATCTGTCTCCTCCACCATCCTGTCCCGGTACACCCGCTCTGACTCGTGCAGGTAGAGCTTCAGCAGGTCTTGGGGCTGCTTCAGACATTCAGGGGTGGAGAACAGGAGGCCCTGTGGAGAGCAAAGACAATCAGGAAAGCCAGGTTTGCCCCTGAGGGACCCCAGCCCAGCACCCACTGTGCTGAGACCCCCTCGCAGCAACCAAACACCCAAGGGAAGGTGTCCTGTTAACCAAAACCCCCAAAGCTGCTTCCCAACCCAGAATGGTTTGGGTTGGAAGGGGCCTTGAAGACCATCCCATCCTCCACCTGCCATGGGCAGGGACACCTTCCACCAGAGCAGGTGTCCAGCCTGGCCTTGGACACTTCCAGGGATCCAGAGGCAGCCACAGTTTCTCTGGAAAACCTGTGCCAGGGCCTCAGCACCATCACAGCCAAGAATTCCTTCCCAATATCCCATCTAAACCTGCTCTCTGGCAGTGGGAAGCCATTCCCCCTTGTCCTGGCACTCCATCCCTTGTCCAACTCTCCAGCTCTCTTGGAGCCCCTTCAAGCCCTGCAAAGCCATGGTAAGGTCACTTCAGAGCAATCCTGAGGCTGAACAATCCCAGCTCTGCCAGCCTTTCCTCCCAGCAGCGCTGCCCCATCCCTCTGATCACCCTGGTGCCTCCTCTGGTCTCCCTCCAGCAGCTCCAGGTCCTTGTGCTGGGACCCCCGAGCTGGACAAGTGCTCCAGGTGGAGCCTGATGAAGCAGAGGGGGAGAATCACCTCCCTCAACCTGCTGCCCACACCCCTGGTGGGAACACCCATTTCCCACATTCCTTTGAAGGTTTGCACTCTTTACACCCATTTTGATCCCCCACCCAGCCCTCCCCTGGCTGGCCTGGGGTCCTGCTCTCAGCAGGTGGGACCCTTCAGAGCCAGGCACCAGCCCAGATGTCCAGTTTTTCCATCCAACCCCATGCTGTGGGTGCTTTGTCAAGAAGGAAAAATAGTTGGGAAATGTTACTGGTGTCAATTTTGGTTTTTTTTTTTTTAAATCAATTAATTCTAATTCTGCCTGCAGGAAATACCAGTTGCTGTCTGCTTAGCACAGTGTGTTTACCATGAACTCTATTAAAATGTATAAAAGAATTATATTTCAAAGAGGTGTCGCCTATACTAAGCCTATTAACAGCACACAGGGTTTTCAATGGTATGAATTAGACAGACAGCTTTTATTCCCAGCATCTAATTATTTATACATTAAATATTTAATGCATTGACAGCAATGTAAAGCAGGCCCTCTCAGCTCACTGGTCCATGGCTCAGATTGTTTGGGTTTCACATCTGTCATTACAGCTGTCAAATTATTTTATTTACTTCAGAAAAAGATAAAAAAATTTGGTGAGAAAAGCTGACAACTCAAAGAGAGGAAGGAGAAACACATCAGATCCTAAACTGATTAAAATAGAGTTCAAGATCATTCAATGCCTCTAAAGTCCCTTTAGCCGAAAGTGCCACACCCCAGAAGTGCCACAAGGGACACGTGGCTGTGGGTCACTGCATCTGGGATGGAGGTGGGGCCAGCATTAAGGAGAAACAAACAGAAAAACGCATGGAGAATCTCTTGAATGGAGAAGGAGAAGCATTCCTGTCACTGCCCTCTGGCCCAGCACAGGGATCTGGCAGGATGTTTTCTATACCCTCAACCCTGGCGCGTCCAGCAGTCCAAATTAAAGCTCCCCATTGAAAATCTCCTGCTCCCTCAGAGCCCAGATCAGATGGGGGCAGGATTTAGCACGACCCCCATGTCAGGTTGGAGCTGCTGGTGCTCAGCTGAGCACAAGTGACAGGCCTGACTCCTTCCTGACACTGTGGAGGCGTTCACTTGTTCAAGGCCCTGTTCCCAGGTTTCCCTGGCCTGTCATTGCTTCAGCTCCTGTCTGAAGGGCACTGAACTTGCAGGCACCTCCTTTGTGAAGCAGATGTTAACAAGGACAGTGACAAATTACCAGCTTGGGGGTTCAGAACAGGCTGTGGTGCTGACCCTCGGCTTGGCTGCCGAGGAATTTATCAAATTTTATTAATCAGCCTGAAACTCTGAAAGGCTCTTGGAGCAGTAGCACCAGCTGCTTCAGAGCACTAGACTGCTGGGGAAAACAGAAAAACAAAACCTCACTGAGGATGGAACAAACCACTTCTGAAGCTGAACAAGTTCCCTTTGGTACAGTGGCTGGTAATTCAGTTTCAGTGGTAAAATCAAAGCTGGTTTGGAGTGATTTATCAGCTCTTTAAATGCCACCCTGCACTCAGAATGCTGAGCACCTGAGAGGACACGTTGGTACAACCACCGAGCTATCCTGGCTGGGGCACAGAAGCTGAACAGTTTCTCCTCTCCTCTCCTCTCCTCTCCTCTCCTCTCCTCTCCT